>JAZKJV010006854.1:600000-908300 GCA_037367405.1 Ottelia alismoides | reverse complement strand
TCAAATTCTTTTTGTATTTTACTGATTAATAAGTCAGGTAAAAATTTTTTTTTGCAAAATGTTTTGAAAATCTTTGTGAACATTTATTGGAAACTATTTTAAAAACGTTTTGTTACATGTTTTCAACCTTTGTAAAAATGTGTGATATGTAAAAAATATATATTCTTTGTGTGAAATAAAGATGTTTGAAACATGATTTGCAAATGGTTTGAAAAATGGTTGCAAAAATATTTTGAAAAATCTATCTATACTGTCTGAAAAACCTTTGCAAAATGATTTTCAAAAGCGTGTACATGTTTGTAAAATGTTTGTAAAAATTATTTTGGACTATAGTTTTTCAAAAAAATTATTTGAAAAAAACCTGTGTCAAGTAAGTTTGAGGAATACATACATCATACCTAAAATCCATATTTGTATATATGTATAAAATTGACCACTTACCCTGTAAATTCTTAAAATCCACTTCTTGTATATACAAAAAGCACTCCCGTGTAAATAATTTCACCTAGTGTTCAACCAAAAACTTTTGTTTTAAAAAAAATCCCAAAAACATTTGCAAAAATAAAATCCAAAACATTTGAAAAATCTTTTGAAAAATACAAAAAAATGCATATGCATCATCATCATCTTTTCAAAAATCCATTAAAAATTCAAAATATTTGAAAATTGCATCACAAAAAGATTTTCTGTATTTGCATGGCATGAGCATTTTTTGGATTGAGTTTTGATGGTTGAACGAGTCTAAGTAAAATCCGGAGATTGGAGCTTGATTGGACCTTAAAATCTACCTAAGAACAGGAACCTTATAGGAACTGGTTTGAGGTACTTCTGGTCTAGTTGACTTAATTCTTTGAGGATTACGAGACTTGGTTCAATGGATTCTTGACTGCCTAAGTAGAGTATTTCGGAACACACGCACGACTCTTGTTGATAATGACCTAACTTGGACACCTGCACCTTTCACATGGCTCAACTCAGTTGGAGTGGTGAGGGGATTGGATTTGCCGGTATGAGACGCACACAAGTGGAAACACTTGTCCTCCTCTAGGGAGGGAAGTGCACCCAACCCATCCAGTGACGAGGAAGTCTAAAGACAGGAGAGTGTGGGTTGCAATAAAGCTTCAAAGAGGGATAGTCTACTGGCTCAAGAGGAAAAACTCCTTATGTAAATGCTGTTGTGAATAGTATAAAAAAATGGTCAGGCCTGTACAAAAATAAAAGGGATTTTATCACTTGTGCCCCTCCGAGATATCACAATTTCAGTTATGCACCTATCTTTTTGGTAATATCAGTTGTGCCCCTCAAAACTTTCTCCGTCATCAGTTGTGCCCTTCCGTTAGGTTGACCGTCAATGAATTGACTTAACCATGGTTTTTTCAAACCTTGGTGTGGTTAAGAGGGGTATTATGGTCAAAATAAAATCAAATGAGAAGGAGGGTTGGGGAGGAGGTGCGGGGCTGTGGAGGAGGTGCAGGCTGGCGGCAGGGGCTGGGGGGAAGTGCGTGGCTGCGGGAGGTCAGGGGGTTGACGATGGTCGCGCGGTTGCACGGTTGCGCGGTGCAGAGCAGGGGAGGTGGCGGTGCGGGGCAGGGGGGAGGGGGAGCAGAGGGGGCGTGCGTGTGGGGGAGGGGGTGCAGCCCAGGGGGGAGGCGGAGTAGGGGGCGGCACCGGCGAGGTGAGGAGGTGCGGGGGGAGGTCAGGGCTGGGGGCGGAGGGGCGGTCTGGGCGGAGGGAGGTTGGGGCGGAGGGAGGCGAGGGCAGGGGCGGGGGGAGTTCTGGGCGAAGGAGCTTCGGGCGGAGGGAGGCGAGGGCACAGGGGGCGGAGGGGCGGTCTGGGCGGAGGGAGGTGAGGGCAGGGGCGGGGGGAGGTCTGGGCGGAGGGAGGCGAGGGTGGAGGGAGGTCTGGGCGGAGGGAGGCGAGGGTGGAGGGAGGCGAGGGCAGGGGGCGGGGGAGGTCTGGGCGGAGGGAGGCGAGGGCGGAGGGCGGGCGGGGCGGCCTGGAGGCTGGGGCGGGAGGGGCGGAGGGGCCGTAGGGGATGGGGGAGGTCGGGGCTGCCTCGAGGCTGGGGCGGAGGGGTGGCGCCGGGGAGGGGAGGGGAGCTCGGGACGGAGCTGGGCGGCACGTGGCAGGGGCGGGGGCAGAGAGGGAGGAGGGAGGAGGAGGAGGAGGAAGAGGATGGGCAAGAGGAGGAAGAAGAAGAGGATGAGGAAGAAGGTTAAAATGACCTCCTAACCATTTTTTAAGTAATTCCGCCTATGTCCTCAAAGTTAACGGCCGTTTGCACTGTGGATGGACGGTCACTAACCCGAGGGGCACAAGTGATAAATTAGCAAGTTTTGAGGGGCACAACTGATATTACCAAAAAGATAGGGGCATAACTGAAATTGCGATATCTCGGAGGGGCACAAGTGATAAAATCCCAAAAAAATATGCCTGCAAAGTATGTACAAAGGTTGTAAAGCCAATAAGCCAGCTTGAGTTCCAAAGTCAAATATGTGAGCCTGCAGCTGGATGACTTGACTACACTGGTCTTGCATCCTCGGATAGGTAACTACATTGTCTACCGTCCATTCTTCTCTTCACCCCCTCCTCGTGAGCTGGTTGCCACTTGAACTTAGAAGGGAATACCCCGCTGATGAATACTCATTCATCACTCTTTTATTCTTTTATTTTAGCTACAAAAACCTTTGCAAATACATGTAGATATATGTAAATACAAATAATTACCAAAATGCATGCATTGTATTAAAATATAATAATTAGCATGTTTTTTGTGCAAAAATAAAAGAATAAAGAAACAAAAGAAAAAGAGGGAAATATTTAGAATAAATATTGAGCAACCTAATCCCAAGGGAGGGCTCAGCATGGGCCTGAGCGCATAAAAGCCCAAGTAGAGAGAGATAAGGAAGCTCATGTGTGTAAATATACCTGTAAATAAAATAATAACATTTTCCTCTAAAAATAAATATAAAATGGGCTTGTATATATTTGTATATATTTGTAAATACAAAATTAAAATAAAAATTAGAAAATTAAAAAGAAATAAAAATATCTTCTCCACTTGTATATTCATCATGTACATAGACCCCCTTTCTCTATTTATTTCACCTTGTAAATAAATAAAATAAAAACCATAAAAACAAAAATTAAAATAAAAAGAGCAAAAATAAAAACCAAAAGAAACATTGAATATATACCATGTATATAAATGTATATATCTATTTATTTACCCTTGTACATAAAATAATAAAAATAAAATAAAAATATCAAAATATTCCAATTTTTATATTATAAATAAATAAAACATAAAATGGGAATAAAAATGTATAAAAATAATTAATTAAAAATCAAAAATTAAAAAACTATATTGTATATACCTATGTATATTTATATACTATATTGTACATACTTTATTTTTATTTCAAAAAAATAATTAAAAATCACAAAAAAATAGTTTATAAAAATTAATCATTTTTTATGTTTTGAGTTTTTAATAATTCGGCCATTTTCTATTTTATTTCAAATTTCCAAAT
Organism: Ottelia alismoides; assembly: GCA_037367405.1. Lineage (NCBI taxonomy): Eukaryota > Viridiplantae > Streptophyta > Magnoliopsida > Alismatales > Hydrocharitaceae > Ottelia > Ottelia alismoides. The sequence continues at coordinate 904,766 of JAZKJV010006854.1, read as the reverse complement.
CATTTATGACATGGCCTCTCCTGATTGGTCCACGGGGGATGTTGACCCCCAGTCAACTCCCCCCCTTGGACCACAGCGTTCCGGATCCGAGCCCTTAACCCGATTTCTCGATATTATCCCCACTCGATCCGACACCCAAACCCGTGAATCCCGAGCTCCATTTGATCCTTAATCATCCCCGATCCACGCCCGACAGAGGTTCTTGGGATCCGCGCTCCGAGCTTCTCGTCCGACTCCCAGATAGCCGGACCCCTAGGCATATATAGTCTGAGCTCCGCCGCTCCTTTTTGCATCTTTGGCTCGTGCATTCTCCACCCCAGGACCTCCATCATCTCCGCCTGAGTGACAGCAGTCGACCGGTGGTGTTGCAGCGAGGAGAGGGTGACCGGACCATCGATCCGGCGACGTAGCGCCACCGTGCGCCGCCCAGACGTGGTGCTCGAGCCTTGGGCATTGATGGCCCTCGAGGCTAGGATCTAGAGCTTCATCGACTCATCCCTAGTCGACCTTGTCCATCAGTATCTCTAGTTCTTTCCCCCTTTCGCTGATTTTCATTTACGCCCAAATCGACCCATCGCCGACGACCCTCGATTCCGACCACCCTTGTCCACGTCTCGATCATCGGATTCGAACAACACCTTCGCACTCCCCTCACGCACCTTCTCCGCCCAACCACTCAACCCAGTTTGCAAAGGAACTGGGATTGGAGCTCCACCGTCGTCACTTCGCCGGAGCTCCCTCATCTCGACGCATCGTTCATCCCCACCACTGCTAATCGGGTCGAGGCACTTTGCCCTCGACCAAGAGTCTGTTGCGTTGCTTTGCAGGTCAAGACGAGCCCATTTGAGGGCTTGACGTTCAGGAGCAGCAGCTCCAACTCCGCCGGTGTCGCCTGAGCTCTCCGGAGCTCCGTTGCACCATCGGAGGGGCTCTTCAGACGCGGGAGGCCCAGGCGCATCTTCTCCGATCATCAGCAGCCTCAGAGGAGGACCACCGTGCGCACACTGGGCCGGCGAAGTTTGCCGGCCACCTGTTGTTCGTGGATCCTCCCCGACCGTCTATCCAGCCCTCCAGCTCCAGATTCACATCGAGCAGTCCATTTGAGGTGCCGCACCAGCGCTTCGATCATCATAGGGTGGACCTGGACCGTCAGATTAGTGAGGTTTAGCCACAGTGCACAGGAGCCGTCCGATCAGCTACATGGCTAAGCCTCGACCGTCAGATCCGAGCCGCAACCCTTCGTTGAGGTGCCTTCGTCCCCAGCCGTTTGATCGTCTACGTGGCGCCCATCTGGCCTCGGCATATAATAAGGGGTAACTGCTCTTAGGCCCCTTTAGTTTTTGCATTTAATATTTAGTCCTGTAAATACATTTAGTAGTTGTTTTTATTTTGGTTATTTTGCATAGAGGACCCTGCTGTTTATCTTATTTGCATTTTTACCCCTGTACATGATGGACACATGCGTCGACCACGTGAGTTTTGGTGAAATTGCTTGATCTATCCTGTGTTCTTTGTATGTTATTATTTGCATTCTTTAAAATAGGAATGACACTTTTGTCTTCCAGGCCTGAGTCACGTGTATCGTGCGTGGGCCTCGAGGCATTTTACATTTTGGGCCCTCAGTTTCCAGCCTTGTTATTTCTAGGCCCCTGGAACTTATTTTCCTTACAGATAGGTCCTTGTGCACTGTTTGTTCATTTTTTATTTTAATAAAATAGCAAAATTAACCTAAATTCAATGAAAATTGGAAACGTGGCTCCTGCCAAGGTGTAAAATTTTCTCTAATTTTTTGGGTACATTTCTGAGCATTTTTATGTTTTTAAAAATTCAAAACATCTATTTTTCTTACTGTACAGTTAAAAAATTCACAAAAAAAATCAAAACACCTTTAAAAATTACAAAAAATAGAATATGTTTGTTTTGTGATATTTGAATTTCTGACCAAGTTTGGTCATTTTTGGATTTATAAAACTTATAAAAATTGAAAAACCCCTAAAAAACCAAAAAAATTCTAATAATTAAAAGAAAAATAAAAATTATTAACTCAGCTGCTGAATCTTCATTTTTGTTTATAGTTTATACGAAAAATACCTCCAGGATATTTATAGGCCATTATATATTTTATTTTGGCCTTAGAAGCCCGGCTGGACAACAACATTTGTTTTCAGTCTTGTTTCATTTTATAAAATTCCTTAAAAAATCAGAAAAACACCAAAAATTCACCAAAAACATAAAAAATATAAAAAACATAAAACATTTTTGTTTGAATTTTGGATGAATTTTGAGTGCTTAAATAATTGTTGATAGTTGCTTGTTTTCTTATTTATGTATTTTCTTTATTATTTTAAAATCCAAAAAAAATATAAAAAATATTAAAATCCACCGAAAAGTGTTTTCTTTTATTTGTTATCATTTTTGACTACTTCGTAGGCCGCAAGGCCATCACGTGCTCCCTGAGTCCGACCCTGGTCGCTTTACCAAGATAATCTAATAGCCAGGGCCACTATTGAGCTTCTTTGAGTTTTATCTTGTTTTGGTGGTCTGATCTCATATTTTCTTGTTTATCTGAATTGGTCTCCGAGATCCGGATCGCAATGACCCTTGATCTATTTTATTCACCCGAGTCTTGGGCGGTTTTTTCGGGTCATCAGAATGGCGCCGTTGTCGGGGAGCCGCCTTAGTAGTCTTTATTTTCTTTTATTTTTGTTTTCTTTTTCATGACTTTCCGCGGCTCTTCTGAGTTCGCGGCTTTTTGCGGCTTTTATTTTTCTTTTATTTTTATTCTATTTTCTTGTTATTTTCTTTTCTTTTCTTTTTATTTTTGTCTTTGTTTTTGCTTGTTTATTTTATTTCTGTTTCTGCACATATACCCTGTTTATTTTCCTGCCTTTAATTGCTTTATTTTATTTGGTATTTGACACATGCTATTGTCTTGTGAGGGCCCGAGGACCGAGGCGACGACATTCGACAAGCCAGCGCAACCGCAGTGATCGGAGGCAGCTCCCTTCTGCACGGAGCCGCAGGAGAGCATGAGGGAGTAGCTGGGTGGGAGAGGATTAGCTTAGATTAGATTAGACTTTATTTCAGCTATTTGAATTGTTGTAATAATACATGGACAGCTCAGACTTGGACTTAGACTCTCTCTGTCTGTTTCGCCGAGCACCGGTGTTCTCGGGGGACCCATTAGCTTGTTCGGTTTTCTTCGCAGCTTTTTACACGGCTTTTTGTTTTCACTGCCTTTTTCGGTTTCTCGCGGTTTTCTCGAGCCCCTAGCCTTAGGAATTTCTATTTGATTGTGACGTAACTCATAGGATCCAAACACCCTAATATAATTGCTTGTTCCTATAGTTCGGTAATTGGACCTATAATAAAAGATTAATAAAAATAGTTGACTCGCTTCCTTCGAGCCTACGTGCCGCAGCTTGCCCTGCCAAGCGCTGCTCCTGAACCTGATTTGTCGGGAGGAGGAGGGGTGGACCGAGACCGAACCCTTTGGATCGGAGGCTGTGATCAGCTAGACTGTTCTTTCGAGTATGAAATTGCTATTTAGGGACTCAGTTTTCCGCTTGCACCATTACATAGTTTATTTTCTGTCTTTCAATTATGCGCGGATCATCGTGCGTGTAGACTGCTGGAGTCAGGTACGCATTTCTTACTCTGCATGCATCATTGATTTCATCGCGCATCGGCTTTTTCGTCTTCTCCCCCTGTTTTGGACTTAATAACCAGGAGAACCGAAAAATTCGTTAGGCGTTTTTGTTTTTATTGAAAAAAAATACATAAAAAGAAAAATCATAAAATTGGGACTGCTAACACTATCGACCCTAAAAGACACCTCATTTAAAAATTTGTCTTGGGGAGAGAAACCCCCTCATTGTCTAGTTTGCTTGTGCGAGAGAGTGACCCCGAACACTAGCTAGAGCCCTCCGATATTCTTCTGACTGATTACCGGCTATTTCCGTACGGGACAGTCGGTTGGGAAAATATCGGGTAACCCAACAGGTCACGTAATCGCTCTGCTCTCCTGACTGATGACCAAAATAAAATTGACAAGATAATTGACCAAGCCTTTACGGTCTTCAGCTCGCGTTGCGTTGGTGAATTGGGGGTTTGCTTGTGATCGTACTTGTTACCAGATCTCATCCGCACTACTCGCCACATCAAGATGATGGGCAGACGATCTCTTAGGCAGCCTCTGGCTGCACCGGCTTTCGGGCGCGTCTACCCGCTCATCTAGGTTGGTTCGGGAGAGCCGAGACCCGCTCTCGGAACCTGAGTATGACTCCACCCTGTTCCCCCTCGATCCCCCTTCTTCTGAGTCCGAGATACTAGTGGCCAGAGGAGAGACAGACAGACGATTTATCAGCACCAGAGTTCGGATGTTTTGATTTTGCAGAGACTATGGCCGCAGTTCTGATGATCACACCAGAGGTCCGCAGCATGAGCATTTCGTTCTGGACCAGGGTGCGATCAACTCCACCCTGATCGCCTCCCTCGAGACAACGCAACAACAGCTGAGGGATCAGGGAGCATTCATGTTGGATATGAGCCGCGAGATGGAGCAGTTGAGAGCAGACCGAGAGCAATGCAGAGAGGGCCCGAGGATACCCGATGAGGCCGCGGCAGCCGCCACAGCAGCCGCAGCAGCCGCAACAGATCCACCGAGACCGATGCGGGAGTTACACAACCCGGATGGACACTGATGCATCATTGGGTTGTTCTACCAGCCATCGTGGGGGACATCAAGTTCCCCCCGAACACTTTGCAGCTCCTCCCCTGGTTTCATGGGCTCGCCACAGAGGAGCCCCATCTCCACCTTCAGGAGTTTTCTGATGATCTGCAGCACAGTCCATGACCGTCAGGTGGACCAGGATACCATCAGGATGATTGCCTTCCCCTTCTCCTTGGCAGACAGAGCAGCCACCTGGCTGAAGCACGTGGGGAAGTTCGTCTACACCTAGGAGTAGCTCCACACCGAGTACTTGCATAAGTACTATCCACTAGGGCGGACGAACGCCGCTAGAGCCCTGATCAGAAACTTCTCCATGCTCCCCAACGAGCAGTTTCACGAGGCATGGGAGAGGTTTCGAGAGCTGACCGACAGATGCCCGCACCACGACATTTCCAAGCCGAACATTGTGCAGAGCTTTTCAGCGGGCTGACGCCAGAGCTTCAGGGCTTGGTGAACGCTTCTTGGTGGCGGGTCCTATTTCGCCAAGGACCACGATCAGGTCTTGGCCATCTACGAGGAGATGGCTGAGAACTATGTGGTGATGTCCCAGACCCGATTGTACACTCAAGGCAGACCCCAGCAGCCACAGACCGTGCAGTACCAGAGGATAGCACGGGTCGACACCGATCCATCCAGTTCATCAGCGGTAGCAGCAGCACAGGCCGAGTCCCCAGCCACAAACATGGGGATTATCAGCGAGAAGCTGGACCGGATGGGAGATCATCGAGAAGAAGCAGTGCCAGGTCATCACGCAGATGGAGCAGATGGCACAGACCCTGAGTGACCTGATGACACAGCTCATGTGTCTCCAGGAGGCATAGATGGCTTCACAGCCTCGTCTTTAGGCACGAGGCGATCCGAGTGGCAGCAGCAGCTCGTCCCAGCGCTCCAGCTCACACCAGCAGCCTAGACAGTTCCATCTTGTATAGGCGCAGCCATACCAGCATCCACAGCTCACCTACCAGGCACCGCCATCCACTGACACTCAGATGGTGGTATACCAGCCAGATCAGCCTCTGGCAGTACTCCTGCCACCCCAATACGATTCAGAGCCGTTGATGGATGTCAACGGGATTTGGTACGACCGCCCCAGCCTGGTATCTGACGAGACCATCCTGGATTCCGTTGGGTGACCGAAGGTGCCCAGCCCCAGTAGCAGCCGTCAGGACAGGGTGGCCAGTACAGCCATCAGAGAGATCACCAGCAGCAGCGGCCCCCAGCATATACCCAGCCACAGCCACAACAGTCACCGCAGTATGGTCCTCGTCCCTATCAGCAGGGACAGTCTTGGAGGCGTGATCAGCCTCACCAGCCGCATCATCAGCCACATTCTTACCCCTCACAGCCACAGCACCAGCAGCCTCACTACCAGAGAGGCTACCCGTCGGGTTCTCATGGGCCATCCTACGAGAGCCCTGCCTTGGATGACATAGCCCGCCTTCTCACAGATCAGCAGGCTACTTTTCGACGGGAGATGGATGAGTTCCGCCAGGAGATGCGAGACATCGTGAGAGGGAAGGCCGCCATCCCTGCCCAGATTGAGTTGAATCCCAACAACTTGAAGAGGAAATCTGAGCAGGTAGATTGTACTGAGTATGCCACTCCGAGTGATACTTTTGGTGATATGTCTGCATATCTTCTTGATACTGATTTTGTCACACTTAGGAGCGGTAGGATGCCAACAGGCGGCGACTCGTCTGAGCGGACACCCTGAGGATACATCCAGAGCGCCAGGCGAGAAGGAAAGCGGTACTGAGGCTACTAGAGATGATGACGGTGGTACTGATGCCACCACGGATGCTGATCCCACCGGTGGTACTGAGGCCGCCGTTTCACCAGTTGGAGGAGGTGGTACTGAGGCCACCCATGTTGTCGAGCCAGAGTGCGGTACTGAGGCCGCCCGTCTACCAGCCGATGGCGGTGCTGATGCCACCAATTCTTCTGAGATTCCTGTTGTTTTTCCTGTTACTGATGTATCTCGGAACACTTCTGTGAATAAAGGGAAGGGTTAATTTTCTTTCGGTCCCACTGGGTGCATGATGTATGTGTGGATCCGGCCGTCGAGCCGTTGATGACTGGGGAATTTGCCAAGGTCGTATCTTTCCACAAGGCGGAAGACAGTCGCTGAGTTGACCTCAGACGAAATCCCCAAATCGATCAACAATTAACCCATAATAATATATGCAATGAATATCCAAAATTGTGGAGTTAAAATTTATTATAACTCTACATGCAAATGTGTATAGGTGTAAGTACAAGTAGAGGTCAAACACTGAGAGGCGAAGGGAATGTATGTGGAAGCATCATTTATTCAATCCATTGTTCATGTCCTTCTATTGTTTTAGTGGGTTTTGGGTTTTGTAATTTTTATTTATATTTTTGTTTTTATAATTTTTTTATTTTGTTTTATTATTTTATATTTCTTTTTTATTTCTTTTTTTTATTTTTAGTTATATAAATATAGATATATATATATAGATATATAAATAAGAGGAGAGAGAGGAGTGACATAAATAAATAAACATAGATATAAATACTTAAATTATATATAGATATAATTTTTTAGCTTTTTAATATTTTTTCTAATTTTTTTTGTTAATTTTAATTTCAAAAATGTCCACAATATAGGACTAAATAATTAGTCGAATATAATTTGGGTTTTGAAAATATAAAATAAACTCAAAAATTCCCAAATTAATTTTAATACATTAAAAATAATATATAGATAATTATAAAAGAGAAAAATATATTTTTGGGGTTTTTAAGGATTTTTCTATTTTTTGTTGGATTTCGGAGCTTTCTAATTTTTTAATTTCTTTTTCATATTTTTAGGTTTTTTTTTCAATTTCTGGGACTCAATATATATATATATAATTATACCATATATATTTTTTTGGAAATTTTCAAAAATATTTTCTAATTTTTTTGTATTTTCTAATTTAGACAGTGCAAAATGGGCCTCTATTTCATTTTTAATAATTAGGAAAAATGAAAAAATGCAAACTAAAGCATGGGCGTGAACAAGCATGGCTTGAAGCATCTTTTTTTGTGGATTTTTAGAAGCCATCTGATATTTTTAAAATGGATAAAAGACACAAAAATAATTAAGCCTGGCAGGGGCATTTTTGCAAATAAAATAAATGACAGGGGCAGCAGTGCAAAAAATACAACAGAAATAAACATTTATTTAAATTTTTAGAACTAATTTACAATTAACAAAAGTCGCCAGGGGTTACATGCAATTTTCACGCGCCTCACGTGGGACTGCACGTGAGGCGCGGAAGGACCAAAACGCAATTTCAAGAAACTCAGGGTCCTTTCTGAAAAATTTACAATTATTTTATAACGTGCAAATTTATTTACAGTATTAAATATTAAATACAAAAAAGTGGGGGCTGGATGTGCAAATTACCCTCAATAGGGGCGCTGGCGAACGGCTCGGATTACTTCACTTGGCACGCGTCACCAATCCAACGGCCGGATACCGCTTCACCGATGAAGCGCTAAGATTAGATCTCCGGGCTGAGATCTACGGTCGTGGCATCGCTCCATTGGACGGCTGTGGTTTGAACTGGGGCCTTCGTCTTCATCCAACGGCGGAGCGTACACGTGGAAGAACAGGGAAGAAGACTCGTCGGGGCGAGCTTCTTCCGACCAGATCTCGTACCTCCACCGGTCTTCGCCGCTCCTGAAGGTCCACAAAGCTTCCTGGCAGGGTCTTCTTCTTGCTGGAGGTCTTAGATCGGCAGGAGGTGCCCTGGAGCGCCGCTACGAGCTCGGAGAAGGATGGCAGCTCCAGGTACCTCCGCCCGCTTGTAACTCGACTCCTAGTGCTTTATTGCGCACCTAACCTGCACAGGAATGAAGCTCGGCTCGAGGCGGTGCTCCTCGGCCCCAAACTGAAGCTGTTAGCATAGGAAATGGGTGAGGGCGGCAATGCTCCGACGATGCGGAGGAGGGGAGCATCGATTCGCGGATCCAGATGCGAATCCGGTTGGGCAAGGTGGCTGGAAGGTGGAGAAGGCGAAGAGGAACGAAATGAGGGTGAAATGGTGTCAGGGCACAGTCGGGAACAAGATGAAAAGCTCGCCGGAGCGGAGCTCCGGCGAACTACGAAACCATTAAACTACGCTAAACTAATAAGCGAAACATAAAACTAATTGCAGAAATGAAATGCTGGAAGTAAATACTACCTAAAAAGATAAAACGCGCAGCTCTTATACCTGGGGCCTCCGGGGAGCAGGGTGGCCGTCGGAGCGCCACCGCGACAAAATTTCCCTCCGCCATGGCTGAATCGAGGTGCTGGGAAGCGCCTCCTGTCACGAGGGCTCCACCAGGAGCTGATTCAAGCTCAAAGAAGGGGATGAAATTGGCCAAATTCGGCCAAGGAAGAGGGAGGAGTTATTTATATACATTCCTGAGGACCCCCAAGGACCGACGATTATTGAAGAATCGGGGCTATGTACAAGGGTTCCAAGATCTCGGCGGGAATCAACGGTGATCAGGGAACAAAATCCGTGAAGGATTCGAGGGTGATGGACGAAAGGGACGCCCAGGAAAAAGGCATGAAATCGGGGGAAAAGATGGTTCACGTCAAGTCAGGCGGCTGGAGGTCAAGTTGACTGGGGTCAACTTGCGGAGGGACCTGATTGGTCCACCTCAGCCCGCTACAGGACAGAACAATAGTTTTATTAAAGAAAAATTTATTTAAAATAGTAAATGATTTTATTTAATTTTGAGTATAAAATAAAAAATGTTTATTATTTTATGTAGTATTTTAATACGATTTTTATTTATTTTTTGAAGTACTTTATTACGGTTTTATAAAAATAATGTATTTATAAGTATATTTATATATATTTATTTTTATTTTGTTTATTTTTATTTAATTATTTTATTTTCTTATTTTTTTAAATTTATAACTTATTTTTATGAGTCTAAATATATTTTTTATTTAATTTTATAAGTTTATTTACATTTTTAAATAAATGTGTTTATGTATATGTAGGTATACTTATAGGTAGTTTACCTATATATTATATACATTTTATTTATTTAAATGAATTTATTTATTTTTATTTTTATTTTTTTAATAGATGTATATAATATGTACATTATTAAAAATATAGATGAATAAAGAATAAAAGAATAAAAATCCCTTTTATTTATATACATGTAGGTAGCATAGGTCTTTTGTCTATGATTTTTATAGATTTATTTTATTTATCAAATTCTTTTGGTTTTCTTTTAATTTCAATATGTACATGTATTCTATACATTATTTACAAAATTCTAAAAATATAAATTTATAAAAATAATGAATAAAGAATATTTTAATCAGGTATTATGTACAAGGTGGACCAAAAACCTAACTTCCACAGATGGACTCCAAAAATTATGAAACCAATTTTATAAAATAGTTCTTGAAATGCTATATACAATTAAAGGTGAGTTTGGGTGATTTGGAGTTTTTATTTGCAAGATATGGGTCTGTGAAGTTGAGATTTTTGCTTTTTATTTTGTGTATAAAATACACACTGAGTATCATTTTTGTACAACTCAATTTTGTAATTTTATTTACATTATTATCTACAATTTTTATGTACAAGGTTTCTTTATTTGATGAATAAATAATTATATACAAAATAGGTGTCAAAATTGCATAAATAAATGAATGAATAAATGAGGTATTTATTGTATTCTTGGCCCTTATCTCCCCCTACTTTATTCCTTGTCGACCATTTCCATGCTGGCCTTGGTCTCGGGGTTAGGGTCATAAAATATTTGCAATATTTTATTCCTTTTTCTTTTCTTCTCTTTATTCTATAATTTTGGCATTAAAAACCTTGTTTAATGTAAATAAATACAATGAAGAATGAATGCTATTATATACAAATTAATGCTATTTACATGCATTTGCTGGGGTTTTTAAGGCCAAAATGATAGAATAAAGGTGATGAAATGGAGATTCATCACCCCCTATACTTGCCTTTGCTAGTCCCTAGCAAATACTTATGCAATAAGTACAAATGAACAAAGAATAAGAAGAAAAGAAAAAGCAAAAATAAAGAATTTAAAGAATAAAATTGAATTGATCATGATTATTAAACTCATCTGTACAAAATCAAAGTTTGGAGCTTAGGTTAGACCTTGGTGTGAAATGTGTGTGGAACCTGCCCGGGAACCAAATTTAAAACACAACGGCCTCTGAGAGTCACAGAACTCGGTTCAAATCACCTCAATAGCCAGGTCAGAACTATCCTACATCCATACGCAAACCCTTATGACTATGAAGCTGACTTGTTACGTGTAAGTGATGGTGGCTCTCCTCAACTGAATTTGACAAAGAGATTGACTTCTCCAGAATGACAACCCAATGATTCCCTAATCCAACAACTCTTTCCTCGAGGAGCGGGGTATTCCCTTCTAAGTTCAAGTGGCATCCAACTCAAGAGGAGGAGGTAGAGAAAAGAATGGACGGTAGCCAGTGTAGCTACCTATCCTGGGATGCAAGACCAGTGTAGTCAAGTCATCCAGCTGCAGGCTCACATGGTATAACTTTGATGCTCAAGCTTGCTTATTTTCTATACATTATATATACATACTCCGGCAGGCACTTTCTTTTTTATTTTACAAGCCTGTCCACTTTCTTGGAGTTTTTCTTCTCTTTTTTTTTCTTCATACTATTTACAGCAGCATTTACATAAGGACTTTTTCCTCTTGAGCCAGAAGACTATCCCTCTTTTGAAGCTTTATTGCTACCCACAATCTCCTGTCTTTAGACCTCATGGCTATTGGACCAGGTTGGGGTGCACTTCCCTCGCTAGAGGAGGACGAATGTTTCCACCCGTGTGCTTCTTAGACTGGCAAATCCAACCCCCTCACCACTCCAACTGAGTTGAGCCAAGTGAAAGGTGCAAGTGTCCAAGTTAGGTCACGGTCGGCAAGAGTCATACGTGTGTTTCGAAAAGTTCTAGTTAGTCCACTGAGGTGACTTGAACCTGATTTCTCAAAGAATTAAGTCTGAATAGACCTGAAGTACCTTAAACCTAGTTCCCATAAGGTTCCAGTGCAGTTAGGTGCAGTAAGGTCCAACCAAGCTCCAATCTTCGACTTTATTGGACTAGTTCAAATATCAAGCTCAATCAAAGAAGATGAATGCAATGCAAATGCTATTTACAAATATGCAAAGAATAATGCAATTTTTCAAAGAATTTGAACAAGAAAAAATTTTTGCACAAAGAATTTTTACAAATAAAATAATTTTGGCACTCAACGTACAACTATTTACACGGGCGTGCCGCTTTATTTTACAAGAATTAAGAATTTACAATTTAGTTTTTTATTTATAGGTATATATGTAGACTTATTAAAGAATTTTGTTTATTTTTTATTTTTATTTATAATAATTATTATATGTATTATTTTAGTTATATATCATATGTGATTATTCCTTAAACTTATTTGACACACATTTTTCAAACAATTTTTGAAAACTATAGTCCAAATTAATTTTTACAATCATTTTTACAAACATGTACACACATTTGAAAATCATTTTGCAAAGGGTTTTTCAAAATATATATATAGATTTTTCAAACTATTTTTGCAACCATTTTCAAACCACTTGCAAATCATTTTTCAAACATTTTATTTCACACAAAGAAAATAAATTTTTACAAACCACACATTTTTACACAGGTTGAAAACATGTAACAAAACGTTTTCAAAATAGTTTTCAATAAATGTTCACAAAGATTTTCAAACTATTTTTCAAACATTTTGCAAAAAATATTTTCACCTGATTTATTAATCAGTATATACAAAAAGAATTTGAGGAACAACCACATCCTTTTATTAAGTGTTTTTAATGAATTTAAAGAATTATTAGCCATATTATTAAGAGAATACGAAAGTACGAGTTATGGCTAAAGTATATACATAGTATATACGACCCCCCTATACTGAGCTTGAGCTATGTCCTCATAGATCGAAAAGAAAAGAGAAGACATAACTCGTACTGAGTATAGACAAGTCTAAAGAATATACAAATAAGAGATGAAGGAAATAGAAGTTGACCGCTCCCCCCTATACTTAGGATCAAGTAATCCTAAGTATAGCAGACTGTACACAAATCAGGGAGGGTCAAGGGTGGGAATAAACAGATGATAGAATTAACAAATCAGGGGTGCATCCCCCCTATAATTAGGACAAAGTACGTCCTAAGCACAGAAAACTGACACAAAGGGGCGACACCTTTTATTGAGATAAAGAAATATGAAAAGGAAAAGAAGAAAAGAAGAAAAGAGAGATATATACAGATTGATGAAAAGATCGTGGAGAATATACACATCACTCCCCCTATACTTAGGGTGAGATATCCCTTAGTATAGGCAACAATAGGAGTGATGAAAATGTGCAATGAAAGAACAACTCTGTGTGTGCCCCTCTATACTTAGGACAAGGTACGTCCTAAGTGTAGACACAAAGATGTGGCGATAGATCTGGGGCACACATAACATACGGGAGAAAGAAGGAATAGACAAACACATATATACAACAGGTGGAGAAGCAGGTGAAGCACAGGACGGTGTCTGGTAAGCGGCTACCGTACTATCGTTGTCGTCTCCCTGTGAGAACGAGGACACACCAGAAGGTGAAAAGACACCCTGATATGCAGTCAGGTGGGTGTCGGCTACCGGGGATACACAGATCAGAAAGTGAAGATATCCGATCCGGTAGCAGAAATCAGTCAATCGGCTCAGAAGGTCAGCATGAGGGAATATAACCGATACCGTAAGACCGGGAGGAAGAAAGAGCAGTACAGACTCCTCCGGTCAATCAGAGTCTCAGTAAGATATGGAAAGGTAAGGATCAAGAGACATCATGGTATTCGGTGGTCATGAGGTCGGAAGGTCACATGAGACACACCGAATACTACAAGTCATGGCTCAACCCTGCGAGGGTCCTCAAGGTGAGCAGAATCGGAGAATAATCAGAAGACTCGACTCCGTGCTCCAACAGAGAGGAGACACAACCAGGGAGGAGACCGAGTACATAAGCCAGAAGACCCGGCTTCGTGCTCCACCAACTGGGAGACACCAGAAATGAAGCCGAGTACCTAGAAAATGATGTACTCTCCCGCAGATAACCCTCAGGGAGTAGTACATGCTAGTCAATAAATAATCAGAACAGAAGCTCACCCTTGCGAGGGTTGTCAAGGAGAGCAGGCTCAAAGGAGCCTGATCCATCAGACGGATCATAGAAACGGTCTCGGTAGGCGACAGATCGGCTACCAGCAGAAGAGACTGTCAAATCAAGAAAGTGTGGCAGCGTTCCGCAGATAACCCTCGGGGAACGTGCTGCCAGCTAGGCATGAAAATAGTAGATATCAGGGGCTCAACCTTGCGAGGACCGTCAAGGCGAGCATACTCAAAGGAGTCAAAGATCTGAGCAAACAGATAGGTCCCATGATCCGTAGATCGGATAGGCAACTCAGGATGGGACCAAAATCATGTATATCAGACGACTCGATTCCGTGCTCCAACAGAAAGGAGACACAGTCAGAAGTGGGAATCGAGCGTAAAGAGAGTGTCGCAGTCTCCCGCAGATAGTCCTCGGAGAGTACTGCGATCTAGGCAAAGAATAGTCAGAATGTGTCTCTACCTTGCGAGGGTCGTCAAGGAGAGCAGGCTCAAAGGAGCCGGATCCATCAGACGGATCCACAAAGTGGTCTCAGTAGTCGACAAGGCGGCTACCAACAGAAAGGAGACACAACCAGATCTGAAATATGTCATAGTCTCCCGCAGATAACCCTCGGGGAGCTATGAACTAGGCATGGAATAATCAGAAAAATGGAGCTCTGCCTTGCGAGGACCGTCAAGGAGAGCGGACTCAGATGAGTCTAGTCTATTGGCCTCGTGTACTGACAGGTCAAGTACACAATCACAGGGGGAGGCCAATCAAGCATATCATCTTTATTCGGTTTCGGGTCCCATCACAATGGCGACCCAAGCAGTGAATGAAACCGCAGTCCTAGAAAGTATCGTATTTTCCCACAGATAGTCCTCGGGGAGGAATGCGAGCTAGATCAGTGTTGGTCATGGGAATGCTGGCAAGTCATCTCAGGTCCTCAAAAGCAATAAATCATTCAATCATTTGGAGGGCATAAGATCATGCAAGGGAGCAAATAATCATGTCATTCACCGAACATCCCTCGGGTCACTCTAGTCAGCTGAGATGGCACGAAAAATAGTCAGGAATCCTCAAAGTGCCATAGGTGGATCAAAGAGTCAGGAGATCAAGGATGGGTCAATCAGGAAGATGAGAGATCATGTAGGATCTGCACACCTTTATCAAGAAGCCCAGAGTAGAATAATCCGTTAATCCTCAAAAATCAAGATGTGTGGAACCTCAAGAGAGATAGATCAATCAATACTCATGAAATCTTCATCAAATCATCGCATTATATCACATCCTCAATCCGGTGCGCGAGACCTAAAATTCCTCAATAATGCCCCACACCTATGCTCTATGCATCAACAAGAATCCTCAAGAAGCCCATATGCATGTATCAAAAACAAATCCACCAGATCGATCTCAGCACCCTCAACATCATGGGCCCGACTTACACAAATAATCTGTATAAAATCCTCGATGCGGGTCTTATCACTATGCACAGCATTCCCGGGTAAAGGGAGAGGTGATACAGGGTACACGAGGAAAATGGATAAGAAGGGTACACAATGGGGTGGAGAAGCTGATTGAGCGTACGTGCCAATATCGCGGGTGGTGGAAGAGTGATACAGAGGGTACGAGGAGGGCGGGCGAGAAAATCGGGGTGTAGACACGATTGGGTAGTCCACACAAGGCGGGAACACCGTCAAAATGGTGGTTCAAGGAGACTGCTCTCCCTGAACCCGAGAATGATGATGGTACGGAGAATACGAGGAGAGTGATAAAGAAGCGGGAAACAAAGGACTTGGCGAAGAATGATTGAGCTCAAGCGCCAATATCATGACTCGATGCAAGATGAAGAGATATATGTATAAGATGAGCTGAGAGACTCAAAGATGAAAAATGCATGACTCACACGGGCGGAACCGACAACTCTAGTAATGAATGAAAAGCACAATGGACTCCAAGTCACAATCAAGACGCAAGGCAAACCCCCAATTCACCTACTAACCACAGTGAGGACCATCAGGTGACGGTCATTTATCTTTTTGATTTTAGAGTTAGGTGAGAACCACAAAAATTGTACAATCACAGGAGGCTTGATAGGATTTGGCCTCTACTCCTTAGTGTGTACGTGAGCACTTTAAAACGCATCCAATGAGGGGGTTGCTCTCCCCAAGACAAGGAATCCATTACGTTTTATTTTTAGGTCCAATAGAGTTAGCAGTCCCGATTTTATTTAAGTTATCACTTTTTTGGGGGGTATTTTCAATGGACGTGCCTATCGAGGTTCCAATTTCCATTAAGCACCCTAGGTTGGCAAAAAAAACAGAGGGAGAAGATCGGAAAAGCCATGCAAGTCGGAAAACGATGATGCATGCCAAGTAAGAAGACTTACAGTGCCTCCCAGCTCTCTCCATGCGGGATGCAAAACAGAATTTGAAACCTATGCTATATGCAAATGCAAACCGAAGAAATCGCCCTAGGTTCAGAAATTGCTATTATCGTGAAGCACCACAAGTCGCTCATTCATCTTTAGCCTCAAAAAGTCCGGTCTTGGCTCACCCCTCCTCTGTGCTCAACACACTTGAGCTTAGGAGAAAGCGCTTTGCGGGGCTCGCTGTGGCACAAAGGTTAAGAGATAAATGAGCGGTTGTTTAGAGTTTGATCTAGGTCCAAAGCGAACTATAGGTACATGCAAATATTAGGGTGTTTGGACCTAACTCTACGAGCAAGCAACTCCTACGCTAAGGCTCATTCACACAAAATAGTAAAAATAAAATAAAATAAAGAAAAAGAAAAGCGTCAATATCATCGAGGCCCCCAAGGGATCAATTCCTCGGGCAATGGACCTCGGGAGTCGAAGTGTACCTGTGAGAGTCCTGTATTATTACAAACCAAGTGTCACTCTCTCACATGAATATACATGATAAAATGAAATAAAAATAAACTGCATAAAATAGAGACTGTCTTTAAAAATTCTCCTTCTTCCGTCATGGATGCTCTCTCATGTTGGCTTGGCATAGAAAAGCCAACTTCGCCTTGCTCGGGTGCATAGGTCCTCCTAGGAGGTCCTCCTTCTCTTGGCGGTCCCTCGCATCAAAGACAAAGAAAGGAGATGGGTCAGAATAATCAATCAAATAATGTCAAATAAAAATAAAAATCACACAAATAAATAAATATATGATGGACATGAGCAAAGAATTAAATAAATAAAGGAAATCCACACAAAATCATACAAAATCCGTTGCCTCCCCGGCAACGGCGCCATTTGATGACTGGGGAATTTGCCAAGGTCGTATCTTTCCACAAGGCGGAAGACAGTCGCTGAGTTGACCTCAGACGAAATCCCCAAATCGATCAACAATTAACCCACAATAATATATGCAATGAATATCCAAAAATGTGGAGTTAAAATTTATCATAACTCTACATGCAAATGTGTATAGGTGTAAGTACAGGTAGAGGTCGAACACTGGGAGGCGAAGGGAATGTATGTGAAGCATCATTTATTCAATCCATTGTTCATGTCCTTTTATTGTTTTAGTGGGTTTTGGATTTTCTAATTTTTTTTATATTTTTGTTTTTATAATTTTTTTATTTTGTTTTATATTTTATATTTCTTTTTTATTTATTTTTTTTATTTTTAGTTATATAAATATATAGATATAGATATATAAATAAGAGGAGAGAGAGGAGTGACATAATATATAAATAAACATAGATATAAATACTTAAATTATATATAGATATAATTTTTTAGCTTTTTAATATTTTTCTAATTTTTTTGTTATTTTTAATTTCAAAAATTTCCACAGTATAGGACTAAATAATTAGCTGAATATAATTTGGGTTTTGAAAATATAAAATAAACTCCAAAAATTCCCTAATTAATTTTAATATATTAATAATAATATATAGATAATTATAAAAGAGAAAAATATATTTTTGGGGTTTTTTAAGGATTTTTCTATTTTTTGTTGGATTTCGGAGCTTTCAGATTTTTTTAATTTTCTTTTTCATATTTTTAGGTTTTTTTCAATTTCTGGACTCAATATATATATAATTATACCATATATAATTTTTTTGGAATTTTTCAAAAACATTTTCTAATTTTTTTGTATTTTCTAATTTAGACAGTGAAAAATGGGCCTCTATTTCATTTTTAATAATTAGGAAAAATGCAAAAAATGCAAACTAAAGCATGGGAGTGAACAAGCATGGCATGAAGCATCTTTCCTAATTTTTTTTTGGATTTTTAGAATCCATCTAGATATTTTTAATAAATGGATAAAAGACACAAAAATAATTAAGCCTAGCAGGGGCATTTTTGCAAATAAAATAAATGACAGGGGCAGCAGTGCAAAAATACAACAGGAATAAACATTTATTTAAATTTTTAGAACTAATTTACAATTAACAAAAGTCGCCAGGGGTTACATGCAATTTTCACGCGCCTCACGTGGGACTACACGTGAGGCGCGGAAGGACCAAAACGCAATTTCAAGAAACTCAGGGTCCTTTCTACAAAATTTACAATTATTTTATAACGTGCAAATTTATTTACAGCATTAAATATTAAATACAAAAAAGCGGGGGCTGGATGTGCAAATTACCCCCAATAGGCGCGCTGGCGAACGGCTCGGATTACTTCACTTGACACGCGTCACCAATCCAACGGCCTATACCGCTTCGCCGATGAAGCGCTAAGATTAGATCTCCGGGCTGAGATCTACGGTCGTGGCATCGCTCCATCGGACGGCTGTGGTTTGAACTGGGGCCTTCGTCTTCATCCAACGGTGGAGCGTACACGTGGAAGAACAGGGAAGAAGACTCGCCAGGGCGAGCTTCTTCCGACCAGATCTCGTGCCTCTGCCGGTCTTCGCCGCTCCTAAAGGTCCACAAAGCTTCCTGGCAGGGTTTTCCTCTTGCTGGAGGTCTTAGATCGGCCGGAGGTGCCCTGGAGCGCCGCTACGAGCTCGGAGAAGGATGGCAGCTCCAGGTACCTCCGCCTGCTTGTAACTCGACTCCTGGTGCTTTATTGCGCACCTAACCTACATAGGAACGAAGCTCGGCTCGAGGCGGTGCTCCTCGGCCCAAAACTGAAGCTGTTAGCATAGGAAATGGGTAAGGGCGGTGATGCTCCGGCGATGCGGAGGAGGGGAGCATCGATTCGCGGATCCAAATGCGAATCCGGTTGGGCAAGGTGGCTGGAAGGTGGAGAAGGCGAAGAGGAACGAAATGAGGGTGAAATGGTGTCGGGGCACAGTCGGGAACAAGATGAAAAGCTCACCGGAGCGGAGCTCCGGCGAACTACGAAACCATTAAACTACGCTAAACTAATAAGAGAAACATAAAACTAATTGCAGAAATGAAATGCTGGAAGTAAATACTACCTAAAAAGATAAAATGCGCAGCTCTTATACCTGGGGTCCTCCAGGGAGCAGGGTGGCCGCCGGAGCGCCACCGCGACAAAATTTCCCTCCGCCATGGCTGAATCGAGGTGCTGGGAAGCGCCTCCTGTCACGAGGGCTCCACCAGGAGCTGATTCAAGCTCAAAGAAGGGGATGAAATTGGCCAAATTCGGCCAAGGAAGAGGGAGGAGTTATTTATATACATTCCTGAGGACCCCCAAGGACCGGCGATTATTGAAGAATCGGGGCTATGTACAAGGGTTCCAAGATCTCGGCGGGAATCAGGGGTGATCAAGGAACAAAATCCGTGAAGGATTCGAGGGTGATGGACGAAAGGGACGCCCAGGAAAAAGGCATGGAATCGAGGGAAAAGATGGTTCACGTCAAGTCAGGCGGCTGGAGGTCAAGTTGACTGGGGTCAACTCGTGGAGGGACCTGATTGGTCCACCTCAACCCGCTACAGGACAGAACAATAGTTTTATTAAAGAAAAATTTATTTAAAATAGTAAATGATTTTATTTATTTTCGAGTATAAAATAAAAAATGTTTATTATTTTATGTAGTATTTTAATACGATTTTTATTTAATTTTTTGAAGTATTTTATTACGGTTTTATTAAAATAATGTATTTATAAGTATATTTATATATATTTATTTTTATTTTGTTTATTTTTATTTAATTATTTTATTTTCTTATTTTATAAATTTATAACTTATTTTTATGAGTCTAAATATATTTTTACTTAATTTTATAAGTTTATTTACATTTTTAAATAAATGTGTTTATGTATATGTAGGTATACTTATAGGTAGTTTACCTATATATTATATACATTTTATTTATTTAATGAATTTTATTTATTTTTTTTTTGGATTTGTATTTTTAATAAGATATATATAATATGTACATTATTATAAAAATATAGATGAATAAAGAATAAAAGAATAAAAATCCCTTTTATTTATATACATGTAGGTAGCATAGGTCTTTTGTCTATGATTTTTATAGACTTATTTTATTTATCAAATTCTTTTTGGTTTTCTTTTAATTTAAATATGTACATGTATTCTATACATTATTTACAAAATTCTAAAAATATAAATTTATAAAAATAATGAATAAGGAATATTTTAATCAGGTATTATGTACAAGGTGGACCAAAAACCTAACTTCCACAGATGGACTCCAAAAATTATGAAACCAATTTTATAAAATAGTTCTTGAAATGCTATATACAATTAAAGCTGAGTTTGGATGATTTGGAGTTTTTATTTGCAAGATATGGGTCTGTGAAGTTGAGATTTTTGCTTTTTATTTTGTGTATAAAATGCAAACTGAGTATCATTTTTGTACAAACTCAATTTTGTAATTTTATTTACATTATTATCTACAATTTTTATGTACAAGGTTTCTTTATTTGATGAATAAATAATTATATACAAAATAGGTGTCAAAATTGCATAAATAAATGAATGAATAAATGAGGTATTTATTGTATTCTTGGCCCTTATCTCCCCCTACTTTATTCCTTGTCGACCAATTCCATGCTGGCCTTGGTCTCGGGGTTAGGGTCATAAAATATTTGCAATTTTTATTCCTTTTTCTTTTCTTCTCTTTATTCTATAATTTTGGCATTAAAAACCTTATTTAATGTAAAATAAATACAATGAAGAATGAATGCTATTATATACAAATTAATGTTATTTACATGCATTTGCTGGGGTTTTTAAGGCCAAAATGATAGAATAAAGGTGATGAAATGGAGATTCATCAGCCGTCTAGACCCTTTCCTAGTCCTTCATCTGAGAAGGACCCTGTGATCCCTTTCCCTAGAGCCCTTTAGATGGGAAGGGGAAGAAAAACGAAAATCCCAAAAAGAGGCAGCAGGAAGAGTTCAGCCAGCAGATGATAGATCGTTTCCACATACACCTGACTCTTCAGAAGGCTTTGCAGCACATCCCTCTACTCTAGCGTTCACTTAGAGATAGGACTACAGTCAGGAGGAAGAGGAGGAACCACAACTCAGAGATTCATATGCTGACGAGAGCCATTTGTTTCGCGATCCAGAACCGTCTGTCGGCCAGGAGGCCAGATTCAGGAGCCCCATATGTCAGATGCCATATCAGTGAGCAGAGGTTCGATCGTACTCTATTAGACATCGGATCGTCAATCAACCTACTTCCGGCAGCCCTTCTCGACCGCTTCGAGTTGGGCATTCTTAGACAGAGCATGACAGTCCTTCAGTTTGCTGATCGATCTATCAAGAGGCCGAAGGGGTTGCTGAGGGACGTTGTCGTCACGATTCAGGGTCTGCAATTCCCCGTGGACTTCGTAGTGTTGGACATGGAGATCCCTGATTCAGTGACCGATACCCCCATCATTCTCGGTCGCCCGTTCTTGGCCACAGCCAAGGCAGTGACCGACCATGATAGCGGGAAGGTATACTTTCACGTCGAGGGCGAAAGTGTACAAATAGAAACGGTCGAGGACAGCAGAGCCAGAGACAGAGCATGCTTAGAGACTACTTCCGATACGGAGCAGATGACAGATGCCGGGCTAGACATCCACCAGGACTGCGACTTTGTGATCACAGATGACGAGGCAATTTGGGCAGACCCAACAGCACAGGCCATCCTCTGACATTTAGATTTCACTGATGCAGAGACGACAACAGAGGAGAGCTTGGAGAGCACATTCTCGGTTCAGGATACTTTTGAGGCAGCAGAGCCGGTACTCGACCGTGAGACTGATTTTTGTGATGATGGTGGTACTGAGGCTACCTTGGATGATACAGATCCCTCGGAGTCAGGTTTTGACTGGGCAGAGTTTGATGATTATATACCAGATCTGACTTCCACTGAGCCTGCAGCTAGGGTGGAGGTAAATGTCGAGCAGAGCAGAGATAGTCTATCAGGGCAGCCTTCTCCAGATTCAGAGAGTGAAAGAGAGTTTCAGTTCTCCCATGCAGATTTGGCAGCATTCACACAGAGTTTTCAGAGGACAGATCCATTAGCACCCAGTTGTCCAGAGCTGAAACCGCTTCCTGCATCGTAGAAGTATAGGTTCCTTGCAGGTGAGCATGAGATGTACCCAGTCATTATCTCCGCCGATTTGACTGGAGAGCAGGAATCCCGTCTGATGGGGGTTCTTGAAAAGAACCGCAAGGCGATAGGATGGAGCGTAGCAGATCTCAAGGGGATAAGTCCGGCCCTGTGCTCCCACCATATCTATCTCGAGGATGAGGTGAAGCCGTCGCGTGAGTTCCAGCAGCGGCTGAACCCAAATCTAAGAGAGGTTGTCATGAAGGAGATATCGAAATGGTGGAGCGCCGATTTTATCTACCCCATCTCCGACTCCAAGTGGGTCAGCCCTTTGCATGTGGTGCCCAAGAAGACGGGTATCACTACAGTGGTCAGTGAGTCTGGAGAGGAGATTGCTACACGGGTACCCACTTCTTGGCGGGTCTACGTTGATTACAGGAGACTCAACCAGGCCACCAAGAAGGATCATTTCCCCCTGCCCTTTATTGATCAGATCATTGAGAGACTGGCGGGGAAGAGCCACTACTGTTTATGGATGGGTACTCGGGCTACAACCAGGTGGCCATCGCTCCCGAGGACCAGGACAAGACTACCTTTACCTGTCCCTTCGGCACATACACCTTCCGACGCATGCCATTTGGGCTATGCAATGCCCCTGCGACCTTTCAGAGATGCATGCTGTCGATCTTTTCGGACATGGTAGGGGAGTGCTTGGAGGTCTTCATGGATGATTTCTCGGTTTACGGTGACGGATTCGACTCCTGTCTTGACTGCCTAGACCGAGTCCTTCAGCGATGTATAGAGGTTCGATTGGTGCTATCTTGGGAGAAGAGTCACTTCATGGTGACTCAAGGGACGGTGCTTGGCCACATCATCTCCAACAGGGCCATGGAGGTTGATCCGGCCAAGGTAGATGTCATTAGAAAACTCACGTCGCCGTCCAATTTGCGGCAGTTACGGTCATTCCTGGGGCACGTCGGTTTCTACCGACGATTCATTCATGATTTCAGTAGGATTGCCCGACCGTTGACTGACCTGCTGATGAAAGACACCGAGTTCCTTGTCGATGACAAGTGTCTTTCGTCCTTCGAGACTCTCAAGAGATGTGTTGTTGAGGCTCCTATTCTTCAGCCGCCTGATTGGTCTCTCCCATTCGAGATCATGACGGATGCCTCCAATTTTGTCGTGGGGGCCGTGCTAGGACAGAGGAGGGATGGTATTCCATTTGCTATCCACTATGCTAGCCGCACATTGGATTCCGCTCAGCGGAACTACACAGTCACAGAGAAGGAGATGCTAGCCGTAGTGTTCTCCCTAGATAAGTTCAGATCATACATTATTGGATCTAGAGTGACCTTGTACACAGATCATACCGCCATCAGGTACCTCATGGCAAAGAAGGATGCCAAGGCCAGACTGACTAGATGGATCCTTCTACTCCAGGAGTTCGACATTGAGATTAAGGATAAGCCTGGAGTCAAGAATGTGGTGGCCGATCATCTATCCCGATTAAAGCATCTTAAGGATTCTGAGCAGATTGACCCTATTTGTGAGACCTTCCCAGATGAGGTGATCCTTGCTATCGCCTCTCTCCCGTGGTATGGCGATATTGTGAATTTCTTGTTGCTAAGAAAGTTCCACAAGATTGGCCCAGGCAGAGGCTTAAGACCTTCCTCGTGAAGACCAAGTCCTACCATTGGGAGGATCCCATCCTTTACCACGAAGGAAGGGATAACGTCTGGCGTAGGTGCATTCCTCAAGAGGAGCACCATAGCGTCCTCACAGAAAGTGCTCTAATCCGGCCTGTGGTGGCCTACCCTCTTCAAGGACTCTGATGAGTTCGTGAAAAGGTGTACTGTCTGTCAGAGGATGGGCACTTGTGGACAGCGTGATATGATGCCGATGCAGCCCATTCACTTCTGTGAGGTTTTTGACGCATGGGGCATCGATTTCATGGGTCCATTCCCTAAGAGTAAGGGATTTGAGTACATTCTGTTGGCCATTGATTATGTGAGTTGTTGGGTTGAGGCTATCCCCGCCCGAACAGCTAATGCCAGGACAGTTTGCAGATTTTTAAGGAAGCACATCATTAGACGGTTCGGGGTCCCTCGAGTGTTGGTTTCTGACGGGGGTCTCATTTCATCAATGACCAGGTGAAGGCCCTTGCTAACGAGTTCGGCATAGACCATCGAGTTGCCACTCCATACCATCCACAGACGAATGGTCTAGCCGAGGTGTCGAAAAGGGAGATCAAGACTATTTTGCAGAAAGTCGTCCGCCCTGACCGAAAGGATTGGTCACAGCTTTTGGACTCGGTCTTGTGGGCATATAGGATGACTTTCAAGACACCATTGGGCACATCTCCCTTTCGCCTAGTATATGGCAAGCCGTGCCATTTACCTGTTGAGCTGAGACACAGGTCACTTTGGGCAGTTACAGATATTCTTTTGGATCCAGCTAGTGTAGGAGACCAGAGGAGGGCAGAGTTAGCAGCCTTGGAGGAGCTTCGTGATACCGCCTTCTCAAACAGCCTACAGAACAAGGAGAGAGTGAAGGAGTGGCATGATTCTCATATCAACCACAAGCATTTTGAGCATGTACAGAGAGTATGTTGTTTGATGCTAGGCTTCGTCTATTTCCAGGGAAGCTACAGAGCAAATGGAAGGGACCTTATCTTGTGAGAAAGGTACACGATAACAGGAGCATTGACATATCTGAGTTTTCTTCTAAGAGTACCTTTCGACTGAACGGCCAGCGGCTCAAGCCATTTCGAGATCATGAGCCGCGGGTCGTTGATGTTGCCCCTATTCACTGTTCTTCTGACCTGTATAGATCCAGATGTCCATATCATCTCATTCTTTAGTCCACATCCCTTTTCCCATCTCTGATTATGCTATACTTAGGGTGTACTTTACCCTAAGTATAGGGGGGATGCTGGATTCTTGGGTATTCCTTTGATTCTTTCTATCCCTGTTTTGCTTCCTATACTTAGGGATATTTTACCCTAAGTATGGGGGGGGTAGTCCCTGTACATTCTCCACTCAGTTTTCCCTTTGTGTACAGCCTGCTATACTTAGGATTATTTGATCTTAAGTATAAGGGGAAAAGCCGAGACTCTTTTGATTTTCTATTCATTCATTTGTCTTTGTATATAGCCTTTCTTTTCACTTCCCTATACTAAGCACGAGTTATGTCTTCTCCATCGCCCTTGACTCTGAGGACATCGTTCGAGCTAAGTATAGGGGGGGTGTGTATATATTTCATATATACTTTAGTCATAACTCGTACTTTGTGTGGGTGTGTAAATAAATAAAAATGGTTAAAAACCTAAAATCCATAAAAATTAAAAAAATTTCCCTGTAAATAAACATTCTTTTATTGAACATACATAGCTAGTGTACAAATTATTTTTTGTAAAAATATTTTCAAAACTTTTTGTGTAAAGTTTGTGTAAATATGTGCATATCAAATTATGTATATAGTACAATTTTTTCCAAAATTTTTTGAAAATCAAAAGTTTGCAAAAACCTTGTGTAAATTTGTGTAAATATTTTGCAAAACTTGCATTCATGCATACATCCATGATTTCAAAACATTTTTCAAAAATTTTGCATTTGTGTAAATATTGTGTAAATAGCATCTTTGTATATACTTGTATATAGTTTTTCCTGGATTATAGTTGACATTTAAACTAGCCTGGAATTAACTTGGGAAATGGAGCTTGATTAAGATCTTAATCCACCTAAGTCTAAGAGGAACCTTATAGGACTTAGGGTTAAGGCTTTTCAGGTCCATGGTGACTTAATTCTTTGAGTCCACTAGGCTATGATCACATGTCATCTTAATGAGCCTAAGTAGAGCACTTAACAACACACACATGACTCATATAGACAATGGTTTTACTTGGACATCGCACTTAGCACCAAGCTCTCTACGGATGAGGTGGTGAGGAGGCAGTCTTCCTTGACTTGGGGTAGCATATGAGGGTAGTACTTCTAGGCGGAACCTCTCTTCTTCTTTTAGTGAAGGAAGTGTGTCACAACTTGGTCTGGTTGCCATGAGGTCTAATGACAGGAGTAGTGGGTTGCAATAATGCTTCAAAAGAGGGATAGTCTGAAGGATATGGTTAGATCCTCAAGCGCATCACGAAAGCGTGAGCGTCGTATCGAATACGACGAGGAGCGACTAGTCGCACTAGTTGCTCGATGCAGCGGAATTTAAAAAAAACTTTCTTACGACGAAACCACATGATTCAAGAACACTTCTCGGATCGTTTCGTCTAGACCACAAACAAGTAATAGGATTACCTCTTGAAGCGTGGTTGCGATCGAGTCTCTAAACAAAGAGACCTCCTGTCTCAAGTCCGATCCGACGGAGGAGACGCTTGCGAGCGCGGGGATGAACCGCATGCTTCTCGCAATCCATGTTGATGATCCAAGCGGCAGATCTCCTGATCTCGACAAATGAGATCCGACGTCTTCTTCACGAGCAAGGCGCACCGAAGGAGACGAAGATCCACGAGCAGAAGAACGGGCAGCATAACGACGATGCCACGGCGATGGAGACTCTCTCCATGGCATCCATGGTGGACGGCCATGAGAGGGAGAGAGAGGGCTAACGTCTAGAGAGAAAGAGAGAGAGATGCTTCTCAAGCATTATGTGTAAAATAGAGACCATGGTATGCCTCTCTATTTATAGGGTTTTGGGATCCATGGATCTCAATCCATGTGACATATAAAATCAATGGATGAGATTGATTTATGTCAATCCAATGGTCAAGATTATTGTTGGTAAAAACCAACAACTTGTTATTTAATTTTGATAAAATATATTTGATAAATCAAATAAATATTAATACCAAATTAAATCAATCAAATAAGGAGAGAAAAATACAAAGGAGATCAACCTTCCCCTTTAGAGGGCAATCTCATGGATTCCCATGATATTGCACATCTCCTTGATTTTCTCTCTACTTATTTTCCAACAACTATTTGTTGGGATTTTTATTCACCAAAATAGTTCTCAATTAAATTTGGGAATATTGCACTCTTGACATTGGAATATTGTGAATCATATTCACAACCCAAAACAAAATGTAATTTACATTTTCAATTAATTAGACAATGTGTATCCAATACACATTAATAATTAATCTACTAATATAAATTATATTTAACTCTCTCTAATACATTATAAATCACATTTATAATATATTATGAATAATTGGATATTACTATCCACATTATTCTTATCCATAATAATTAAATCACATTTAATTATATTGGATAACTTATTCTCATGTGCTCAAATAATATGGATCACATTCATATTATTTACATCTTTGATAATCAAATCATATTTAATTATCTAAGATAACTCTCCTTATAATATGAATCAAATTCATATTATTCATGATAACTAAATCACATTTAATTATCCAATTTCTCAATGCTCGGATACATATATCAATAATAAAATTATCCATGAACTCTTTCAAGGATAATGCGCTTTCTCCGCGAATACTTGGAGATAAGGACAGGGCGATTGTATTGTTCCACGTATAGTGACATGGATATTGAGATCATATCTCAAATCCAGATCGCGGGCCTCCCATAGATGCTTGATTAAATCAAGACCGTAAATCTAATCTTCTCATTGCATCTGAATCACATTCAGATCAATGTCCAACATTTGGACTAAGATTAGGTTACTTCTCTACTGAGAGGAGTCACTAAAATCCAGACCCGTTTCATCACTCCCTAGGAATGGAAGCGTCATGGTTATACAATCGTTTGTCATCACATCACCCTCAGGTATTCCCAATACCTGTACATCCTTCATACTGGAAGACTCGGATTAAACCCGAAGTATTGGATCAACTTTATACTGTCTGCTTCATGGTTTTTATCAGTAAGTTTCTCATTCAATCATTGGGAGTCGGTATTGATCATATACTTTCCAAAAGCATATATCATACCTAGGTCTGGATCATATACTTTCCAAAAGTATATATCAAACCAACAAATTCAGTCAAGCTTCCAAAGCGAGACGACCGTGCGCACGGAATTTGATTCTTCCCAATATCTCATGAGTGATCTCATGTCTTCCGGTTCAGTAGTGAACCTGTATGATCCCTTTGAGAGATCGTATCACTCATATGCCCTTATATGCACACCAGCGCGCCGATGTATAGACCTTGATTAGGTCATCAACCTATTGGTCTGCCAAATGTACATACTCAGACATATAGTAATACATCTGTCTCCGGTCAGAGGATGTGTGCCTATATCATGACAGCATATGATATAGGACTTTTGGTTATCTCGATCTCATTAAGTCAACTCTTTGACCTAACTAATCTGACACCTCCGAATCTCTATTCCTATGCAGAGGACCTACAACAAGAGGTCGGTCAGATATCAACCTAAATGAGATAGGATTGCCATCTCCTACTCAGGCTGGAGATCATCTCTTAACAATCATTTGACGATGCTTGATGAGTCCTTAATCTTACTCATTAGATATTCATCTAAGCACCAGCCTCTATGGTTCAATAATTGAATCAACAGCTGTATGATCATTAAGATGGCCATGGTACATAACCCTAATTGTACTAAGGGACCTATTATGCAAATTATGTACTCTTTATTTCAGACTAAGGAGTGAATTGCAATAACATTTATTGCATAATTGCTCACCGTGGGCTCGCATGTCCAACAATCTCCCACTAGCCCAAAGAGCCATTAATGGGCTAATCATTTAAACCCTCACTCATGTGACAATCATAGGCTATTTAGAAAATAGCTAGGTAAGCTGATCAGTCACTCTGTTCCCAAGAGACTACGCCACTTTTACGACACTTGCGTATCTCCTAGTAACAGTGCTCGCATCCAATGCGAATGTTGCATCCTATGCAACCAATACTCAATTTTGTCGGTTATAGTGTCCTTGACACTACATCTTATTAATTATCATAACCAGTATTCCCATAATCCTTATTAGAATACCTTCATTCCTGGAGATCTCTATCTCCTAAGGTATCTACAATTAAGACCCTCGTAGATCACTATCTACAAGGTCTTAAACTTTTGAAGATAAGACTTTGAGATCACTATCTCTAAGTTTCATCATCTTTGAAGATATTGTTATTACTGCAACTAAGTGTTTTATTTCCAGAGTAGGATTTAGTAACAGTTTACTATTCCCACTGCATGGCAGACATATGGCTTTTGTACACATCTAGCATACACTTCAGCTTCGCGTAACTGATGCACAAGTGCAAGTAGTTCTGGCTTTTACTTCCTCAACTCTTTGAGGTGCTATCCCTTTAGACAGGTCACTACCACATCCTAAGGGAAGGAAGCCTCTCTTGGAATTTTCTAGAAAATGGAATAAGTCCAAGGTGTATTACTAATGTGACGGTCCTAATACCCTCTTCTCTTTGCTTCTGAATGACTTCAGAACTAAGATCTAAGAGGTATCCTTGAGATCATATCTCGAGGTATGGGATAACCAGATTATAAAACATTTATTATCATCATCCTTAGATCATTCCAAATGATTAGGATAATATCTACATTTAGCACGATGAATACAATGGCACTCCCACTAAGCTTCACATGGTCCATCAAGATTTTATCTGAAATCATAACATTTATAATTTCATCAAATCTTATGTTCCAACTACATGTAGCTTATTTGAGTCCAAAGATGGAGTTCTTTAGCTTGCACACCTTGCTTTCCTCAACCATGAAGCCCTGGGGCTACTTCATATGAATATCCTTAGAGAGGTATTCATAGAGGAATGCAATCTTGACTCACACCATGAAGATGTCATAGACAAGTTGTGTAGCTATAGTTAGCAATATTCTGACGGGTTAAAGCAAGGTCACTGGAGAGCAAGTCTTATCGCAACCGATGCCTTCTCTTCGGTGTGTAGCTCATGGCTACGAACCGTGCTTCTCATCAGGTTCCCTCTTTCTCTTGAAGATCCACTTACACCTTAATGGGTCTGACCCATATAGGTGGATCCTCGAGGGTCCACATACAACACTTGTATATGAAGTCTACATTAGACTTTTATTGCTAACATCCATCTTTCCATGTCATGATCCTTAGGAGCTTCATCACATGAAGTCCGATCATTTTCAGACTCAACTGACACATGGAATCCATCCTCAAACTTATTTGAAGTGGTATTAATGTTTCATCTTTAATTGTCTATATAGTTTCCGATTTCAGGAGCCTCATTATCTTTTCAAGATTAAATGAGTTCCTTTACTTCATTTTCATCTTGATTCTCAAGAGAGTCATCCTATAAGAATCATATTCTCAAAGATGAGATCTTTTAAGAATCTCAAGGTCATAAAGTAGGTATCTAATACCATCCTTTATTTTCCTAATGAAGTAGCACTCTTTGGTGCTAGATTCCAGCTTACTAGCTTGGAACCTTATTAAATATGTATAATGTAGTCTCTACCACATATACATATACCTGGAAACTAAGAGATAATTATGCTAAGATTAATCATTGATCAAATCGTGTCACACATGATTAATTGCATCTCCCTACAACTCTATTGAGTTTAAGGTTCTTTAGGAGGATTGAGATAGGAATGATATTCACATCTCCATAAGGTATTCCTTGAATTCATCTAATAGGTACAAGCTACCTTAATTAGATCAAATTCATTTCATCTCTTCAAACTTTGATTTCAAACCAAAATTGTGAAATCTTTGAACATTTCAAAGTTTTCTAAGTGAAGAGAAGAAATCTCATATCACAAATAATCACTAATAGATATCACATATCCACAATGTTTATTCTGATATAGATGATTCACATACATCAATATATATGAGATCTTGAATACCTTAACATCTTACACCTTTCCCAAATAAGGGTGTATTGGACATTTTTACTCTTGAATACAATATTCATAAGTTTGTAAGATTTGAACATTTAGACAATCTAAAGGTTCATCTCTTATCAGTCTATTGATCACATCAACAAACAAATGTTCAAAACATGATGCCAGATCATTGTCAAATGATCTTTATCCTCCTATTGATCTTTAAAGGTTTTAATTTTCAGTATTAGAAATCTTAATGAACCAATCATTAATTTCTAATTTTGTGGAGTCCGCTAGATGTAAGATTACTATCTGAAATATATATCCATCATAACTCTTTATGATAGATAAATTTCAGAATTCATGTTTATATCCAACAATTAGAAATAAACAATGAGTGTATTCTAATATCTAGATTATAGAGACATTCTCTAAGACTAAGGGCTCCCACTGAAAATATGAAGTCTATTGATCTCATGGAAATTGTTGCAACATTTGCATCACTTTCAACATGGATGACCAATAAACCTTAAGATCCAATTTCTAATACATATGCAACCAATTGCAAGTGTGATTAGAAGATTGAGATACAATTATTAGACTTTATATTATCAAATAAGTAAGTCAATTTCAATGATTATATGTAGATTTTTCTGATGTACTATCTGATTCCTTTTCTAAGGATTCTAGATAGATTTGATAGTCATACTATCAACACATCAATTTATTGCAGTATTGGCATTCATCCAACTCTTTGGATGTCATATGGAAGGCACAGAAATACAGTCAACTCTTTGACTATACCTCTTACTTGGGTCCAACCAATGCTTCCACTACGCTCCCTTTGTCTATAAGCAACTACTGCTCAAGACTAAGGACCTCTTATGTTAAATTCAAAAGAATTTAATGTAAGAGCATTTCGACATTTATACATGCTTCACCCAATTCACACAATATGAATATTATGAAGCTTCATGAATGACTAGAGTATAGAAAGTAGTGTGATGACACTCATCATCTACATCCATCTAAACTCTTAAAACATAGGTTCAGGTAGGTACTCAAACAATTTGAATACATCATCTCTTATAGAGCTACCATTCTACATGAAGCAGAGAACCATGTCATTCATGATTAAATGTCAAGAGCACATATGTATGCCTGAATATCTTTATTGATTTTATAAGGATTATTTGATAATTACGATCATCATCGACATGTCACTTCCAAAGTACATTCAATGAGATCAAGACTTATAGAGACATATAAATCCTAGGGTTTTAGTCCTATTGTCTTATTTAATTATCACTTCTCATTATTATGAGGAAACTTGCACAATGCAATCACATACATTATGTGTCCAATTGCAAGTACAATATCTGGATCAAAGGGTCCAATCCATGATATTTTACTGGTTATTATTGAGTATAATATTGAGTGGGTGTAATGAAGGATTATCTGAAATAAGAAATTTGCATAAACATATATAAATATATAATTTACTTTGATTTAGGAATTTTTTATATCAAAGTTGTCTTGCCATGTCAACAATGAAAGTTCATTCCCTTAATCACTTTCAATGTAAGAGATATACTTACCATTATATCTCAGCAAGATCTGGGATCTCCTCTTTATCTTTGTTACATCCCAATAATATGAGAAACTGCAACTCCAATAAAGAGAAGCGGGAACACATTCCGCCTTGCAAGTCCAACTTGCATTTCCCAATTCGGTCTTTAACACCCGAGCCCACCACCCCTAAGGTGATGTTGACCCGTCATTAATTGAACCAACCGTCAACAGGAATAGAACTCGCTATGCGCAATCCAATATCGCCCCAATAATATGAGGATCCGATATTGGGGTCACTACGCATACGGCCTTACTCTTTCGAGAAGCAAAGAGCCCGATCTAGATGCGCTTGCATATAGGAGCTGTCACTTCGTACAGGCGTCTCCTATATACAATCCCTGGCGACGGAAACCCTTCGCCTTGACGGGAGACCATGGATGTCACTTATGTGATCCTCCACCTCTTATTCAAATTTAATTAATTACTATGAATCACATTCATATAATTAATTATTCCAAGGGAATTATTAACTCTAATCATATTAGAGTATTCTTAATTGGATATAATTAACTTAATCATATTAAATTAATTATCAATCCAATTTAGTCAATCAAACTTAATTTTATGCTTGAATATATATATATATGGTATTATTCTCAAAGTACGTATTAATTCATATTTTAATAGTTAGAAAAATACATCATAATCCCTCGTACATTATCCCGGCCCTACCCGTTGTCATGGCCAGTACCGGCGGGAGTGGGACGGACCGCATACGTTGCAACCCGCTACCCCAGCGATCCCCGACTAGACACCATATCCGCCTCGGGAAAGGATAATGCCAAATTGATTAATTTGTACTTGAGATGATCATCGGTTCTTCAACCAAAATTATACCATATAGTAATCAAAACAATTTTGATTATAAGGAAATTTGCTAGACAAATTCCCAATCCTATTCAAGCAAGAAGTTTGATGATTGTGATACCAATTAAGATTTAGATCAAATCTAATCAATTAATTGATTGGGGCCAAGTCAATCAAGGAAATAATCATCTTCTAATATTTCACAAATATTTTCCATAATTATTTCTCGAAATTAACAATTAATTTCATTAATTGACAATCACATGGTTCTTAATTAGGAAAGCAATTTCAGCAGAGATCCCTACTTACTAAAATTATCATATCTCAATCATATTAAATCCAAATTAAGCAAAGTCAATTTCTAAAGTTTGCTAATTTGATTTAGGACAGATCCTAAGTGATGTTTCATGCATTTCGAGGCAAGTCTAAACAGTAATTAACATTTTAATCACGTTCAGATTCACAGTTCCCGCAACAGTGCATACATGTTCATTAAAACGACCATATCTAGAGCATACGAAATCCGATTTACGCAAACTTAGATCCTATGGTTTCCTTATTTAACGGGGAACAAAAACCAAGTGCTATTTTCGTGTTTAAACAATTTAAACATGGCCGAAAAATTACACTAAACAGATCTGCGAAATCAAATGCGATAAAAACTCTCGCGACCTTAACGTACCCAAGTCGTCCTCGGTTAGCGAATCATATTCGAAACCATCAACCTGGCTCTGATACCACTTGAAGGATATGGTTAGATCCTCAAGCGCATCACGGAAGCGTGAGCGTCGTATCGAATATGACGAGGAGCGACTAGTCGCACTAGTTGCTCGATGCAGCGGAATTTAAAAAAAAAATTCTTACGACGAAACCACATGATTCAAGAACACTTCTCGGATCGTTTCGTCTAGACCACAAACAAGTAATAGGATTACCTCTTGAAGCGTGGTTGCGATCGAGTCTCTAAACAAAGAGACCTCCTGTCTCAAGTCCGATCCGACGGAGGAGACGCTTGCGAGCGCGGGGATGAACCGCGTGCTTCTCGCAATCCATGTTGATGATCCAAGCGGCGGATCTCCTGATCTCGACAAACGAGATCCGACGTCTTCTTCACGAGCGAGGCGCACCGAAGGAGACGGAGATCCACGAGCAGAAGAACGGGCAGCATAACGACGATGCCGTGGCGATGGAGACTCTCTCCATGGCATCCATGGTGGACGGCCATGAGAGGGAGAGAGAGGGCTGACGTCTAGAGAGAAAGAGAGAGAGAGATGCTTCTCAAGCATTATGTGTAAAATAGAGATCATGGTATGCCTCTCTATTTATAGGGTTTTGGGATCCATGGATCTCAATCCATGTGACATATAAAATCAATGGATGAGATTGATTTATGTCAATCCAATGGTCAAGATTATTGTTGGTAAAAACCAACAACTTGTGATTTAATTTTGATAAAATATATTTGATAAATCAAATAAATATTAATACCAAATTAAATCAATCAAATATGGAGAGAAAATACAAAGGAGATCAACCTTCCCCTTTAGAGGGCAATCTCATGGATTCCCATGAGATTGCACATCTCCTTGATTTTCTCTCTACTTATTTTCCAACAACTATTTGTTGGGATTTTTATTCACCAAAATAATTCTCAATTAAATTTGGGAATATTGCAATCTTGACATTGGAATATTGTGAATCATATTCACAACCCAAAACAAAATGTAATTTACATTTTCAATTAATTAGACAATGTGTATCCAATACACATTAATAATTAATCTACTAATATAAATTATATTTAACTCTCTCTAATACATTATAAATCACATTTATAATATATTATGAATAATTGGATATTACTATCCACATTATTCTTATCCATAATAATTAAATCACATTTAATTATATTGGATAACTTATTCTCATGTGCTCAAATAATATGAATCACATTCATATTATTTACATCTTTGATAATCAAATCATATTTAATTATCTAAGATAACTCTCCTTATAATATGAATCAAATTCATATTATTCATGATAACTAAATCACATTTAGTTATCCATTTTCTCAATGCTCGGATACATATATCAACAATAGAATTATCCATGAACTCTTTCAAGGATAATGCGCTTTCTCCGCGAATACTTGGAGATAAGGACAGGGCGATTGTATTGTTCCACGTATAGTGACATGGATATTGAGATCATATCTCAAATCCAGATCGCGGGCCTCCCATAGATGCTTGATTAAATCAAGACCGCAAATCTAATCTTCTCATTGCATCTGAATCACATTCAGATCAATGTCCAACATTTGGACTAAGATTAGGTTACTTCTCTACTGAGAGGAGTCACTAAAATCCAGACCCGTTTCATCACTCCCTAGGAATGGAAGCGTCATGGTTATACAATCATTTATGATCACATCACCCTCAGGTATTCCCAATACCTGTACATCCTGCATACTGGAAGATTCAGATTAAACCTGAAGTATTGGATTAACTTTATACTGTCTATTTCATGGTTTTTATCAGTAAGTTTCTCATTCAATCATTGGGAGTCGGTATTGATCATATACTTTCCAAAAGCATATATCATACCTAGGTCTTGATCATATACTTTCCAAAAGTATATATCAAACCAACAAATTCAGTCAAGCTTCCAAAGCGAGACGACCGTGCGCATGGAATTTGATTCTTCCCAATATCTCATGAGTGAGCTCATGTCTTCCGGTTCAGTAGTGAACCTGTATGATCCCTTTGAGAGATCGTATCACTCATATGCCCTTATATGTACACCAGCGCGCCGGTGTATAGACCTTGATTAGGTCATCAACCTATTGGTCTGCCAAATGTACACACTCAGACATATAGTAATACATCTGTCACCGGTCAGAGGATGTGTGCCTATATCATGACAGCATATGATATAGGACTTTTGGTTATCTCGATCTCATTAAGTCAACTCTTTGACCTAACTAATCTGACACCTCCGAATCTCTATTCCTATGCAGAGGACCTACAACAAGAGGTCGGTCAGATATCAACCTAAATGAGATAGGATTGCCATCTCCTACTCAGGCTGGAGATCATCTCTTAACAATCATTTGACATGCTTGATGAGTCCTCAATCTAACTCATTAGATATTCATCTAAGCACCAGCCTCTATGGTTCAATAATTGAATCAACAGCTGTATGATCATTACGATGGCCATGGTACATAACCCTAATTGTACTAAGGGACCTATTATGCAAATTATGTACTCTTTATTTCAGACTAAGGAGTGAATTGCAATAACATTTATTGCATAATGGCTCACCGTGGGCTCGCATGTCCAACAATCTCCCACTAGCCCAAAGAGCCATTAATGGGCTAATCATTTAAACCCACACTCATGTGACAATCATAGGCTATTTAGAAAATAGCTAGGTAAGCTGATCAGTCACTCTGTTCCCAAGAGACTACGCCAAGTTCTATTACGACACTTGCATATCTCCTAGTAACAGTGCTCGCGTCCAATGCGAATGTTGCATCCTATGCAACCAATACTCAATTTTGTCGGTTATAGTGTCCTTGACACTACATCTTATTAATTATCATAACCAGTATTCCCATAATCCTTATTAGAATACCTTCATTCCTGGAGATCTCTATCTCCTAAGGTATCTACAATTAAGACCCTCGTAGATCACTATCTACAAGGTCTTAAACTTTTGAAGATAAGACTTTCAGATCACTATCTCTAAGTTTCATCATCTTTGAAGATATTGTTATTACTGCAACTAAGTGTTTTATTTCCAGAGTAGGATTTAGTAACAGTTTACTATTCCCACTGCATGGTAGACATATGGCTTTTGTACACATCTAGCATACACTTCAGCTTCGCGTAACTGATGCACAAGTGCAAGTAGTTCTGGCTTTTACTTCCTCAACTCTTTGAGGTGCTATCCCTTTAGACAGGTCACTAACACATCCTAAGGGAAGGAAGCCTCTCTTGGAATTTTCCAGAAAATGGAATAAGTCCAAGGTGTATTACTAATGTGACGGTCCCAATACCCTCTTCTCTTTGCTTCTGAATGACTTCAGAACTAAGATCTAAGAGGTATCCTTGAGATCATATCTCGAGGTATGGGATAACCAGATTATAAAACATTTATTATCATCATCCTTAGATCATTCCAAATGATTAGGATAACATCTACATTTAGCTCGATGAATACAATGGCACTCCCACTAAGCTTCACATGGTCCATCAAGATTTTATCTGAAATCATAACATTTATAATTTCATCAAATCTTATGTTCCAACTACATGAAGCTTATTTGAGTCCAAAGATGGAGTTCTTTAGCTTGCACACCTTTCTTTCCTCAACCATGAAGCCCTGGGGCTACTTCATATGAATATCCTTAGAGAGGTATTCATAGAGGAATGCAATCTTGACTCACACCATGAAGATGTCATAGACAAGTTGTGTAGCTATAGTTAGCAATATTCTGACGGGTTAAAGCAAGGTCACTGGAGAGCAAGTCTTATCGCAACCGATGCCTTCTCTTCGGTGTGTAGCTCATGGCTACGAACCGTGCTTCTCATCAGGTTCCCTCTTTCTCTTGAAGATCCACTTACACCTTAATGGGTCTGACCCATATAGGTGGATCCTCAAGGGTCCACATACAACACTTGTATATGAAGTCTACATTAGACTTTTATTGCTAACATCCATCTTTCCATGTCATGATCCTTAGGAGCTTCATCACATGAAGTCCGATCATTTTCAGACTCAACTGACACATGGAATCCATCCTCAAACTTATTTGAAGTGGTATTAATGCTTCATCTTTAATTGTCTATATAGTTTCCGATTTCAGGAGCCTAATTATCTTTTCAAGATTAAATGAGTTCCTTTACTTCATTTTCATCTTGATTCTCAAGAAAGTCATCCTATAAGAATCATATTCTCAAAGATGAGATCTTTTAAGAATCTCAAGGTCATAAAGTAGGTCATAATTTCGGTTGAAGAACCGATGATCATCTCAAGTACAAATTAATCAAATCATAGTCTACTGGCTCAAGAGGAAAACTCCTTGTATATATGCTACACATGTATATGTTGTATAGATGCAATTGAAAAAAAATGCAAAAAGAAAATAAGTCCAAAAAAGTGGTGGGTCTAATAGAAAATGATAATCCCACCAGAGTATGTATATAGTGCGAATAAGCAAAGCTTGAGATTGATGTCCCACCTTATGTAGCGTGCAGCAGGGAGACTTGGCTACACTGGTTGAGCTCCCAAGGATACATGGCTACACTGGCCATGGTCCATTCTCTTCTTCCCCCTCTTCTTGAGCCGGTTGAACTTGAACTTAGAAGGGAATACCCCGCTCCTCGAGGAAAGAGTGGCCAGATTGGGGTCATAGAGTTACCTTGTTGGGGAGGGTTGTCAAGTTGCCACTTCTGAGGTGGAGAGCTTAGATTTCACATTCACAGTACAAGGACAGACTCATGGTCTTCAGGGTTTGTGTTTGTAGACTTATTCTGATCTGGATTGTTGAGGAGTCTTGATTATAGATTGGTGGAACTTAGAGGCTGTTGAGTTTTAAACCTAAGGATAAATAAGGTTCCGACACATTAATAATCCAAAGATCTGATCGAGCTCCATATTTCAATTTAATGAAGGCAAGTTTAATAATCAACCTTGATCCATGTACATTCTCCTCTTTTTCTTCTTCTGTTTCTTTTTCACTTCTTTTTCAAAATAAGTGTTTGCTAAGGGACTAGCAAAGTTAAGTATCGGGGGGTGATGAATACTCATTCATCACTCTTTATCCTTATATTTTAGCTACAAAAACCTTTTCAAATACATGTAGATATATGTAAATACAAATAATTACCAAAGTGCATGGACTGTATAAAATATAATAATTAGCATGTTTTTGTGCAAAAATAAAAGAATAAAGAAACAAAAGAAAAAGAGGGAAATATTTAGAATAAATATTGAGCAACCTAATCCCAAGGGAGGGCTCAGCATGGGCCTGACCGCATAGAAGCCCAAGTAGAGAGAGGTAAGGAAGCTCATGTGTGTAAATATACCTGTAAATAAAATAATAATATTTTCCTCTAAAAAAATAAAATGGGATTGTATATATTTTAAATATTTGTAAATACAAAATCAAAATAAAAATTAGAAAATTAAAAAGAAATAAAAATATCTTCTACACTTGTATATTCATCACGTACATATACCCCCTTTCTCTATTCATTTCACCTTGTAAATAAATAAAATAAAAACCATAAAAACAAAAATTAAAAATATAAAATATAAAATATATACATTTATTTATTTACAAGTGTTAAATAAATAGATATATACATTTATATACATGGTATATATTCAATGTTTCTTTTGGTTTTTATTTTAATTTTTATCTTATAAATAAATAAAATATAAAATGGGAATAAAAATGTATAAAAATAATTAATTAAAATTCAAAAATTAAAAATCTATATTGTATATACATATGTATATTATATACTATATTGTACATACTTTATTTTTATTTCAAAAAAATAATTAAAAATCACAAAAAAAATAGTTTATAAAAAATTAAACATTGTTTATGTTTTGAGTTTTTAATAATTAAGCAATTTTCTATATTATTTCGAATTTCCAAATCATTTATGACATGGCCTCTCCTGATTGGTCCACGGGGGATGTTGACCCCCGGTCAACTCCCCCCCCTGGACCACAACGTTCCGGATCTGAGCCCTTAACCCAATTTCTCGATATTATCCCCACTCGATCCGACA
This sequence comes from Ottelia alismoides, assembly GCA_037367405.1. NCBI lineage: Eukaryota > Viridiplantae > Streptophyta > Magnoliopsida > Alismatales > Hydrocharitaceae > Ottelia > Ottelia alismoides. The sequence continues at coordinate 864,298 of JAZKJV010006854.1, read as the reverse complement.
CCCAAACCCGTGAATCTCGAGCTCCATTTGCTCCTTCATCATCCCTGATCCACGCCCGGCAGAGGTTCTTGGGATCCGCGCTCCGAGCTTCTCGCCCGACTCCCAAATAGCCGGACCTCTAGGCTTATATAGTCTGAGCTCCGCTGCTCCTTTTCACATCTTTGGCTCGTGCATTCTCCACCCCAAGACCTCCATCATCTCCGCCAGAGTGACAACAGTCGGCCGGTGCAGTTGCAGCGAGGAGAGGGTGACCGGACCATCGATCCGGCGACGTAGCGCCGCCGTGCACCGCCCAGACGTGGTGCTCAAGCCTCGGGCATCGACGGCCCTCGAGGCTAGGACCTAGAGCTTCATCGACTCATCCCCAGTCGACCTCGTCCATCAGGTATCTCTAGTTCTTTCCCACGTTCGCTGATTTTCATTTACGCCCAAATCGACCCATCGCAGACGACCCTCGATTCCGACCACCCTCGTCTACGTCTCGATCATCGGATTCGACCAACACCTTCGCACTCCCCTCACGCACCTTCTCCGCCCAACCACTCAACCCAGTTCGCAAAGGAACTGGGATTGGAGCTCCACCGTCGTCGCTTCGCTGAAGCTCCCTCATCTCGACGCATCGTTCATCCCCACCACCGCTAATCGGGTCGAGGCACTTTGCCCTCGACCCAGGAGTCTGTTGCGTTGCTTTGCAGGTTAAGAGGAGCCCATCTGAGGGCTTGACGTTCAGGAGTAGCAGCTCCAGCTCCGCCGGTGTCACCTGAGCTCTCCGGAGCTCCGTTGCACCATCGGAGGGGCTCTTCAGACGCAGGAGGCCCAGGCGCATCTTCTCCGATCATCAACAGCCTCAGAGGAGGACCACCGTGCGCGCACTGGGCCGGCAAAGTTCGCCGGCCACCTGTTCTTCGTGGATCCTCCCCGACCGTCCATCCAGCCTTCCAGCTCTAGATTCACATCGAGCCGTCCATTTGAGGAGCCGCACCAGCCATTCGATCATCAGAGGATGGACCTGGACCGTCAGATCAGTGAGGTTTAGCCACAGTGCACAGGAGCCGTCCGATCAGCTACGTGGCTAAGCCTCGACCGTCAGATCCGAGCCGCAACCCTTCGTTGAGGCGCCTTCATCCCCAGCCGTTCGATCGGCTACGTGGCGCCCATCTGGCCCTCGGCATATAATAAGGGGTAATTGCTCTTAGGCCCCTTTAGTTTTTGTATTTAATATTTAATCCTGTAAATATGTTTAGTAGTTGTTTTTATTTTGGTTATTTTACATAGAGGACCCTGCTGTTTGTCTTATTTGCATTTTTACCCTTGTACATGATGGACACGTGCGTCAACACGTGAGTATTGGTGAAATTGCATGATCTATCATGTGTTATTTGTGTGTTATTGTTTGCATCTTTTAAAATAGGAATGACACTTTGGTCCTTCCAGGCCTGAGTCACGTGTATCGTGCGTGGGCCTCGGGGCATTTTACATTATGGGTCCTCCGTTTTCCAGCCTTGTTATTTCTAGGCCCCTGGAACTTATATTCCTTACAGATAGGTCCTTGTGCACTGTTTGTTAATTTTTGATTTTAATAAAATAGCAAGATTAACCCAAATTCGATGAAAATTGGATACGTGGCTCCTGCCACGGTGCAAAATTTTCTCTAATTTTTAGGTACATTTCTGAGCATTTTTATTTTTTAAAAATTCAAAAACATCTATTTTTCTTACTGTCCAATTAAAAAATTCACAAAAAATATCAAAACACCTTTAAAATTACAAAAAACTAGAATATGTTTGTTTTGTGATATTTGATTTTCTGACCAAGTTTGGTCATTTTTGGATTTATAAAACATATAAAAATTGAAAAACCCTTTAAAAACCATAAAAATTCTAGTAATTAAAAGAAAAATCAAATTTTAATAAACTCTGCTGCTAAATCTTCATTTTTGTTTATAGTTTATAGGAAAAATACCTCCAGGCTATTTATAGGCCATTATATATTTTATTTTGGCCTTAGAAGCCCGGCTGGACAACAGCATTTGTTTTCAGTCTTATTTCATTTTTATAAAATTCCTTAAAAATCAGAAAAACACCAAAAATTCACCAAAAACATAAGAAATATAAAAAACATAAAAACATTTTTGTTTGAATTTTTGGATGAATTTTGAGTGCTTAAATAATTGTTGATAGTTGCTTGTTTTCTTATTTGAGTATTTTCTTTATTATTTTAAAAATCAAAAAAAATAAAATCCACCATAAAGAGTTTTCTTTTATTTGTTTTCATTTTTTGACTACTTCGTAGGCCGCTAGGCCATCACGTGCTCCCTGAGTCCGACCCTGGTCGCTATACCAGGCTAATCTAATAGCCAGGGCCACTATTGAGCTTCTTTGAGTTTTATCTTATTCTGGTGGTCTGATCTCATATTTTCTTGTTGATCCGAATTGTCTCCGAGATCTGGGTCGCAACGACCCTTGATCTATTTTATTCACCCGAGTCTTGATAGATTTTTTGGGCCATCACCCGCTCCTCGAGGAGGGAGTTATTGGATTGGGGAATCATTGGGTTGTCGTACTGGAGAAGTCAGTTTCTTTGCCATTCTAGTTGGGGAGAGCCACCATGACTTACACTGTACGAGTCAGATTCATAGTCGTAAGAGTTTGCGTATGAGTTGAGATATTTCTGACTTGGCTATAGAGGAGACTTGGGCAGGGTTTTGGGATTCTCAGGGACTGTTGGATTTCAAATTCGGTTCTCATTAAGGTTCTGCCCGCACTAAACTTCCAAAGGTCCGACTTAAGCTCCAAACTTTGATTTTGTGAAGACAAGTTTGATAATTAAACTAAATCCAAGTTCTTCTTTTTCTTTTCTTTGTTTTTCTTTTCAGCACTTATTGCATAAGTGTTTTCTAGGGACTAGCAAAGGTAAAGTATAGAGGGATGATGAATCCACATTTCAGCATCTTTATTCTATCATTTTGGCCTCAAAACCCTAGCAAATTCATGTGAATACCCTTAAAACCATCATCTTAGCATTCATGCATGTGCATGTAAATAGTTTATAAATTACTGTAATTAAAGCCAAAATTATAGAATAAATAAAATAAAAGAAAAAGAATAAAATATTGTAAATATTTTATGACTCGAAACCCCGAGACCTAGGCATCTAGATGAACAGGTCGACAAGGAATAAAGTAGGGGGAGATAAGGGTCAAAATACAGTATAAATACCTATTCATTTCATTCATTATTTATTCATTTTGGGACCTATTTTTGGTTCCACTTTTTATACATCAAATAAAGAAACTTTGTACATGAAAGTTGTAGATAACTTTGTAAATGAAAATACAAAATTGATTCATTCAAAAATAATGTACAGATAAAAAGTTATGGTCTGAATAAAAATCCAGAATCCCAACTTCCTAGACCGGTATCTCACAGATGAAAACTCCAAATGCATCAAACTCACCTTTAATTGTATATAGAATAAAATAAGTTATTTAATGGTGGTGGTTTCGCATTTGGCAGAGCTACGGTTTGGAAGTTGAGTTTTGGACCCACCTCGTATAATTGTACTGATTAAAATATTCAATTTATTATTTATTCATTATTTGTGTATTTTTATATTTTTATAATTTTGTACATATTATTTATAATTCATTTGTGCATTAAAACCAGAATAAAAACCAAAATAAATACAAAAATAAAAATACTTATATTAAATACATAGGTATTATACCTATATACATACCTGTATAAACTATACTTATATTTTATTAAATACACGAAATACTTCAGAAAAATAAAATAAAAATATAATTAGGTATATAAAAGTATTTTATAATTTTATAAAATAATAAACAAAATAAAATAAATTAAAATCACAAAATAAAAATAAAAGAATAAAATATATAGGTATATGTACCTACAAAGGGCATAAAAGTACACTTGTAATTAAATACCCCATAAATATAAATACAAATCTCCATAAAATTCATTATAAAATAAGAATCTTTTTTTATTTTATAACCTAAAATTAATAAATTCATCTACTATTTTATTTCAATTTTACAAATACTTTTGGGTTCTGAATTTCTTGGTTGGTCCACGTGGACCAACCAGGTGCGGTCACTTGTTGACCTCGGTCAACTCCCTGACCGAGGCCTGCAAGCTTCTGACGCCCAGGATTTTGCCCCGTTTTCAAGATATTTTGGCGCCTGATTCTTGCGTCTTCTTCCCTCAACTCCTTCTTGGGAAATCTTCCCTGATCATCACTCTCCCACGTCGTGCCTTCAGATCACGCAAAACCCTCATGATGCGCGCGTGGCCCTCGCTTGACGAAGACGCCATCACCTTCTATTTTATGGACCCGCCACCTTCAAGCTCAATTTTGAACCCCTTGCGTGCTGCTTTCTCCCCACCTAGTGTGCTCCAGAGATAGAGGGAGGTAACAACTCCCCATTCCAGGCTTCAGGCGGGTCGAGGAAGGGCCAGGGCGGCTCCACACCTCCGCCGACCTCCGGCATCGTGGTCCACCACCTTAGGTCTTCAACCTTCGAGGTTTGCCTTTTTCCTTCTTCTTTTCCCTTCATTTCACTTCCAGTAGTTTTAGGATCAAAAACCCTCAAATATATCCGAGTTCCATCGATCGATTCGACCCACATCTCTCATCGCCGGAGCGCACCTCCAGCTGACGTCCCCTCGCCTTCCACCGACCATCTCCGACTTCCACTAAGCCTTCGCGGGGTCCAGGCAGTTTGCCCTGGACCCTCTCACCCCTTTTCGCATGTCAAAGAGCAGTCAAAGCCACTAGGGTCCATTTCGTGAGGTTCGCCGGAGCTACTTGGAGCCACGGGATCCGCTGCCTCCGCGTCAGCACCTCGACGCTTCTCTAACGCACCTGAGCACCCCAGCATCTTCCTCGACCTCCCAGGAGCTCGCAGCTCAATTTTGGAGCCCATCCACCGTCGGAGATGCGAGATCGATCTCAGGGAAGATCGCCTCACCGGCGTTCTTCCATGTTCCTCCACCTTGCTCCTCCGTCGTTCGATCGAGCCACGTCCCCAACTTTGATCTCCGCCGTTGGATTGCGTCACGCCTCAACCGTCGGATCTTCATTCAAGGATCTAATCTTCACCGTCCATCGCTGAACCGTCATCGCGCGTTGTGCACGCGCCATGTGGACGACCCTCCGCCGTCCGATCGCACACGAGGATATTAGGCTTGGGTATTTTGCATCTACACCCTCGCCATTTTTGTACTTTCATTTCAGTCCATAAACTTTTAGTCGTAGTTTAATTATTTCTGTAATATTTGTATTTTGCATCTACACCCTCACCATTTTTGTATTTTGCATCTACACCCTCGCCATTCTAATCCACGTCACCTCACGTGCCCGTGCGCGTGAGGGGGCTGGGTATTTCGCAAGGACCCCCCTGGGGTTTATTTATTTCGTTTCTATCCTAGAACTTTGATATTAAGTGTAAATTTTTTGGGATATTTCCATTCAAGCCCCTAGGTTTTTGGATATTACATTTATATCCCTCCCAGGTGCGTGCTAGTCACGCGCCCTAGTGGGCAATTTGCAGGGAAACCCTGGCGGGTTTTGTTATTTGTATTAAGTCCATTAAATTGCATATTTAGTTATAATTTTTGTGTGAAATTTGCAACTAGCCCCTGGATGTTTGGATATTTGCACTTATACCCCTCCCAGGCCATATATTTTTGTGTGCTTGCTCTCATTTATTTCACGCATCATATTAACTCCAAAAAAAGTACCAAAAAATCACATAGGACCCTGTTAACTTGCACTTTCACTCCATATTTTTATTTATCATTTTTGTTGTATTTTCATATTTATTAAAAATAAAAAACATGCCGATTCACTATTGTCTATCTTAGAAAATACCAAAAAAATATTAAAATCCCTTGAAAAAATTCCAAAAAAATCACCTACTGTGTGTTTTAGTCTATTTTAATGTCAGTCCAAAAACCACTAAAAAATTCAAAACCAAAACCTTAAAATTTAGAAAATACCCAAAAACTTCCAAAAATTCTAAAAAATATGTAGAAATCTCCAAAAAATGCAAACTCAGTTTCTGTAGGTTCTCTATTTTATTCTCTGTATTTTAAAATTAATTTGGGAAAATTTTGTGATTGTTTGATATTTTGTCTTCCCATTTTAAGGTCGGCCAGAATATTAATTCACTATTTTCCTTTATTTTGCTTTTTAAAAATACCAAAAATATTCTGAAAGATACCCAAAAATCATAAAAATAGTAAAAAAATATAAAAAGACCAAAAATATTTTATTTTGTAATTTTTGACTATTTTCTTTATTTTTATAAATACCCTAGTACCTCCTTCCCTTAATTATATATATATATTCCAGTATTGAAAAAGAAAATAAAAAAATATAAAATATAAAAATAAAAAAAATCAGAAAATTGAAAATCAAAATACAAAATTAAAAATTAAAATAAAAAAATTTTAAAAATTAAAAACCCACAAAAATTTGCATCTTTATAGACATTTATTCACATTCACATTTTGTGCATCATTGCCTTGTTCTACCTTATTTGCTCCCTGTGTTCGAACTCTCTACATACTCACACCTATACATCTGTATGTAGAGTTAAAAATAAATTTTAACTTCACATTTACTTGTCATTTCTTGATATTTATATTGTGGGTTAGTTATTGATTTTGGTTGAAATTCATTGAGGGTCGCCACAGCGACAGTTGTCTCCGCTTTGTGTGAGACACTATTTAGACCCCGTGAGATTTGGCCTAATCAGTCGCTATACCAGGTAAATTAAATAGCGAAGACCGCTTACATTTTATGGAAACATTTTCTTTAAAGTGGTTTATACATATTTTTCTCGTCGATTACGCTTGGTGATTCGTGTCACAACGACCCTTGATTATTTGCATACTTAACCCGAGTTGACAGGAGTGTCATCAGAATGGCGTCGTTGCCAGGGAGCATGACTTAGTAGTCATATATCAGCTTTTCATGTCTCTCTATATTATAATTGTTTTCTGACCATCATCTATTTGCTTTTTGAGCGAGGGACTGCTTGGAGGACTACTTGGAGTCGTTTTGGAGAATCCACACAAGAGGAAGAGCGGGGAAGGACAAAAAACCGTTATTTTGTTTTAGAGAACAATTATCTGCATTGTAATAACTTAGATATTTTTGGACTCATTTGGACACTTGGACATTATTTGGGGTCTGCTTCGCCAAGTGTCGTTGCACTTGGGGGACCTCACCACTGTTTTCGTGTTTTGATTTCACCGCCTTCCATTCTACTTGATTCTCGTGGATTTAGCCCCTAGACTTAGGATTTTTGTTGATTGTCACGTAATTAGCTAAGGCCCAACACATAATTACTTGTCTGTTCCTATAGATCTTAATTGGACCTGAATAAAAATAAATTGAAAAAGTTAACTTAATAATTTGGATTTGACGTGGTATAGATCGTAAAAAAAATCACTGTGTGTTTTGTTGTGTATTGATTTCAGATCAACTTTTTGTTGCATATGGATTTATAAAAAAATTTAAAAACTGAAAACATTAAAACCCTTACAAAAAATACTTAAAATTCTTAAAAATTCAAAAAAAAGAATTTTGGTTTCTGTAGTTAGATTCTTATTTTTAGTTTATCATAAAATTATTGTTCAAATTTTATAGGCACTTTAGGTATTTTTAAAGTACCTTTAGATTCTGGCTGCACATTATTTTGTATTTTCGGCCTTCTTTCATTTTTATAGAATCCAAAAATCAGAAAAATCCAAGAAAAATATCAAAAACACTTGAATATTCAAAAAAACCAAAAATATTTTTATTTTGATTTTTTGAGTATTTCTATTATGTTAAATAATTATTTGATTGTGCCTTTTCCTTTCTTTTACACCTTTTATTAATTTTAAAAATTACAAAAAAATTTGAAAAACCAAAAATCCACCTTTTTATTTTATTCCTTTATTCTATTTGAATTATCAACTACTTCATAGGTTTACCACACCGTGCTCCTTGTGTTCGACCCTGGTAGCTATACCAGGTAAAATAAAAAAGCGAGACCGCTATTTGAGTTGCTTGATTGATTTTTATTTTGGCGTTCTTTGTTTTCTTGATTGAGCCCGATCCGAGAGGTTGAGGTCGCAACGACCATTGATACCTTCTTACCTTAGTTGCTCGGATTGCTCATCAGAATGACGCCGTTGCCGAGGAGCACGACTTAGTAGTCAGCTTTTTTTCGGCTTTTCTTTGTTTTTCATCATTTCTTTTTCATTTTCTTTTATTTCCTCTCTTTTTATTTTTGTTTTTATTTTATTTGATTTGTGTTTTAATTCCTTTTCTTTATTTTTGTTTTTTTGCTTTTATTTTTATTTTGTTTTATTTTGCATTTTTATAATGCTGATTTTTCTTTTATCGATTTTATTTTTTGATTCCCGACGATTTTAGCCTTAGCTTAGGATTTTCTCTTGCCTTATGACAAAATTATTAAGGCCCAACCTGATGAATCTATGTTTCATCATCTTTATTCTATCATTTTGGCCTTAAAAATCCTAGTAAATGCAAGTCAATAGCGTTAAATCGTGCATTTTAGCATTCATGCATTATTGTGTAAATAGTGTATAAAATACAGTTTTTAAAGCCAAAATTATAGAATAAAGAAAATAAAAGAAAAAGAATAAAATAATGTACATATTTTATGACCTGAAACCCCGAGACCTAGGCATCTCGATGACTAGGTCGTCAAGGAATAAAGTAGAGGGAGAAAAGGGCCAAAATACAACAAAAATACATGTTATTTCATTCATTCTTTATTCAATTTGGGACCTATTTTTGGTTCCACTTTTTATACTTCAAATAAAGAAACTTTGTACATGAAAGTTGTAGATAATTAAATAAAGAAAAATAGAAAATTGATTTCACTCGAAAATAATGTACAGATAAAAAGTTATGATCTGAATAAAATGCCAGAATCCCAACTTCCTAGACCCGTATCTCGCAAATAAAAACTCCAAATGCATCAAACTCACCTTTAATTGTATATAATTTAAAATAAGCTATTTATGGCGATGGTTTCGCCTTTGGCGGAGCTACGGTTTGAAAGTTGAGTTTTGGACCCCTATTGTATACTTGTACATATTAAAATATTTATTTTATTATTTATTCATTATTTTTATAATTTTATATTTTTACAATTTTGTAGATATTAATTATAATAAATATGCACATTAAAATCATAATAAAAACCTAAAGAAAATACAAAAATAAAATACTTGTATATAACATACCTAGGTCTAATACCTATAATTATACCTATATTATTAATACTCCTATTTTATTAAATATACAAAATACTTCAGAAAAATAAAATAAAAATATATTTAAGTGTATAAAAATATTTTATAAATTTATAAGATAATAAACAAAATAAATAAAATTAAATACATAAAATAAAAATTAAATAATAAAAAATATATAGATAAATATACCTACACAGGCCATAAAAGGTAACTTGTAATTATTAATCTCGAAGAAATAAATAAAAATCGTCATAAAATAATTTAAAAAATAATAAACATTTTTTATTTTATAACCTAAAATTATTAAAATCATTTAATATTTTTTATTGATTTTTTAATCTTTTCAGTATGTTTTTTCCTGGTTTGTCCACGTGGACCAACCAGGTGGCTTTGGACGTTGACCTTTGGTCAACTCCCTGGTCCACGCTCTTATAGCTCTGGCAGACCTAGTTTTTGTCCGTTTTGGCGGATTTTTCTAGGTCGCCCCTTTCATCTTTTGGTGTCGACGTCTTCATGACTTTCGCTCCTCGTCCATTGCTTTTACACGCCCTTAGCTTTTTTCGAGGATTGGATCATCACAGCTCCCGATTTTCCTCGTTCTTCACGCCTCCAGAGCCATTCTTTCAAAAACCCCTTGCCATACTTCCTTCTCCCCTTGAACCCCTTTGACCGCTGCCCTCTCCTTCGATTGTGCGAGGAGGGAAGGAGGTGACAGCTCCTCCCTCATGCCATCCGATTGATCGAGGAGGTGTGTTGTGGGGAAGTTCCACCCATCTCCAGCCAAACGGCCGTCGAGGTACCCACCTTGGGTTTTCAACCCTTGAGGTGTTTTCTTATTCTGTTCCTCTTGTATTTTTTTCGTTCCTCGTAGCGTATAATCCTTCTCCCACGCTCCATTTGCTTGAGATCCATCCAGTTCATCTCTGCCATCATCTCACCGGAGCATTGCTCCGGCGAGCTCCTTCTCGCGCGCCACTGCCATCCTTTCGCTCCCCCAACGATCGAGGCACTTTGCCCTCGATGGTGTAACCTTTCCTGTGCAGGTCTGTGAAAAACGATAAGATGAGAGCCGCTAATTAGTGGTCTATCAAATCTTTCACACTGTCGCTGAGGCGACTACTCAAGCCTTCCCGTTTGTCAACAATTAACCCACACAATCAATCAAGCAATCAACTGCAAGGATTAAAATTTATTATACCCTACTAAAAGTGTACAGTAGCAAGCAAGTAGGGGTCGAACACAGGAAACAAGGGTGTAGAGTGTAGACAAAAAGTCAAAGCCTAGGTCTAATGAACTACTTAGCCAATCTGGAATTTTTTTGTGGGTTTTTAATTATATATATTTTTTTATTTTTTTAATTTTATAATTTTGTATTTTGATTTTTAATTTTCTGATTTTTATTTTCTTTTTGTATTTTTATATTTTATATTTTTTTAATTTTCTTTTTCAATATTGGAACATATAAACTATATATGAAAAGAGGGGATAGAAGATTTATAAAAATATGTAAAAATGCTCAAAAATTAAGAAATAAAATATTTTTGGTCTTTTTAAGATTTTTTACTATTTTTGTGATTTTTGGGTATTTTTCAGAATATTTTTGGTATTTTTATGAGTCAAAATATAGGAAACAGTGAATATCAATGTTGGCTGAAAGTAAAATAGGAATGAAAAATATCAAGCAGCCACAAGATTTTTCCAAACTAATTGTAAAAAAAGATAATAAAATAAGGAATCTACAGAACCTGAGTTTTTCTTTTTTGGAGTTTTCTACGATTTTATAGATTTTTTTGAAGTTTTTAGGTATTTTCTAATTTTTAAGGTTTTTTTATGACTTTTTTAGTGGGTTTTGGATTGACACTAAGAGACAACAAAATACACAATAGGTAATTTTTTTGGAATTTTTCAAGGTGTTTTAATATTTTTTTGGTATTTTCTAAGATAGACAGTACTGAAATGGCATGTTTTTTATTTTTAATAGATATTAAAATGCAATAAAAATGACATGCAAAAATGTGGCGTGAAAGAGCAAGTTAACAGGAGCTTAAAATAATTTTCATGGAATTTTTGAGATTTTAATGATGCGTAAAATAAATAAGGCAAACACACAAAAATATTACGCATGGCAGGGGTATATATGCAATTAGATAAACATCCAGGGGCTTGGTTGCAAATTTCACCAAAAATACACGTGTGATGCACGTGATCAGTTGTTCTCAGGGGTATATTTGCAAATAATAAAAACCGGCAGGACAAGAGTGTAATTAACCCAGAAATATATTTAAATCACTACACACAGGGGTATAACTACAAATACATGAAAGTTCAGGATCAAAAATGCAAACTACCCAAAAAGACGTGGCCAAGTCACGTGAGGTGACGTGGCCGAGGACTGAAGTGCAAATCTGGAAAGTTAAGGGGTCTAATCGCAATTATTACAAGACTTTTTAAACTGAAAATTAAAGTTCTAGGACTATAAACTAAATACAAAAAGGGCCAGGGTTAATAGTGTAAAATATCCAGGCCTTGCGCGGGAGCGGACGACGGAGATGGGTTCACTTGACGCGTGGCGCTTCCTGGTGGCGCGAAGACGGTTCGGCTCCAACGGCCGTGATTAGATTGTCGATGACGATCCAACGGCCGCTGCTCTCGATCATCCAATGGCTGAGGGCGAATCTGGTGCGTGCTCGTGATCGGACAGCCCTCGAGGATGGTGGAAGAACTCAACCTGGGGATTGGTTCGATCGATGATGGTGGCCGACACACGGCCTCTCCCGACCCAAGACCAAGGGCAAAAGGGTCCTGGGGATGATCCGCGTCGAACGAAAGTCTCAGGCGAGCTGGAGATGGCTTGAAGCGGTCGGACGACGGAGGTGACCTGGGCGGCTACTCCCTGGAACGTCAAGGATCGATAGAGCCTCCTCCTTGGCTCTGACCTGCAGGGTTAGTCGCACAAAAACCAGGTGAAGCTACGAGTATCCTCAGATGGTGCAGTGGAGTCGAGTGGTGGCTCGGGCGTGGAGCTCCGGCGATCGGCGGAGAAGGAGCTCGGGCGTCTCGATCTGAGCAAGATCGAGATGTATGGAGGTGCGTCGGGGCGAGAGAAGGCGAAGGGGAAATTGATGAAGGTGGAAGCGACTCGAGTCAACGGGTGGATGAGGCGTAACACTGTGGCGGAGCGGAGCTCCGCCGTGGAGTGATTTGCGAATTTACGATGAACGAAGCTAAGGAATCAAAACCTGTTGCAGGTCTACGCTAGCTAAGGCTAAGGCTACAAAATGGAAAGGGAAGGAGGCGAAACGCTCACCGGGAGACCAAGGTCGAGCTTGGTGGCGGAGCTCCGGCAGTGAAGTGGATCACACCTCGATTCGACACCGATGAACTTTGAATCGAGCTCTACGGCTTCCCACTGTCACCAGGAGGCTGATGGGCTCAAGGGATTAGGGTTTCAACGGTGGAAGAGGGATCAAACTTCGAAGGGAAGTCGGGGGTTCTTTTTTGTAGGGTTGACGAAGTGGCGTCAAAGATCGATGAAGATGGACCAAATCGTGGGTCCAATCCCCGATGTTTCACTTGAGCGTGAATCACCGTTTATCGAGGAGAAAAAGATGCGAAGGCTTCGACATCAGAGGATGTAAGACGGAGCCTCGGGAAAAAGTTGAAAATGGTCAAAAACTCAGATCTGATAAGGCCCAGACTTCGGTCAAAGAGTTGACCGAGGTCAACCAAGGGCGCCTTCTGGTTGGTCCACGTGGACCAACCAGAAAAATCCTTGGAAAAAAATCCTTGCAAAATCCGTTAAAAATAGAAAATGACGTAATTAAAATTTGGTTATAAAATAAAAAATGTTTAATATTTTATGAATTATTTTATGGTAATTTTTAATTATTTTTAGGAGGTATAATTTTATAAGTTGCCTTTTATGCCCTTTATAGGTATAATACCTATATATTTTATAAATTTATTTTTATTTTGGTGTTTTTGATTTCTTTATTTTGTTTATTATTTTATAAAATTATAAAATACTTTTATATACTTATTTATATTTTTATTTTATTTTTTTGAATTGTTTTGTATATTTAATAAAATATAAGTATGTGTTATATAGGTATAATTATAGGTACTATACCTATGTGTTTTATACAAATATTTTATTTGGATTTCTTTTGAGCTTTTATTCTGATTTTAATATACAAATATATTATAAGTAATATATACACAATTATAAAAATATAAAATTATAAAAATAATGAATAAATAAATAATAAAATGAATATTTTAATCTGTACAAGTATACTACAAGGGCCCAAAACTCAACTTTCAAACCGTAGCTCCGCCAAATGCGAAACCACCGCCATTAAATATATTATTTTATTCTATATACAATTAAAGGTGAGTTTGCTGCATTTAGAGTTTTCATTTGTGAGATATAGGTCTGGGAAGTTGGGATTCTAGATTTTTATTCAGATCATAACTTTTTATCTGTGTATTATTTTTGAGTGAAATCAATTTTGTATTTTTATTTATTTAATTATCTACAACTTTCATGTACAAAGTTTCTTTATTTGAAGTATAAAAAGTGGAACCAAAAATAGGTCCCAAAATGAATAAAGAATGGATAAAATAAAAGGGATTTTTATTGTATTCTGGCCCTTATCTCCCCCTACATTATTCCTTAGGAACCTAGTCATCGAGATGCCTAGGTCTCGGGGTTTTGGGTCATAAAATATTTACAATATTTTATTCTTTTTCTTTTCTTTTCTTTATTTGATAATTTTGGCTTTAAAAACCACATTTTATACAATATTTACACCATGATGCATGAACGCTAAAATGCCTATATTAAGCCTATTTGCACGCATTTACTAGGGTTTTTAAGGCCAAAATGATAGATAAAGATGATGAAACGTAGATTCATCATCCCCCTATACTTGCCTTTGCTAGCCCTAGCAAACACTTATGCAATAAGTGCAGAAATGAAAAACGAAGAAAAGAAAAAGAAGAAAATGGATTAATTTTGATTATCAGACTTGTCTTCACAAAATCAAAGTCTGGAGCTCAAGTCGGACCTTTGGAATTTTAATGTGGGCAGAACCTTAATGAGAACCGAATTTGAAATCAAACAGTCCTTGAGAATCCTAAAACTCTGCCTAAGTCTCCTCAATAGCCAGGTTAGAAATATCTCAATTCATACGCAAACCCTTACGACTATGAATCTGACTCGTATAATGTAAGTGATAGTGGCTCTCCCCAACTAGAATGACCAAGAGACTGACTTCTCCAGTATGACAACCCAATGATTCCCCAATCCAACAACTCCATCCTCGAGAAGCGGGTATTCCCTTCTAAGTTCAAGTGGCAACCAGCTCAAGAGGAGGGGGTGAAGAGAAGAATGGACGGTAGCCAGTGTAGCTACCTATCCTAGGATGCAAGACCAATGTAGTCAAGTCATCCAGCTGCAGGCTCACATATTTGACTTTGGAACTGAAGCTTTCTTATTGGATTTACAACATTTGTACATACTTTGCAGGAATTTTATTTTTGTACAGGCCTGACCATTTTTTTTTTGAAATACTATTCACATCAGCATTTACATAAGAAGTTTTTCCTCTTGAGCCAGTAGACTATCCCTCTTTTGAAGCTTTATTGCAACCCACAGTCTCTTGTCTTTAGACTTCCTCATCACTGGATGGGTTGGGGTGCACTTCCCTCCCTAGAGGAGGACAAATGTTTCCACTTGTGTGCGTCTCATACCGGCAAATCCAATCCCCTCACCACTCCAACTGAGTTGAGCCATGTGAAAGGTACATGTGTCCAAGTTAGGTCATTATCAACAAGAGTCGTGTGTGTGCTCCGAAAGACTCTACTTAGGTGGTCAAGAATCCATTGAACCAAGTCCCGTGATCCTCAAAGAATTAAGTCAACTAGACCTGAAGTACCTCAAACCCAGCTCCTATAAGGTTCCTGTTATTAGGTAGGTTTTAAGGTCCAATCAAGCTCCAATCTCCGGATTTTACTTAGACTTGTTCAACCATCAAACTCAATCAGAAAAATGTGAATGCTATGCAATGCGATGCAGAAAATATTTTTGTGATGCAATTTTCAAAATTTTTGAACTTTTTATGGATTTTTGAAAAGATGATGATGATGCATATGCATTTTTTTCAAAGAGATTTTTCAAATGTTTTTGGATTTTATTTTTGCAAATGTTTTTGGGATTTTTGAAAACAAAAAGTTTTTGGCTAAAAGCTAGGTTAAAATATGTACACGGGAGTGCTTCTTATATCTACAAGAAGTGGATTTTAAGAATTTTACAAGGGTAAGTGATCAATTTTATACAAATATAAATAGTGGATTTTGGTGTGATGTATATATTCCTCAAACTTACTTGACACAAGCTTTTCAAACAATTTTTGAAAACTATAGTCCAAAATAATTCTTACAAACGTTTTGCAAACATGTACACACATTTGAAAATCATTTTGCAAAGATTTTTCAAACAGTATATATAGATTTTTCAAAATATTTTCTCAACCATTTTTCAAACCATTTGCAAATCATTTTTCAAACTTTTTATTTCACACAAAGAAAAGAAATTTTTACAAACCACATATTTTTACAAAGGTTGAAAACATGTAACAAAACGTTTTCCAAATAGTTTTCAAAAGATTTTTCACAAAGATTTTCAAACTATTTTTCAAACATTTTGCCAAAAACATTTTCACATGATTTATTAATCAGTATATACAAAAAGAATCTGAGGAATGGTAACATCTTTTTATTAGGGTTTTTAATGAATTAAAAGCCATATTATTAGGAGAATACGAAAGTACGAGTTATGGCTAAAGTATATACGTAGTATGTACGACCCCCCTATACTCAGCTTGAGCTATGTCCTCATAGATCAGAGAGAAGAAGACATAACTCGTACTGAGTATAGGAAAATCTAAAGAATAAATAAATAAAGGAATGAAGGAATCAATGAGAAGTTGACCGTCCCCCCTATACTTAGGATCAAATAATCCTAAGTATAGCAGATTGTACACAAGGCAGGGAGGGTCGTGGGTGGGAATGAACAGATCGTACTCAGATTGTCTCCCCCTATACTTAGGGTAAGATATCCCTAAGTATAGACAAGAAGAGGAGACAATGGAGAGGATCGAAAAGAATAGAACGAAAACTTGGGGTGCACACCCCCATATACTTAGGACAAAGTACGCCCTAAGTATAGAAGACTGTCTACAAGGGGGTGACACTTGTTTGATAGATACAGAATATAGAAAAGGAAAAGAAGAAAAGAAGAAAAGAAGAAAAGAGATGAAAGTGGATATGAACAACTCGGGATGCGTATCCCCCCTATACTTAGGATAAAGTACATCCTAAGTGTAGCAATGATGAAAGGGATGACATCATGTCGGTAGAAGAGGATAAAAAAGATTGAAAAGAAGAAAAGAAGAAAAGTCATTCAAAAATGTTTCGCTCTGCTTGGCCTTCCACTGCCTCTTTGGAGATATCCGGCTCATCCTTGTAGATTACTTGAATCGAGTCAACGACAGCCATGGATGTATCATGTTCTAGGTATGGCTTCAGAAGCTGTCCATTGACTACAAATGGATGTGCCTTAGCTGACAGATTGGATATCAATACACTTCCGTTGTCACGCACCTGCCTAACCATAAATGGCCCAGTCCATTTAGTCTTCAATTTGCCTGGAAAGATCCTTAATTTTACATCAAACAACCACACCTTCTGACCTGGATCGAAGGACTTGCAGTGGATATGCTTATCATGCCATGTTTTGACCTTCTCCTTGTACATCAGGTTGTTGTCATATGCATAATCTCTGAATTGTAGTAATCTGTTCAGATCCAATTTCCTATTCTTTCCTGCTTGCTTGGAGTCCGAATTACAGATGTTAATGGCCCATAAAGATTTGTGAATGAGTTCAACGGGCAAATGACATGGCTTGCCATACACAAGGCGATAGGGAGACATTCCCAAGGGTGACTTGTACGCTGTTCTATAAGCCCAAAGAACGGAATCAAGCAGCTGAGACCAATTCTTGCGATCCGGACGCACAAGCTTCTGTAAAATTGTCTTGATCTCCCTATTTGAACATTCAGCTAAGCCATTGGACTGCGGGTGGTAGGGTGAAGCAACACGATGTTCAATGCAGAATTCCTGAGTCAGCTTTTTAACCTCTCTGTTTATGAAATGACTACCACCGTCAGATATGAGAATCTTGGGAATCCCGAACTGTGCTATGATGTGATCTCTCAAGAATCGACACACAGTCCTAATGTCGGCGGTTCGGGCGGGAATAGCCTCCACCCAGCAACTTACATAGTCGACAGCAAGCAGAATATATTCGTAACCCTGGCCGTCGGGAAATGGACCCATAAAGTCGATGCCCCATACGTCGAAGACGTATGATATCTGAATGTATTTCAGAGGCATCGTGTCTTTCATTCCTATGGTTCCGCCCATCTTCTGACAGTCAGTGCAGCGCTTGACATAATCATCCGCATCTTTAAATAATGAGGGCCACCAGAGGCCACTTTGAAGAACTTTTGCTGCCGTTCATTTGCCTGAATGATGTCCTCCAGAATCTTGGTCATGACATAAAGCGAGGACACTTGGAACTTCCTCCTGAGGAATGCACCTTCTCCAGATAAGATCTGCTCCCTCACGAAACAAATACGGATCCTCCCACTGGTAGAAATAGATTTTAGACAAAAATCTATCTATTTTCAACTTAGGCCAATCCTGTGGGATTTTCTTAGTCACCGGATAATTCACAATGTCTGCATACCAAGGAAGCGAGGTGACAGACAGAATTGCCTAGTCTGGAAAGGTTTCTGTGATCGGCTGCAGGTTCAGCTCAGGAGATTCCGGCTCAGGAAGCCTCGACAGATGATCGGCCACCACATTCTTTACCCCAGGTTTATCTTTGATTTCCAAGTCAAATTCCTGGAGGAGAAGGATCCACCGAATGAGACGTGGTTTGGCGTCCTTCTTCTGTTGTAAATACCGAATGGTTGAATGATCAGCGTAAATGATTACTTTGGATCCAGGAGGTAGGATCTGAACTTTTCCAGGGCAAAGACTACCGCTAGCAGCTCCTTTTCAGTGACAGTGTAGTTTCTCTTGGCTTCGTCGAGCGTTCGGCTAGCGTAGTGAATCGCAAATGGTACATTATCTTTCCTCTATCCAAGTACAGCTTCGATGGCATAATCTGACGCGTCGGTCATTATCTCGAAGGGCTGAGTCTAAATCGGTGGCTGTAAGACAGGGGCATGTGTGATATGTTCTTTCAACTGATTAAAGGCAAGGAGCACACGGTCATTGATGAATACTCATTCATCACTCTTTATTCTTATATTTTAGCTACAAAAACCTTTGCAAATGCATGTAGATATGTGTAAATAGAAATAATTACCAAAAGCATGCATTGTGTAAAAACCTATAATTAGCATGTTTTTGTGCAAAAATAAAAGAATAAAGATTAAAAAGAAAAAGAGGGAAATATTTAGAATAAATATTGAGCAACCTAACCCAAGGGAGGGCTCAGCATGGGCCTGACCGCACAAAAGCCAAAGTAGAGGGAGATAGGGGCTCATGAGTGTAAATATTTATGTAAATAAAATAAAGGTATTTTCCTCACGAAAAATATGCTTGTAAATACTTGTATATATTTATAAAATATAAAAACAAAAATAATAATTTAAAAATCAAAAATCAAAAACCCTAATTGTGTACATATACCTATATAGTACATACTATGTATATAACTTATTTTTATTTCCAAAAATTAATTAAAAATCATTAAAAAATAGAAAAAAATAAAATAAAAATATTTTGTGTTTTGAGTTTTTGCAAATTCGACCCCTAGCTACCCTTATTTTTCACTTCAAGATCCAGCCACGTGGCTGATTTCCATTGGGTCCTGGGGATGTAGACCGCCCGGTCAACTACCCCCCCCCCAGGACCACCTCCCGCGGGTCTGAGCTCTGGACCCGATTTCTCAGATTTTTACCCGCTCAACCCGACACCTATTCCACTAAACCCAGGGTCCGAATCCTTAATCTCTCATCCGACATCCTCGTCGGAGCCGCCCCCTCGGGATCCGCGCGCTCCTGAGCTTGCCCGGGCCCATCTTTCTCGGACCCCTTGCCGTATATAGCTATAGCTCCGCCACTCGATTGCTCCATCTTTGGCCATTTGCTTCGTTCTCCTGTGAGCTCCAGAGAGTGCGTGAGGTGACAGCTCGCGTCTGAGCCTGTTGAAGCGAGGAGAGGAGGCGCAACCATCGATCCGGCGAGCTCAGCCGCCGTAGCTCCGCCACCAGCGTGAGCTCCGAGCCTCGGAGCGAGACGATCCTTGAGGCGATGACCAGGAGCCTCAGCAGCTCCTCCCCAGTCTCTCCGACCACCCAGGTAGCCCCTTAGGCTTTCTGTTTTCGCTAATTTCCATTTACCCCCAAATCGCTCCGCCACCGCATTTCTTCGATTCCTCCCGATTCCGACCGCTATCCGATCATCGAGCATTGCCATAGCCCTCGCCGACTCCCCGCACATCTTCTTCACCCCTCCATCCAACTCAGCTCGCACAGGAGCTGGGAGTCGAGCTTCACCGTCCCCCCTTCGCCGGAGCTCGTCCGTTCCGACCCACAGCTCACCGTCACCCCGCCTCACCGGGTCGAGGCACTTTGCCCTCGACCCGCGAGTCTGCTGGAATGTTTTGCAGGGTCATCCGAGTCCAACTGAGGGCTCGGACCGTTTGGACCAGCAGCTGGGTCTCCGCCGACCTCGCCTGGGCTCCTCGGAGCTCCGTCGAGCCATCGGAGGCCATTAGTCGATGCGGGAGTCTACAGAGCTTCTTCTCCGATATTCAGAGGCCGCGCGGAGGCCGGGAGCGCGCACAGCAGGCCGGCGAAGGTCGCCGGCCATCAGTTCTTCCACGACCTCCAGACACCGTTAGATCGACCTCGACGCTCCAGATTACAACACGTTCGTCCGTTCGTGGAGCTACAGCCACCGCCAGATCTTCGAGGATCGATCTGGACCGTCCGAGGCTCGAGGGCTAGCCATCCGCGCCTGACACCGTTCGATGCACCATGTGGACTAGCCCCAGCCGTTGGATCATCCCCAGTCGAGCAGCGTTGGACCCCCAGTCGCCCAGGACCGCTCGATCAGACGCGTGGCGTCCATCCAGCCGCTCGCATAATAAAAGGGTAATTTACCCTTAGGCCCTGTCTTTATTTTTATTTCGTTTTAGTCCTGTAAATATTAAAGTCAGTTGTTTAGTTTTAGGGTTATTTGCATAGCGAACCCTGTGCTTTATTTTATTTGCATTTACACCCCTGCCAGTTGTGGACACGTGCATCGACACGCGATATTTTGGTTTATTTGCAATAGAGACCCCTGTAGTTCTGGATGTTATTGAATGAATGAAAACTTTTATCTATTTGCATTTATACCCCTGTGCGTGATATATTTGAGCATGCGCGTTATATTTTGGGTGTTTTGCAGATAAGCCCCTGGACTTTTGGTACATGTTACCAATAAGTCCTTGGGACTTATTTTTATTACATTTGGGTCCCTGAGTGCCCCAGGCACGCGCGTGGCGCGTGTTTTGCTGGGTATTTTGCACCAGACCCCCCAGAACTTTGGGTATTTGCACTTTGGTCCCTATGCACAGTGCCCCTTCTTTATTTTTGATTAAAATAGCAAAACACCTCCAAATCCAACGAAAATTAGACACATGGCTCCTGCCATTGTGTAAATTTTTCGTGGATTTTTGAGGACATTTTTGATTTCGTTTGATATTTTTAAAAATTCAAAAACCTTCATTTTTACTACTGTCTAACTTGAAAAATCATAAAAAATTTTTAAACTCACTTAAAAATTCTATAAAAATTATCCTTTGCTTAGTTTTATTTTCTAGCCAATTTTGGCTATTTTTCATGAA
The DNA here is from genome assembly GCA_037367405.1 of Ottelia alismoides. NCBI lineage: Eukaryota > Viridiplantae > Streptophyta > Magnoliopsida > Alismatales > Hydrocharitaceae > Ottelia > Ottelia alismoides. Next base: position 843,023 of record JAZKJV010006854.1, on the reverse strand, counting down.
TGAAAATCACTAAAAACTTAAAAACACTCAAAAACCTATAACAATCCTAGTAAATATATTAAAAATCCAAAAACAATAAAATTGGTGCCTAAATTTTCCTCATTTTGTCTTCTTTGTAGGAAAATTACCTCCAGGCCATTTTGGAGCTCTTAGATATTTTATCTAGGGCTTTTTGGCTCGGCTGGACAGTACCATCTCTTTTAGCTACTGTTTGATTTTTAGAAAAATAAATAAATATCAGAAAATTATCAAAAATTCACCAAAAACACTAAAAATTATAAAAGACATAAAAATATTTTTGTTTGAATTTTTGGTTGATTTTTAGTACTTAAAATAATTTGTTGAAGTGTGCTTTTCCTTGTTTTTCTTATTTTCTTTATACATTAAAAAATCCAAAAAAATATAAAATAAATTAAAAACCACTAAAAAATATTTTGTCTTTTTATTTTATTTCTTTTTACTACTTCGTAGGCCCTCTGGCCAACCCGTGCTCCTTGTGTTCGACCCTGGTCGCTATACCAGGTTAATCCAATAGCAGGACCGCTGTTTTGAGTTTTGATCGATTTTATCTTTATTGAGTGGTTCATTTTTCTTGATTGAGTGCATTTGATTGCTCGGGTCACAACGACCGATTAGTACCTTATACCCCGAGAGTTCAGGTCGCTCATCAGAATGGCGCCGTTGCCGGGGAGCACGGCTTAGTAGTTTTTATTTTCTTTTCGTTTTTGTTTTCACGGCTTTTCGCGGCTCTTTTAGAGTTTGCGTCTTTTCGCGGCTTTTGTCTACATTTTATTCTTGTTTTATTTTGTTTTATTTTCTTTTTCTTTTATTTTTGTCCTTGTTTTATTTTGAGTGTTTATTTTATTTTGCATTTTTGCACATATACCCTTAGTTCCATTTTCATTTATTTTTCTTATTTGATTATCTGATTATTTTTATTGGTCTGACCACTTTGCTCTTTCTTGCGAGGGCCCGAGGACCGAGGCAGCCGATTTCGAGAAGCCGAAGCAACCGCGGGATTCAGAGGCGGCTCTTTTCTTTGCGGAGCCGCAGGAGGGAGTGAGAGAGAGTTGAGTGGGAGAGGATTTTTCTTTTTATTTCATTATTATTGTAATAATACAGGGACACTCAGAGACTGGACTTGGACCTCGTGACTTAGCGGGTCTGTTTCGCCGAGCACCGGTGTGCTCGGGGGACCCTTAGGAGTCTTTCGCGGCTTTTTACGCGGTTTTGGTTTTCTTTTATTTTCTTACTGCCTTTTCCGGTGTTTACGCGGTTTTTGCTCGAGCCCCTAGACTTAGGAATTTATACTTGCTTGTGCCGTAATTAGTAGGATCCCCACACCTAACTGCTTGCATGTTCCTATAGTGCGTAAATTGGACCTACTAAAAATCATTAATAAAAATAACCGACTCATCTCCTTCGTAGCCTACGTGCCGCAGCCCGTCCTGTAAAGTGCTTTCTCCTACCCCCGATTTGTCGGACAGAGGAGGGACGGGCCAAGACCGGACTCTTTGGCTTAGAGGTCGGTGACCGGTTAGACGGTTCTGCGTGTAGAAATTGATCGTCTAGGACTCGGCTTTCCCGTTGCATCATATAGGTAGTTTATTTTCAGTCTTTCAATTCTGCGCGGATCACTTGCATGTAGAGTGCTGGAGACAAGGTACGCATTTCTTACTCAGCATGCATCATTGATTTCATCGCGCATCGACTTTTTCGTCTTCTCCCCCCTATTTTGGATTAAATAATCAGGAGAACCGAAAAATTCGTTAGGCCTTTGTTTTCTATTTGAAAAATAATAAAAAGAGAAACCATAAAATTGGGACTGGTTAACACTATTGATCTTAAAAGACGCTCACCCTAAAAATTTTGTCTTGGGGAGAGCAACCCCCTCATTGTATGGTTTGGATGCGCGAGAGAGTGACCCGCACCCTAGGTAGAGCCCTCCGGTGATACTCCCGACCGATTATTGACTCTTCTGTGCGGGCCAGTCGGTTGGGGTAGCACCGGGTATCCTAACAGGTCACGTAAGCACTCTGATATCTTGTGTGTTCACCTAATAAAATTGACAAGATAATTTGACCGAACTTTCACGGTCTTCAGCTCGCGTTGCGTTGGTGAACCGGGGGTTTTGCTTTCTGATCATAGTTTCTCCAGATCTCATCCGCACTACTCGCCAGATCAAGATGATGGGTAGACGCTCTCTTAGGCAGCCTCTGGCTGCACCGCTTTCGGGCACGTCTACCCAATCATCTAGGTTGGCCCGCGAGAGCCGAGACCAGCTCTCCGAGCCCGAGTACGATTCCGCCCTGTTCCCCCTCGACCCCCTTTCTTTCAGACCTGAGAGACATGAGCCCGAGGAGAGATTGATAGATTTGACAGCACCTGAGTTGGGCTCATTTGATTTTGCAGCAGACGTCATGGCCGGCAGTTCCGAGGATCGCTCCAGGACAGAGCACATTGTGATGGATCAGGGAGCGATCAACTCCACCCTGATCGCCTCGCTAGAGACCGTCCAGCAGCAGCTGAGGGATCAGGGAGCGTTTATGATTGAGATGAGGAGAGAGTTGGAGCGCCTCAGAGCAGAGAGAGATCAGAGCGAGCCTGAGGACGGACCAGATGCAGAGGCACGAGCCGCAGCAGCAGCAGTAGCAGCCGCAGCCGCCGCCGCAGCGGCAGCCGCCGCGGCAGGAGGACCACCGAGACCGATGCGGGAGTTGCACAACCCCGGATCTACACTGATGCACCATTGGGTGGTGGTACCTGCTATCGTGGGGGACTTCAAGTTCCCCCCGAACACCCTACAGATGCTTCCCCGTTTTCACGGACTTGCCACCGAGGAGCCCCACCTCCACCTCCAGGAGTTTCTGATGATTTGCAGTACTGTCCACGACCATCATGTGGACCAGGATACGATTCGGATGATTGCCTTCCCCTTTTCCCTAGCAGACAGAGCAGCCACCTGGCTGAAGCATCTGGGGAAGTTCGTCTACACCTGGGAGCAGCTCCGCACCGAGTAGTTGAACAAGTACTATCCACTCGGGCGGACGAATACAGCGAGGGCCCTGATCAGCAACTTCTCCATGCTCCCCAACGAGCAATTTCACGAGGCATGGGAGAGGTTTCGAGAGCTCACAGACAGATGCCCGCACCATGACATCACGAAGCCGAAATTGTGCAGAGCTTCTTCAGCGGGTTGACACCAGAGCTCCAGGGCCTGGTGAATGCTTCTTGCGGCGGGTCCTATTTCGCCAAGGACCACGACCAGGTCTGGGCCATCTTCGAGGAGATGGCTGAGAATTATATGGTGATGTCCCAAACCCGGTTGTACACACAGGGGAGACCCCAGCAGCAGCCAGGACCCGTGCAGTACCAGAGGATAGCACGGGTCGATGCAGGTCCATCTAGTTCGTCCGCAGTCACAGCAGCACAGGTAGAGTCGTCCGCTGCGGACATGGGCATTATCAGCGAGAAGTTGGACCGCATGCAGCTGATTGAGAAGAAGCAGTGCCAGGGAATCACGCAGATGGAACAGATGGCACAGACTCTGAGCGACATGAAGACCCAGCTCATGTGTCTCCAGGAGGCACAGACGGCTTCCCAGCCCCGTCTTCAGTCGCGAGGCGACTCCGGCGGCAGCAGCAGCTCGTCCCAGCGCTCCAGCACCTTTCAGCAGCCTAAACAGGTTCATCTTGTACAAGCGGAGCCGTACCAGCAGCAGCAGCCCTCTTACCATTCCCCACCATCTCCAGACTTGCAGATGGTGGTATCCCAGCCGGATCAGTCTCTGGCAGTACTCCCGCCAGCCCCTTACGATGCAGAGCCGTTGATGGATGTCAACGGGATTTGGTATGACCGCCCCCAGCCTGGGATCCGACGAGACCATCCCGGATTCAGGTGGGGGAATGGAGGTACCCAACCCCAGCAGCAGCCAGCCGGTCAGGGAGGGCAGTACGCCCAGTAGAGAGATCACCAGCCGCAGCAGCAGCCCCCAGCATATCAGTCACACCAGCCTTCGTCCTTCGTTCCTCGTCCCTATCAGCAGCAGGGACAGTCTTGGAGACGTGAGCAGCAGGCTCACCTAGCATACCAGCAGCATCCTTCCTCCTACCCCTCTCAGCAGCACCAGCAACAGGTCCAACAGCCTCATCACCAGAGAGGCTACCCGTCGGGCTCCCATGAGAGCCCCGCCTTGGATGACATAGCCCGCCTCCTCACAGATCAGCAGGCTACTTTTCGGCAGGAGATGGACGAGTTCCGCCAGGAGATGCGGGACCTTGTGAGAGGGAAGGCCGCTATCCCTGCACAGATAGAGCCGAACCCCAATATCCTCAAGAGGAAATCTGAGCATGTAGTTTCCACTGAGCATGCCACTCCTAGTGATCCATTTGATGATATGTCTTCGGATCTATTTGATGCTGATTTTGTTACACTTAGGAGCGGTAGAGCACCAGTAGGCGGCGCCTCGTCTGAGCGACGACACGAGGATACACCCAGGGCGCCAGATGAGGAGGAGGAGAGTGGTACTGAGGCCGCACATGATGATGATGGTGGTACTGACGCCACCAAGGATGCTGATTCCACCGGCGGTACTGAGGCCGCCGCTTCACCAGTTCGAGGAGGTGGTGCTGATGCCACCAGATTAGCCGAGCCAGCCCGCGGTACTGAGGCTGCGAGACGTCCAGTTACAGAGCCAGCCCGAGGTGGTACTGAGGCCACCGGTGTTCGTTTTGATAGAGATGTTGTTTTTCCTTCGGTTGATGTATCTCAGAACTCTATTTTGAATAAAGGAAAAGGTTTAGTTTCTTCTGGTCCTACTGTGGTGAGTGATGTATGTGTGGATCCGGCCGTCGAGCCGTCTAGGCCTTTTCCTAGTCCTTCATCTGCGAAGGACCCTGTTATCCCCTTCCCTAGAGCCCTTCAGATGGGGAAGGGGAAGAAAAAAGAAAAAGACCCAAAAAAGAGAGAGCAGGAGGAATTCAGCCAAAGCATGATCGACAGATTTCACATCCAGCTGACCCTCCAGGAGGCTTTGCAGCACATCCTCCTTCTTCAGCGATCTTTGAGAGACAGGACCACAGTCAGGAGGAGGAGGAGGAACCACACTTCAGAGATTCATGTGCTGACGAAAGCCATGTGTTTTGCGATCCAGAACCGTCTGCCAGCCAAGAGGCCAGATTCAGGGGCCCCGTATGTCAGATGCCAGAATAGTGAGCAGAGGTTCGACCGTACTCTACTGGATAGCGGATCGTCTATCAACCTCCTTCCAGCAGCCCTTCTCGACCGCTTCGAGTTGGGCACTCTTCGACAGAGCAGGATAGTCCTTCAGTTTGCTGATCGATCTATCAAGAGGCCGAAGGGGTTGTTGCGAGACGTTATCGTCACGATTCAGGGCCTGCAATTCCCCGTGGACTTCGTAGTGTTGGACATGGAGATCCCTGATTCAGTGACCGATACCCCCATCATCCTTGGTCATCCGTTCTTGGCCACAGCCAAGGCGGTGACCGATCATGATAGCGGGAAGGTATACTTTCGCGTCGAGGGCGAGAGTATACAAATAGAACGGTCGAGGACTACAGAGCCAGAGAGAGAGCACGCTCAGAGACCAGCACAGATTCAGAGCAGCTGACAGACGCTGAGCCAGACATCCACCGGGACTGTGATTTTGTGATCACAGATGATGAGGCAGCATGGGCAGATCCTGCAGCACAGGCCATCCTCTCATTTCCAGACACCACTGATGCAGAGATAACAACAGAGGAGAGCTTGGAGAGCACAGCCCTGGTTCAGGATACTATATAGGCAGTAGAGCTGGTTCTCGACCGCGACACGGATTTCAGTGATGGTGGTGCTGAGGCCACCTTGTGTTTCGGTGATACTGATGCCACCGTATTTGATGCAGATCCCTCAGATTCAGAGTCTGATTGGGCAGATTGTGATGATCAGATGCCAGACTTGAGTCCACCTGAGCCTACAGATGAGGAGGAGGTAGATGCAGAGCAGATCAGAGACAGCACAGTTGAGCAGCCTTCTCCAGATCCAGTTTGCGAGAGTTCGCTTTCTTTCTCCCAGGCAGATTTGGCTGACTTAGCAGCATTGACACACTTTCTTCCGCAGCCAGATTTGCCAGCACCCAGCTGTCCAGAGCTGAAGCCGCTCCCTACTTCGCTGAAGTATCGGTTCCTTGCGGGTGAGCCTGAGATGTACCCAGTCATCATCTCTGCCGATCTGACTGGAGAGCAGGAATCCCGTTTGATGGGGGTTCCTGAAAGAACCGCAAGGTAATCGGATGGAACGTAGCAGATCTCCATGGGATTAGTCAATCAGTGTGCTCCCACCATATCTATCTCGAGGAGGGGGTGAAGCCGTCGCGTGAGTTCCAGCGGCGACTGAACCCCAACCTGAGAGAGGTTGTGATGAAGGAAATATCAAAATGGTGGAGTGCAGATTTTATTTATCCCATTTCCGACTCCAAGTGGGTCAGCCCCTTGCATGTGGTGCCCAAGAAGACGGGCATCACGACTGTGATCAGTGAGTCGGGAGAGGAGATTGCTACACGAGTACCCACCTCTTGGAGGGTCTATGTTGACTACATGAGACTCAACCAGGCCACCAAGAAGGACCATTTCCCCCTGCCTTTTATTGACCAGATCATTGAGAGACTGGCAGGGAAGAGCCACTATTGCTTCCTTGATGGGTACTCGGGCTACAATCAGGTGGCCATCGCTCCTGAGGATCAGGAGAAGACCACCTTTACTTGTCCCTTCGGCACATATGCTTTTCGACGCATGCCATTTGGGCTATGCAATGCCCCTGCGACTTTTCAGAGGTGCATGCTGTCGATCTTCTCGGCCATGGTAGGGGAGTGTTTAGAGGTCTTCATGGACGATTTCTCGGTCTACGGCGACGGATTCGACTCCTGTCTTGACTGCCTAGACCGAGTACTCCACCGATGTATTGAGTACCATTTGGTTCTATCTTTGGAGAACAGTCACTTCATGGTGACTCAAGGGACGGTGCTTGGCCATATCATCTCCAACAGGGGCATGGAGGTTGATCCGGCCAAGGTTGATGTCATTAGGAAACTCGCACCGCCGTCCAATCTGAGGCAGCTACGGTCATTCCTGGCGTTGGATTTTATAGGAGATTTATTCAGGATTTCAGCAGGATTGCCCGGCCGTTGACTGACCTCTTGACGAAAGACACTGAGTTCCTTGTTGATGACAAGTGTCTTTCGTCCTTTGCGACTCTCCAGCAGTGTGTGATTGAGGCTCCTGTCCTCCAGCCGCCTGATTGGTCTCTCCCATTCGAGATCATGACGGATGCCTCCGATTTTGCCGTAGGGGCAGTGCTGGGACAGAGGAGGGATGGAGTTCCATTTGCCATTCACTACGCTAGCCGCACATTGGATTCCGCCCAGTGGAATTACACGGTCACAGAGAAGGAAATGCTAGCCGTAGTGTTCGCCCTAGATAAGTTTCGATCTTATATCATTGGATCTAGAGTGACTTTGTACACAGATCACACCGCCATCAGGTATCTCATGGCAAAGAAGGATGCCAAGGCCAGATTGACTAGATGGATCCTTCTACTCCAAGAGTTCGACATTGAGATCAAGGATAAGCCTAAAGTCAAGAATGTGGTGGCGGATCATCTCTCCCGTTTAGAGCATCCTGAGGAGTCTGAGCAGATTGACCCCATTAGAGATACCTTCTCAGATGAGGCGATCCTTGCTATCGCCTCACTCCCATGGTATGCTGATATTGTGAACTTTCTCGTTGCTGGGAAAGTCCCACAAGATTGGCCCAGGCAGATACTTGAGACCTTCCTCGCGAAGGCCAAGTCCTACCATTGGGAGGATCCCATCCTTTACCAAGAAGGAGGAGATAGCGTCTGGCGTCGGTGTATTCCTCAGGAGGAACACCATAGTGTCCTCACTTACTGCCACAAGCTTGAGGCAGGAGGACATCATTCTGGGAGGAGAACGGCACAGAAAGTGCTCCAATCCGGTTTGTGGTGGCCTACCCTCTTCAAGGACTCAGATGAGTTCGTGAAGAGGTGTACCGACTGTCAGATGATGGGCACTTGTGGACAGCGTGATATGATGCCGATGCAGCCCATTCACTTCTGTGAGGTTTTTGACGCATGGGGCATCGATTTCATGGGTCCATTCCCTAAGAGTCAGGGATGTGAGTACATTATGTTGGCCGTAGATTATGTTAGTCGTTGGGTGGAGGCTATCCCCGCCCGAGCCGCTGATGCGAGGACAGTTTGCCGATTTTTGAGGAAGCACATCATCATGCGGTTCGGGGTTCCACGAGTTCTGATTTCTGATGGGCGATCTCACTTCATCAATGACCAGGTGAAGGCCCTTGCTAGCGAGTTCGGTATAGACCATCGTGTTGCCACACCTTACCATCCATAGACGAATGGTCTAGCCGAGGTGTCGAATAGGGAGATCAAGACTATATTGCAGAAGGTCGTCCGCCCTGACCGAAAGTATTGGTCATAGCTTTTGGACTCGGTCTTGTGGGCATATAGGACGTCTTTCAAGACACCATTGGGCACATCTCCCTTTCGCCTCGTATATGGCAAGCCGTGCCATTTACCTGTTGAGTTGAGGCACAAGTCACTTTGGGCAGTCACATATATTCTTATGGATCCAGTTGGTATGGAAGACCAGAGGAGGGCAGAGTTAGCCGCCTTGGAGGAGCTTAGAGATACAGCTTTCTCAAACAGCCTACAGTATAAGGAAAAAGTGAAGGAGTGGCATGATTCTCATATCAGCCACAAGCATTTTGAGATTGGACAGAGAGTATGGCTGTTTGATGCGAGGCTACGATTATTTCCAGGGAAGCTACAGAGCAAATGGAAGGGACCTTACTTGGTCAGAAAGGTACACGACAACGGTAGCATTGATATATCTGAGTTGTCTTCTGAGAGTACCTTTCCAGTGAACGGCCAGCGGCTCAAGCCATTTCTAGATCATGAGCCGCGGGTCGCTGATCTTGCCCCTATTCATTTTGCGTGAGATGTGGTCTTTGACTCACATCTAATGCATCTCACGCCTGAGTTTCACTGTTCTTCCGCCTTGTATAGATCCAGATGTCCATATCACTACATTCTTTAGTCCCACATACCTTTCTCCATCTTGTGATTATGCTATACTTAGGGTGCACTTTACCCTAGGTATAGGGGGGATGTGAGATCGTTTGGGTATTTCTTTTGTTTCTGCCTGCCCCTGTTTTGCTGCCTATACTTAGGGATCTTTCACCCTAAGTATAGGGGGGGGGGGGTAGACACTGTACATTCTTCAATCGGTTTTCCCTTAGTATACAGCCTGCTATACTTAGGATTATTTAATCCTAAGTATAGGGGGAAGACCCGAGATCCTCTTGACCTTCTATTTTATTCTTCTTCTTTGTATATAGCCTTTCTTTTCACTTCCCTATACCTAGCACGAGTTATGTCTTCTTCATCGCTCTTGACTCTGAGGACATCGTTCGAGCTAAGTATAGGGGGGTGTGTATATATTTCATATATACTTTACCCATAACTCGTACTTTGTGTGAGTGTGTTAATAAATAAAAATGGCTAAAAATCACAAAAATTAAAAAATTTTCATGCACATAAACTTCTTTTATTTGCACATAAATAGCTAGTGTATAAATTATTTTTGTAAAAATGATTTCAAAAATCTTTTGTGTAAAGCTTGTGTAAATATTTTTGTATCAAAATTATGTATATAGTACAAAATTTTTCCAAAATGTTTTGAAAATCAAAAGTTTGCAAAAATCTTGTGTAAATGTGTGTAAATATCATTTTGCAAAACTTGCACTTCATGCATCATCCATACATGAGTTTAAAACATTTTTCAAAAATTTTGCATGATTGTAAAATTTGTGTAAATAGCATCTTTTGTATATATGTATATAGTTTTTATGGATGATAGTTAACATTTAAACTAGCCTGGAATCAAATTGAGAAATGGAGCTTGATTAAGATCTTAATCCACTTAACTTCTAAGAGGAACCTTATAGGGCATAGGTGTAAGGCTTTTCAGGTCCATGGTGACTTAATTCTTTGAGTCCACTAGGCTGTGATCACATGTCATCTCAATGAGCCTAAGTAGAGCACTTAACAACAACACATGACTCATATAGATTATGGCTTTACTTGGACACCAGCACTATGCACCGAGCTCTCCATGGATGAGGTGGTGAGGAGGCAGTCTTCCTTGACTTGGGGTAGCATATGAGGGTAGTACTTCTAGGCGGAACCTCTCTTCTTCTTTTAGTGAAGGAAGTGCGTCTCAACTTGGTCTGGTTGCCATGAGGTCTAACGACGGGAGTTGTGGGTTGCAATAAAGCTTCAAAAGAGGGATAGTCTACTGGCTCAAGAGGAAAATTCCTTGTATATATGCTGCACATGTATATGTTGTACAGATGCACTTGAAAAAAAAATGTGCAAAAAGAAAATAACTCCAAAAAAGCGGTGGGTCTGATAGAAAATGATAATCCCACCGGAGTATGTATATAGAGTGCAATAAGCAAAGCTTGATTTCATGATCCACCTGATGTAGCTTGTAGCAGGGAGACTTGGCTACACTGGTCAAGCTCCCAAGGGTACTTGGCTACACTGGCCTTGACCCATTCTCTTCTTCCCCCTCTTCTTGAGCCGGTTGAACTTGAACTTAGAAGGGAATACCCCGCTCCTCGAGGAAAGAGTGGCCAGATTGAGGTCATAGAGTTACCTTGTTGGGGAGGGTTGTCAAGTTGCCATTTCTGAGGTGGAGAGCTTAGACTTTCACTTTCACAGGACAAGGAAAGATTCATGGTCTTCAGGGTTTGTGATTGATGACTTGTTCTGATCTGGAGCATTGAGGAGTCTCGGTTATAGATTAGTGGAACTTGGAGGCTGTTGAGTTTTAAGCTTAAGTCTAAATAAGGTTCCGGCACATTAATAATCCAAAGATCTGATCGAGCTCCATACCCCAATTTAATGAAGGCAAGTTTAATAATCAACCTTGATCCATGTATATCCTCTTTTTCTTTATTTCTTTTTCTTTTTCACTTCTTTTTCAAATAAGTGTTTGCTAAGGGACTAGCAAAGTTAAGTATAGGGGGGTGATGAATACTCATTCATCACTCTTTATTCTTATATTTTAGCTACAAAAACCTTTGCAAATGCATGTAGATATGTGTAAATAGAAATAATTACCAAAAGCATGCATTGTGTAAAAACCTATAATTAGCATGTTTTTGTGCAAAAATAAAAGAATAAAGACTAAAAAGAAAAAGAGGGAAATATTTAGAATAAATATTGAGCAACCTAACCCAAGGGAGGGCTCAGCATGGGCCTGACCGCACAAAAGCCAAAGTAGAGGGAGATAGGGGCTCATGAGTGTAAATATTTATGTAAATAAAATAAAGGTATTTTCCTCACCAAAAATATGCTTGTAAATACTTGTATATATTTATAAAATATAAAAACAAAAATAATAATTTAAAAATCAAAAATCAAAAAACCCTAATTGTGTACATATACCTATATAGTACATACTATGTATATAGCTTATTTTTATTTCCAAAAATTAATTAAAAATCACTAAAAAATAGAAAAAAATAAAATAAAAATATTTTGTGTTTTGAGTTTTTGCAAATTCGGCCCCTAGCTACCCTTATTTTTCACTTCAAGATCCAGCCACGTGGCCGATTTCCATTGGGTCCTGGGGATGTTGACCGCCCGGTCAACTACCCCCCCCAGGACCACCCCCCGCGGGTCTGAGCTCTGGACCCGATTTCTCAGATTTTTACCCGCTCAACCCGACACCTATTCCACTAAAACCAGGGTCCGAATCCTTAATCTCTCATCCGACATCCTCGCCGGAGCCGCACCCTCGGGATCCGCGCGCTCCTGAGCTTGCCCGGACCCATCGTTCTCGGACCCCTAGCCGTATATAGCTGTAGCTCCGCCACTCGATTGCTCCATCTTTGGCCATTTGCTTCGTTCTCCTGTGAGCTCCAGAGAGTGCGTGAGGTGACAGCTTGCGTCTGAGCCTGTTGAAGCGAGGAGAGGAGGCGCAGCCATCGATCCGGCGAGCTCAGCCGTCGTAGCTCCGCCACCAGCGTGAGCTCCGAGCCTCGGAGCAAGACGATCCTTGAGGGCTAGCCGTCCGTCCGTTCGTGGAGCTACAGCCACCGCCAGATCTTTAAGGATCGATCTGGACCGTCCGAGGCTCGAGGGCTAGCCTTCCGCGCCTGACACCGTTCGATGCACCACGTGGACTAGCCCCAGCCGTTGGATCATCCCCAGTCGAGCAGCGTTGGACCCCCAGTCGCCCAGGACCGCTCGATCAGACGCGTGGCGTCCATCCAGCCGCTCGCATAATAAAAGGGTAATTTACCCTTAGGCACTGTCTTTATTTTTATTTCGTTTTAGTCCTATAAATATTAAAGTCAGTTGTTTAGTTTTAGGGTTATTTGCATAGCGGACCCTGTGCTTTATTTTATTTGCATTTACACCCCTACCAGTTGTGGACACGTGCATCGACACGTGATATTTTGGTTTATTTGCAATAGAGACCCCTATAGTTCTGGATGTTATTGAATGAATGAAAACTTTTATCTATTTGCATTTATACCCCTGTGCGTGATATATTTGAGCATGTGCGTTATATTTTGGGTGTTTTCCATATAAGCCCCTGGAGTTTTGGTACGTGTTACCAATAAGTCCTTGGGACTTATTTTTATTACATTTGAGTCCCTGAGTGCCCCAGGCACGCGCGTGGCGCGTGTTTTGCTGGGTATTTTGCACCAGACCCCCCAGAACTTTGGGTATTTGCACTTTGGTCCCTGTGCACAGTGCCCCTTCTTTATTTTTGATTAAAATAGCAAAACACCTCCAAATCAAACGAAAATTGGACACATGGCTCCTGCCATGGTGTAAAATTTTCGTGGATTTTTGAGGACATTTTTGATTTCGTTTGATATTTTTAAAAATTCAAAAACCTTCATTTTTACTACTGTCTAACTACAAAAAATATTAAAACTCACTTAAAAATTCTATAAAAATTACCCACTCTCTATTTTGCTTAGTTTTATTTTCTAGCCAATTTTGGTTATTTTTCATGACTGAAAATCACTAAAAACTTAAAAACACTCAAAAACCTATAAATATTCTAGTAAATAAATTAAAAATCCAAAAACAATAAAATTGGTGCCTAAATTTTCCTCATTTTTTCTTCTTTGTAGGAAAATTACCTCCAGGCCATTTTGGAGCTCTTAGATATTTTATCTAGGGCTTTTTGGCTCGGCTGGACAGTACCATCTCTTTTAGCTACTGTTTGATTTTTAGAAAATTAAATAAATATCAGAAAATTATCAAAAATTCATCAAAAACACTAAAAATTATAAAAAACATAAAAATATTTTTGTTTGAATTTTTGGTTGATTTTTAGTACTTAAAATAATTTGTTGAAGTGTGCTTTTCCTTGTTTTTCTTATTTTCTTTATACATTAAAAAATCCAAAAAAATATAAAATAAATTAAAAACCACTAAAAAATATTTTGTCTTTTTATTTTATTTCTTTTTACTACTTCGTAGGCCCTCAGGCCAACCCGTGCTCCTTGTGTTCGACCCTGGTCGCTATACCAGGTTAATCCAATAGCAGGACCGCTATTTTGAGTTTTGATCGATTTTATCTTTTTTGAGTGGTTCATTTTTCTTGATTGAGTGCATTTGATTGCTCGGGTCACAACGACCGATTAGTACCTTATACCCGAGTGTTCAGGTCGCTCATCAGTCATCTACAATGAATTCATTCTCCTTGCCGAGCAACTCAGTCAACAGTCTGACCAATTTGCTAAAATCTTTGATGAATCGTCGGTAAAAACTGACATGGCCCAAAAATGACCTGACTTGCTTGATGGTTGTAGGTGGCTCAAGTTTGGAAATCACGTCCACCTTGGCTGGGTCAACCTCCATACCACGTTTAGAAACAACGTGACCCAGCACGATTCCTTCGGTTACCATGAAGTTGCTCTTCTCCCATAGGAGCACAAGATTGACTTCGCAGCACCTCCGTAAGACTCAGTTTAAATAATCCAGACATTGATCAAATGAATCCCAGTAGACCGAAAAATCGTCCATAAAGACCTCGAGAAAGTTGCCCACCATATCCGCAAAAACTGTAAGCATACACCTCTGGAATATGGCTGGGGCGTTGCAAAGCCCGAACGGCATCCGTCTGAAGGCATATGTACCAAAAGGACAGGTGAACATGGTTTTCTCTTGATCTTCAGGAGCAATAGCAACTTGATTATACCCAGAGTAGCCATCCAAGAAGCAGAAATATTCCTTCGCGGCCAATCTCTCCAAGATCTGGTCGATGAAGGGTAAAGGAAAGTGGTCCTTCTTGGTAGCGAGATTAAGTCTTCTGTAGTCCACGCACACTTGCCAAGAAGTAGGTACTCTGGTTGCAATCTCCTCTCCTTTGTCATTCTTCACAATAGTGATCCCTGATTTCTTTGGCACAACATGTAGAGGGCTCACCCATTTGCTGTCGGAGATGGGATAAATAAATCTCGCATCACACCACTTCTGGATCTCTTTTATTACAACCTCCCGCATATTAGGATTCAATCTTCTCTGAAGTTCTCGAGAGGGCCTGAAATCTTCTTCCAGAAAAATGCGATGCGAGCAGAGTGACGGATGGATCCCATGGAGATCTGAAGTTCGCCAGCCTATTGCCTTGCGATTGCGTTCAAGAACCTCCATCAGATAAGATTCTTGGTCTTCGGTCAGATGTGCATTGATGATGACCGGGTACATGTTCGGTTCTCTCGCAAGGAAGGCGTATTTCATGTTAGAGGGCAAGGGTTTCAACTCTGGCGGGGTCTGAGCTGCTTCAGAGGTGATCTCAGCTATTAGTGTAGGTGGCGATTCTTTCAACTGTTCGGTGTCCACCATACTCGGTTCTGCCTCTTCTCTCAAATCCTGACAGAATTCCTCTATGATCTCCTCTTCATCAAAAGATTCTTCAAAAATTTGCTCTAGGTTTTGAAGGCACATCACCCTCACGACAGTCGCTTGCAGCACATCAGCGAGTTCCTCATCCTGATTGATAAGGGGAAATTCAACTACGGTCTCCACTCCCTCCTCGGGGCAGAGGAGTTCATGGATCTCATTATCATCCAAAAATAAGTTGGTGTCTTGAAATTTCTGCTAGAAAGTCGCAGTCGTCAGAATACCCAATCACTCTTGCACAAGCCGCAGATGTTCGTTCGGCTGGTGTTCCGTCAGGCAGAGTCTCTACTCTGATTGTTTCATTGCCAGCACCAAAAGTGATTTCTCCTGTCCCATAGTTCACTACTACGTTCTACGTCCGCAGGAATGGTCTTCCAAGTATAATTGGAGTAAGGAGCAATGGAGCGGGGACGCCCATATCTAATACCACAAAATCGGCCGGGAACGGCTTTCCCTGAACCGTGACTATCACGTCCTCCAACAGGCCCCTAGGCCGCTTAACTGACTTGCCGACGAACTGCAGAATCATCTTTGTAGGCTTGAGCGGTCCTAGCCTGAATTCCGTAAGTAGCGAAGCTGGCATCAAGTTGACAGAAGACCCGCTGTCGAGAAATGTTCGTTCAAACTCCTGATTGAACATCTGACAACGCAGAAGAGGTGCTCCCATATCTAGCTTTTTATCCGGGAGGTTGCTGATGGAATTAACGGTGGTCATTGTGAGGATATGCTTTTCGGACTTGCCACCCTTGCTTCTGGAATTGTGAGGATGCGGCCTGCGCTTGGTTGTGCATGCCTCCTTCAATCCTTTCTTTACAGTTGGCATGTACTCAAGAGCTTTCATTAATGGCATATTCAACACCAAATTCTGAATGATTTCTATAATGACGGGATCAGACAAAGCATTTTTCAAATTTTCATTTTTTTGTGTTTTTTCATTGCTTCTGGAAAAGGAATATTTACAACATCTTCACCAAATTCATTCAACATAGTGTCCATACTGTTGTGTACAGGTAGATGACAAAAAGGAATAGAATCATCTACAAGATGTGGACCAAAAATGGTAGGCTCGGCTTCAGGTGCTGGCGTTGGACTCGCTGCAGGTGCAAAATCCCTTCTATCCATGGCTGGCTCTGTAGCAGGTGCAGACGTCTCCAATGCTGGCCTATCTCCACCGAGGCTACTGTTATCTTTTAGTGTTTTCTTGTTTTCTTCATTTTTTTGTGATTTTCTGAATGATGGTGATGCTTCCAAAATGCTTAATGGCCCTGGTGTTGGTTGGACTGACAATTCCCCGTCAGATGCAAGATGCTTTCCCTTCACCGTCGCTAATGGCTGGAGTGTCCTACCGCTCAAGAGAGTAACAGCATTAGATAAAAAACAATTTAATTCACCTGATTCGGGTTGGACACTGCCGACTACATGCTCCTTGCATCAGAAGTTGTTCGGATTGGCTTCGACCTGGGCTGGTATGATGGTCTTGGCTTCCGTTAGGTCGTCTCAGCCATGTTCTTCATTAATTGTTCTAAACAGGCTAGGGCTGGATTAACCGGCACAATCTCAGAAGAATCCCCCTGCTGGGGCCTAGAATGCTGATAAGACGGCTGAGACTGCGAATAGTATCCCTGAGAAAAATGGTGAGGAGGAGGGTTGGATGAATACTGTGAATTCTGTTGATTGTATTGAGCAGCCGGTTGCTGATGGTATCCCTGTCCTCGATATCCAGACTATTGAGGGTCGTGCTGGTAATTCTTCCTCCAGGTGTTACCATGAGATGGAGGCTAGTATTGGTAGGAGGGCTGGAAGGGTCTCCCACCCTGTTGCTGCTGGTGATAGGGCATGTTGCCCATGTTCTGACCCTGAGAGTGTCCCTGAGGACGAGTCAGCTGCGCTTCATTGTTCCATACACCATTGATCTCCTGAATCAGTGGTGGGGGTGGAGAGAACTGCTCGGAGTAGGCTGGCTGGGACTCAAGTTGATATACAACCATCTGTGTCTGGGGCTGCGGTGGCTGCTCCGGAAACTGCACGTAATACACGTGCTGGACAGGCTGGGGCTACGGTGGAGTCGACTGAGGGTTCTGCTGCATTGTAGGCTCCTTCTTATCAGCATTTAGCTCGGTAGAAGTAGACACAGCATTGCACATGTTGGCATTCAACGCACGAACGAGCTGCTCCAGCTGTTGGGAAATCTGGTCGAGCTTTTCCAGACCCTAGGTCCTCTTCTCGATGATAGATAATTTTTCGAGGTCCTGCGACCTCTTCTCAATGATATCCACCTTAGACAGGTGGCTCCCAATGATGCTCAGGTTGGAGCTCTCGTCCTTGTCCTCGGTGTGAGAAGCCATGTTCACTGGCTTGCTGATGGCGGTTGGTATCTTCATGTATGCTCTGGACGAGGATTGGGCGGCTTCTCCTTCAGCCATTTCCTCGAAGATGTTCCATACCACGTCCTCATCCTTGTTGAAATGCGAACCGCCGCAAGCGGCATCTACAAGCTTTTGGCTCTCAAGTGATAGCCCCCCAAAGAAATGCTGCACGAGACTAGTCTTTAGAATTTCATGGTGGGGGCACTTCTCCTACAGGTCCTTAAATCTCTCCCACGCTTCATGGATAGTCTCGTGGGGCTGCTGGCAGAAACTGGAGATACGGGCACGCATCTGATTCAATCGCCTGAGAGGATAGAATTTATGGAGAAATGCAGACTTCAGCTCCTCCCAGGTCGTGACGACCTTCCCAAGATGGTCGACCAAATATAGGGCCTTGTCTTGAAGGCTGAAGGGAAAGGCGGTCATCTTGACTGCCCCCAGAGGAATTACAGGGGAGTGAGTAGTGGCACAGATGCGGCCAAACTTCTTGAGAAAAATATATGGTTCCTCAGTGGTATTCCCGTGGAATGTGGGAATCAGGGACAGAAACTGCGGCTTCAGCTCGAAGTGGGCATGCATACGTGGAACCTAAATCAACTCAGTGATGCGTCCCGCTCCTGGGTTGTATGTTTCCTTGAGCGTAGGCTTTGGCTGTGGTGGATCTACTTCCACTGCATCAAATTCTAGTCCTCCCACTGAGAACTCGTCTCTGACTTCTTCAAAATTAGGCTCTTGGTTCGGATCATCCTCCCTGCAGCCATCTCTTGCATCAGCCCTCCTCCTCAGATCGTTCAGCATATCTTGGAAGGCGGTCTGGGCCAGGGCTTGATTAGTCAACTGTTGCTGGATGGCTTGAATGGAAGCCAGCAGCTGACTGTTAACTTTGTTCTGCATGGTGTACTGCCCTTCCCCCGGATTGACTTCAGGTTCAGGTGGGGGTTGTGGTCCCTTTCCCCTTCCTCCTACCATCTCAGAATGAACTTGAATTCCTGGCTTGTGATCGGGTGGAGAATCTACATGATAGAGTAAACCCTGATCAGTATCTTCTTGAGCAACCGCTGTTGAGATGAATCTGGAATTAAGGTCAATCCCAGAATGTTGTGAACGGAGCATAGGATATTGACTGAAATCGATCTCCATCCACAAGGGGTTATTTAGGGACAAGAGTAATCCCAGTTTATTTGAAGGGGAAGAGCTAATTCGGGTTGCGAGTCCATCCTAAACAGCGGATTTATTGGTGACAGGCAAGTGTTGAAAGAAGCGAGAATAGGGGA
Organism: Ottelia alismoides; assembly: GCA_037367405.1. NCBI lineage: Eukaryota > Viridiplantae > Streptophyta > Magnoliopsida > Alismatales > Hydrocharitaceae > Ottelia > Ottelia alismoides. Next base: position 824,356 of record JAZKJV010006854.1, on the reverse strand, counting down.
GTCCAAGGAGACATTCGCAAGATCCGAACTAACTTCTTGGAGATCACCCCTCTTTTTGGAAGATGTTGCCGACACGGAATCGATGTGGGCGTCGGCGAGGTCCTGATTGAACAATCTGTGTGATGACATCTTGAGAAGGTCAACAGGGAAAAGATGATGGATGAAGAGCACGAGGGTAAACAAGAAATAAAAGGATTGTAAAACTGTAGAAGGCCCACAATGAGCAAGGGTCAAATGCAAGGGAGAACAAAATTTGCGCAAGGGCGCGATATTTTTGATCTTGACCTAAATACGACTAGCAATCGAACACAAAACAAGGGGATTCATCAACTCAACACGTGAAGCTGTGAAGGTTCGGCTTTTATCTTTGTATTTTTTATCTTGAATTCAGGAAGTTTTCTATTAACGAGTCCTTAGAGCGCTACGCCTATAGGAGCGAGAGTACTGCCAGAAAAGTATTCCCGTACTTGTCCTCCTCCTGTGTAACCTGTAGCCTGCGCTTTTTAAGGTCCTTGTAACCCTTCCTGGATCCCTACTCAGCCAAATAAAAGAGGGAGGAAGCCGATAGGCAAAACCGATACTTCGGATCTCGCTCGCAACGGAATCACCCGTGAGCGTGCAAGATCCTAATCGGACGCAGACGGTGAGACAGACACACCTGTGAAGGCGTGGCCTATGCTCGGTACTTCGGACAAGGTCGATGCTCACACAATAGTGAGTCACCAATGTTGACCAAGTCCTACTCGCCTACGTACAATAGTAGCGCCAATACTTCGGAAATTAAGGCGATACACAAGGCAGCCACAAGCTGGGTTTTTGGCTCTAATCTTTACGAAGCCACTCAACTCACTTGGAAGGTGACCTTCCCATGCAACCTGAATACAAGTGAGGGTGTTACTCTCCCCAAGTAATGAATCCAATTACCAATTTTATTTAGGTCAGATTTTCTTAGCAGTCCCTTTTTTAATTTTTTTGGTGTCATCACTTGTTTTGAGTCAATTCAATACAAGCGCCTAACATTTTTGTATTTTCTCAATTCCTACTTGATCCAAAAACAGAGGGAGAAAAGAGTCGGAAAAGCCGTGCAAGTCGGCACCAAGATGGAAATCTCACCTTTGTGTCTAAATGATGGATGCTAATATAGAAAGACTTACAGCGCCTCCAGCTCTCTCCATGTGGGATGCAAAGAAGAAATTTTTAAACCTAACCTGCATGCCGATATGCAAGCGAAAATCGTCCTAAGAAAGCAATTGCTACGTGAAGAACCACAAGTCAACTACTACTCTCCAATCCTAGAGTCCGTTCTAGGCTCACCCCTCCTTCTCTCGACACATCGAGTCTAGGAGAAGCGCTTGGCGGAATAAGCTCGCGGCGCGACGGATTGAAAAATAGTGATTAACTGTTTAAGTTAACTAAGTCCAAATACGCACTATAGGTACATGCAATGGTTATTAGGGTGTTTGGACCTAATCTACTCGATCAAGTAAAAGCCTAGAAATAAGGGCTCAATCCACAAAAGAAAAGAAAAAGGAAATCAAAACCGGCAAATGACAGCGGTAAAACGTGAAGAAAGCCGCGGTGGGCCCCTAGGTGAACAAACACTTGGAAGTTAGGCCCGAAAGTCCTAAGTGTCCGAGTGTACCTGTATTATTACAATTCAAATTACTCTCTCTCATAAAAATAGGAACAATCTACTATCTCTCTCTCAAGCTCTCCTGCTCTCTCCTCCACCCAAGGCTGCGCAGGACCCCCTAGGCGATCCTCCTCGGTCGGTGGTCCCTCGCAAGAAAACAAGAAGAGGTGTCAGACAGTTAAAAACAAATTATGCACTAAAAATAGATAATCAAAAATGGCTAAGCAGATAAAAGACACAAATGTACTCTACAAGCCGATGCTCCCCGGCAACGGCGCCATTTGAAAAACGATAAGACGAGAGCCGCTAATTAGTGGTCTAACAAATCAGACACACTGTCACTGAGGCGACTACTCAAGCCTTCCCATTTGTCAACAATTAACCCACACAATCAATCAAGCAATCAACAGCAAGGATTAAAATTTATTATACCCTACTAAAAGTGTACAGTGGCAAGCAAGTAGGGGTCGAACACAGGAAACAAGGGTGTAGAGTGTAGACAAAATGTCAAAGCCTAGGTCTAACGAACTACTTAGCCAATCTGGAATTTTTTTGTTGGTTTTTAATTTTATATATTTTTTTATTTTTTTTTTAAATTATAATTTTGTATTTTGATTTTTAATTTTCTAATTTTTATTTTCTTTTTATATTTTTATATTTTATATTTTTTTTCATATTCTTTTTCAATATTGGAACATATAAACTATATAAGAAAAGAGGGGATAGAAGATTTATAAAAATATGTAAAAATGCTCAAAAATTAAGAAATAAAATATTTTTTGGTCTTTTTATAATTTTTTACTATTTTTTGTGATTTTTGGGTATTTTCCAGAATATTTTTGGTATTTTTAAGAGTCAAAATAAAGGAAACAGTGAATATCAATGCTGGTTGGAAGTAAAATAGGAATGAAAAATATCAAACAACCACAAAAGTTTTCCAAACTAATTTTAAAATAAAGGTAATAAAATAAGGAATCTACAAAACCTGAGTTTTTATTTTTTGGAGTTTTCTACGATTTTATAGATTTTTTGAAGTTTTTAGGTATTTTCTAATTTTTAAGTTTTTGTTTTGACTTTTTTAGTGATTTTTGGACTGACGCTCAGAGACAACAAAATACACAATAAGTAATTTTTTTGGAATTTTTCAAGGTGTTTTAATATTTTTTTGGTATTTTCTAAGATAGACAGTAATGAAATGGCATGTTTTTTATTTTTAATAAATATTAAAATGCAATAAAATGACATGCAAAAATGTGGCGTGAAAGAGCAAGTTAACAGGAGCATAAAATAATTTTCGTGGAATTTTTGGGATTTTAATGATGCGTGAAATAAATAAGGCAAACACACAAAAATATTAAGCCTGGCAGGGGTATATATGCAATTAGATAAACATCCAGGGGCTTGGTTGCAAATTTCACCAAAAATACACGCGCGACGCACGTGATCTGTTATTCTTAGGGGTATATTTGCAAATAATAAGAACCGGCAGGACAAGAGAGCAATTAACCCAGAAATATATTTAAATCACTACGCACAGGGGTATAACTGCAAATACATGAAAGTTCAGGATCAAAAATGCAAAATACCCAAAAACACGTAGCCAAGTCACGTGAGGTGATGTGGCCGAGGATTGAAGTGCAAATCTGGAAAGTTAAGGGGTCTAATCGCAATTATTACAAGACTTTTTAAATTGACAATTAAAGTTCTAGGACTATAAACTAAATACAAAAAGGGCCAGGGTTAATAGTGCAAAATACCCAGGCCTTGCGTGGGAGCGGACGGCGGAGATGGGTTCACTTAACGCGTGGTGCTTCCTGGTGGCGCGATGACGGTTCGGCTCCAACGGCCGTGATTAGATTGTCGATGACGATCCAACGGTCGCTGCTCTCGATCATCCAACGGCTGAGGGCGAATCTGGTGCGTGCTCGTGATCAGACGACCCTCGAGGATGGTGGAAGAACTCGACCTGAGGATTGGTTCGATCGATGATGGTGGCCGACACATGGCCTCTCCCGGCCCAGGACCAAGGGCAAAAGGGTCCTGGGGATGATCCGCGTCGAACGAAAGTCTTAGGCGAGCTGGAGATGGCTTGAAGCAGTCAGATGGCGGAGGTGACCTGGGCGGCTACTCCCTGGAACGTCGAGGCTCGATAGAGCCTCCTCCTTGGCTCTGACCTGCAGGGTTAGTTGCACAAAAACCAGGCAAACCTACGAGTATCCTCAGATGGTGCAGTGGAGGCGAGTGGTGGCTCGGGCGTGGAGCTCCAGCGATCGGCGGAGAAGGAGCTCGGGCATCTCAATCTGAGCGAGATCGATATGTATGGAGGTGCGCCGGGGTGAGAGAAGGAGAAGGGGAAATTGATGAAGGTGGAAGCGAGTCGAGTCAACGGGTGGATGAGGCGTAACACGGTGGCAGAGCGGAGCTCCGCCGTGGAGTGATTTGCGAATTTACGATGAACGAAGCTAAGGAATCAAAACCTGTTGCAGGTCTACACTAGATAAGGCTACAAAATGGAAAGGGAAGGAGAGGCGAAACGCTCACCGGGAGACCAAGGTCGAGCTTGGTGGTGGAGCTCCGGCAGTGAGGTGGATCACACCTCGATTCGACATTGATGAACTTCGAATCGAGCTCTACGGCTTCCCGTTGTCACCAGGAGGATGATGGGCTCAAGGGATTAGGGTTTCAACGGTGGAAGAGGGATCAAACTTCGAAGGGAAGTCGGGGGTTCTTTTGTAGGGTTAACGAAGTGGCGTCAAAGATCGATGAAGATGGACCAAATCGCGGGTCCAATCCCCGATGTTTCACTTGAGCGTGAATCACCGTTCATCGAGGACAAAAAGATGCGAAGGCTTCGACATCAGAGGATGCAAGACAGAGCCTCGAGAAAAGGTTGAAAATGGTCAAAAACTCAGATCTGACAAGGCCCAGACCTCGGTCAGAGAGTTGACCGAGGTCAACCAAGGGTGCCTTCTGGTTGGTCCACGTGGACCAACCAAAAAATCCTTGGAAAAAATCCTTGTAAAATACGTTAAAAATAGAAAATGACGTAACTAAAATTTGGTTATAAAATAAGAAATGTTTATTATTTTATGATTTATTTTATGGTAATTTTTAATTATTTTTAGGAGGTATAATTTTATAACTTGCCTTTTATGCCCTTTATAGGTATAATACCTATATATTTTATTAATTTATTTTTATTTTGGTGTTTTTTATTTCTTTAATTTTGTTTATTATTTTATAAAATTATAAAATACTTTTATATACTTATTTATATTTTTATTTTATTTTTCTGAATTGTTTTGTGTATTTAATAAAATATAAGTATGTGTTATATAGGTATAATTATAGGTACAATACCTATGTGTTTTTTACAAATATTTTATTTTGGATTTCTTTTGAGCTTTTATTCTGATTTTAATATACAAATATATTATAAGTAATATATATACAATTATAAAAATAAAAAAATTTTAAAAATAATGAATAAATAAATAATAAAATGAATATTTTAATCTGTACAAGTATACTACAAGGGCCCAAAACTCAACTTTCAAACCGTAGCTCCGCCAAATGCGAAACCACCTCCATTAAATAGCTTATTTTATTCTATATACAATTAAAGGTGACTTTGCTTCATTTGGAGTTTTCATTTGTGAGATACAGGTCTGGGAAGTTGGGATTCTGGATTTTTATTCAGATCATAACTTTTTATCTGTGTATTATTTTTGAGTGAAATCAATTTTCTATTTTTATTTATTTAATTATCTACAACTTTCACGTACAAAGTTTCTTTATTTGAAGTATAAAAAGTGGAACCAAAAATAGGTCCCAAAATGAATAAAGAATGGATAAAATAAAAGGGATTTTTATTATATTCTGGCACTTATCTCCCTCTACTTTATTCCTTGTCGACCTAGTCATCGAGATGCCTAGGTCTCAAGGTTTTGGGTCATAAAATATTTACAATATTTTATTCCTTTTCTTTTCTTTTCTTTATTCGATAATTTTGGCTTTAAAAACCGCATTTTATACAGTATTTACACCATGATGCATGAATGCTAAAATGCCTATATTAAGCCTATTTACACGCATTTACTAGGGTTTTTAAGGCCAAAATGATAGAATAAAGATGATGAAACGTAGATTCATCATTCTGTGAGTTAAAGCAGCAGCTGGGGCGGTTTTGGAGGTTCGCCGGAGGCCATTGGAGCTCTAACGCTCCGCCGTCCTCCTGCAAGCCCTCCGACCAACGTCGGGGCCTTTTGGCCACTCCAGCAGTGAGAGGAAGACTCCAGGAGGTGGACGAGCCATTTTGAGAGCTTCAAGATTAAAGAAGGCCGACGGTGGATCTCGGAGAACTTCGTCCAACCGGAGCTTTTCCTTGTTTATCCAGCGTCGCCCTTCACCGTCGGATTTGTCCAAGATCTTCTTGAGGTGCAGCGTCCGTTGGATCAATCTCGCCCCAGCGTTTTGATCTGCCTTTCACTTTCTAATCCCGACCGTCGAAGTCGAAGGGGCATCGTGCGTTTACGCGTCGACACGCGGCAAGTAAAATCACAGGCGTCGTCTTATCTGCATAGGCTCTGGGGTAATTTTGCATCCTACCCCAACCGTTTTTGTATTTACGAAGTAGCATTTAAACTTTCCTCAGCCATTTAAAACTTTGGTGACATTTGCACGGTGACCCCCCTATTATTGTAATACTATATTTGGACCCCTACCAGGTCACGTGCTTCCGCGCACGTGACTTGGTATTTTTGCAGAACTACCCTGGGGATTTTTGCTTATTGATTGTCAATCTCAAAACATATATCGATAGTTAAAAGTTCTGGCGTTTTTGTAGCCCAGCCCCCTGGATTGTTTGATATTGTGTTTTGGTCCTACCAAGCGCACGTGCTTGTCACGCGCGTCTGGGGGTTTCTTACAAAGTCTCCTTGCGGGTTTGGTTATTGATATTTAGTCCAGCAAAGTAATTAATTAGATATATATTTTCTGGACAATTTGCATACAGATCCTCAAGCTTCTCCATATTTACAAAAACGCCCTTGCCAGCTGTGTAGTTTCTTTTTGCTATATCTATTTATTTCATGCATCTTAAATTGCTAAAAAATCCAAAAAAATTACTTTAAGCTCCTGTTGCATTGTACTTCCTCGCCATATTTTTATTTTGCATATTTATTACATTTTAATATTTATAAAAAATAAAAAACAACCTTTTTCAACATTGTTTGCATTATAAAATACCTAAAAATTATGAAAACATCTAAGAAAATTCCCGAAAAAATATATTCTGCTTTTTTTAGTGTATTTTAACTTCTGTCCAAAATCACTAAAAAATATAAAACAAAACTCCTTAAAATTAGAAAACTCCAAAAACCTTCATAAAAATTTATAAAATTCATCAAAAATCTAAAAATTGTGTTGTCTTCCTGAATTTTCTTTGTTTTATTATCTTTAAGTGAAAATTAATTTGGAGAATTTTTGTTACTGTTTGATATTTTATTTCTCCATTTTAGTTTCAGATCTTTATTTATTCACTGTTTTCCAGTATTCTTGACTTTAAAAATACCAAAAAATAGGAAAAATCTAGAAAAATCACAAAAACATTATAGAAATATAAAAAGACCAAAAACATTTTATTTTCTGAATTTTCCTTATTTTTACTTATTTTTATAAATCATTGATCCCTCTCTTTCTTACTTTGTATATATATTCTATTATTGAAAAAAGAAAATATAAAAAAATATAAAATATAAAAAGAAAATACAAAATCAGAAATTTAAAATCAAAATACAAAAAAAATTAAAAATGAAATAAAAAATATAAAATAAAAAACCCACAAAAAATAGCATAGACAAATCATCACATTCACATTTTGAGCATTTTTGCCCCATTCTACCTGTCTGCTCCCTGTGTTCGACCTCTACACATACTTGCACCTATACACATCTTTGTTGTATAGTTATAATAAATTTTAACTCCACACATTTGCTTTCATTGCTTGATTTATCTGTTGTGGGTTAATTGTTGTTTGAATTGCATATTTCGCTGGAGGTCAAATCAACGACTGTTGATTCGCCTTGTGAGTCGACACAACCTCTGCAAAATTCGGTTAAACAAATGGCATCGTTGCCAGGGAGCAACAACGCATAGTTCGGGTTCTTATTTGTGCTTGTGATTGTTTGTCTGTTTTCACGGTTTTCATGTTTGCTAATTTTATTTTCCTTATTTGTGATATATCTGTTGAGCTGTCTAACCCCCTCATTTGTTGGCTTTGTGCGAGGAACCGCGGATCGAGGGAGGCGTTCTACCCTAGACGCCTACGCACCCACGTGAAGCCGGCTGCAACTCTAGCTTACCTAGCACCGAAGGAGACTTAGAGGAGTTTTGAAGACCGAGCTCCCTTCGTATTTTATTGTATTTATTTTTGTAATTTTACATGAGTGAGAGACCCTGTATTATTGTAATAACACAGTTACACCAGACACTTGGACATTCGGGCCTAATTTCCAAGTGCTTGTACACTTGGGGGCTCACCGCGGTTTTCACGGTTTTTCATCGCATTTTTTTACTTTATTTTTCGTTTTTCGATTTTATTTATTTTTGTGTGATTGAGCCTTGAGTTGTAGGAGTTGCTTGTCGTAGCATTAGGTCCAAACACCTAATATATTTGCCTGTGCCTATAGTCTCGCTTTGGATCTAGTCAAATTTTGAATTTGTGCTTCACGTTAATAGCAGCCTCTCATCTTAGGGTGATTTCATCGGCTTTGCATTTGCATATAGATAGGTTTCAATTCTGCTGAGCATCCTTGCATGTAGAATGTTGGAGGAAAGGTGAGCATTTACGCTTTAGCATCCATCATCGTTTGCCACTTGCATTGCTTTTCCGTCTCTCCCTCTGATTTTGACCACCTAGGTGCTTAAAGGAATCGATTCCTCGTTAGGCGCGTGCATTTCTCACTAAAAATCTAAAAAAAGTGATAACAAATAAAATTGGGACTGCTAATATTACTTGACCCTAAAAAAGATCAAAAAGAAAAAAAATTTCTCTTGGGGCGAGTAATCCCCTCATTGTCTTCGTTTTACATTGCCCGCGCACACACTAAGGTTAGTGTCCAAATCCCATTCAACCCCTAAGTGTTTGTGCAATATTTTGACTTCTCACCTAACTCTAAAACAGACAAGATAAAAAGACCGCATTTATGGCCTTCACCGAGTTGAGTAGGTGAATTAAGGGTTTGTTTTGTGTGAGTTTGTTTGTGTTTGCTTGTGTGTATTCTAGATCTTCCATGTGCATTTGCGTCTTTCTTCACACTTCTTTTGACTTGACATCGTGCTCTCCCAAGTATCACTTTCCTTTTGTTTTCGAGATGGACCCCTGGAGCATTTTCTATCCGGACTCTGCGGATTCTTCGTTCGCTCCAGTCGGTCCACCTCCCTTTTATCAGGAGGATCCATCTCCTACTTTTTCTGATTTTTGTACATACCCGCCTCAACCACAGTGTCAGCCCTCGGACTTCTACCCACAGTCACCTCTACCTCCGTATTTTCCACCTTCACATCCACCCAAGACTGACTTGTTGGAGTCACCTCTCACGATATCCACACTTGAGACCTTGACTAAGTTCATGGAGCAAATGAATTCGAGGATTGACAACCTCACCTGCATGAATAAGAGTCACATTGATGCTTCACGATCTGACGATTCGAAATCATTTGAGGATAATCATGAGAGCTTGCAATCACCCAAAATACAAAAAAATGAGAAAAATTTAAAAATATAAAAAGAGTTTGGGAGACCTTTGATCAAGTCAGACTGTGAGGAGAGCGCCCACTTGCCAGATCCTTTGTCTGCACATCCATTCACACTCTGTCCCACCTTTGACCCCGAGGATGCCGTTGTACAGACTGCTCTTGGCATGCCTCGTGTAGATGTTGATTCCGACTTCCTCCCTTGTATGGAGGAGGTCCAAAAATTCAAAAAAAATGTTGACTGAACCCGAAGTGGTGGCCACTATTCAACAGATCATCCGTGCCCCACTTCAGCAGGCCATGACCGATTTATCTACTCCTCTTCCCAAGAAGAGAAAGCGGAGGAGCAGATCTGAGCGTCATATCTTGACCATGGCCACTGCCCACGCCATCACTCACCGTCCAATTCCTAGGAAGAAGAACACTGCCACACCTTTCATTAGTTGCACCATCTCCGACTTCACTTGTGATCACACTCTCCTGGACGGCGGTGCTTCGATTAGCATCATACCCAAGGGCCTCTCAAGAAAACCATGATGATCGTACAGTTTGCTGACGGATCAATAAAGAGGCCAAAGGGTATCCTTGAAAACGCTGTCATTTCGATTCAGGGCATGAGCTACCATGTTGATTGTGTCGTATTGCCCATGGAGACCTCCACTGGGGAGCACTCTCCAATCATCCTGGGATGACCATTCCTCGCTTCTACCAGGGTCGTTATTGATTACGGATCAGGAGAGATTCACTTTCGTTCTGTCGACGAAAGTGAAGTGTTGATCACCATACAGACTGTTAACCAGAAACCTGCACCTGATGCACACTCACCTATTTTGGCTGACACCGAGGACTATGATCTATATGAGGATATCAGAGAGACTTTCTTTATGACCGATGATGAGACCCAAGAATTCCTCTCCAAGGAGGAAGGCTCGGAAAGCATAGACCTTGGTGTCTCCGCTTCCTGTGATTGGCGATGTCTTGATGACATCCGCGGGATCTACACGATTGACACCATTGAGCGGAGGGCAGATTCAGAGACTAGACAGGATGGACATGGCTTAGCTTCTTTCACCGATGAGTCTGTTCCTGTTCACAGAGATTCAGATGAGACCAAGGCAGAATTTGATCTTGTTGCTTTTATTCAGAAATTCGGGCCTTTTGATGAGAATGATGATCCGGTTGAGATTATAAAGGACGAAAAGAGTTTGACTACTTCCACTGATGAGTTTGTTCCTTTTGGTTTTGACCTGGACGACACCTCACCGGACGACACTGATTACACTACTTCCGATGATGATGAGTTTGTCCCATTCCACTTCGATATCAGCGAGACTCCTAAGGCCAGACCTGACCACACTTCTTCCACTCACCCGTCTGTGCCTTCACACCCTAGGGACCCTGAGGATGTTCACTCTAACGACCCTGATCGGATTCCATCCACTGTGGACCCCGATGTCGACCTGCACCACACCAGATCCATTCTCAGCAGTCCCGCAAGAAGGTTCGCTTTCTACCTTCTTGATCTCTGTATATCCACCTTTGTTGTATATCCTCCTCTGTTCATCCCCGTCCATCTCCCGTATTTCTCGTCCACCCATTCTCGTGTTTGCCTTACTTAGGATGTACTTTGTCCTAAGTATAGGGGGGTGGACGAGCCGAGTGTTCATTTGTCGTTCCGTTTCATTACTCATGTTGTTGCCTATACTTAGGGCTTCTTTTACCCTAAGTATAGGGGGAGTGATTCGTACATCCTTCTCTATCTTCTTCCATCTTCTGATCTCTTTTCTTCTTTTCTTCTTTTCCTTTTCTCTTTTCTTTTTCTATCAAAAAGGTCTCTCCCCTTGTAGACAGTCTTCTATACTTAGGACGTACTTTGTCCTAAGTATAGGGGGTGTGCACGCTGACTTTCCCTATTTTTCGATCCTCTCCATTGTCTCCTCTTCTTGTCTATACTTCGGGATATCTTACGCTAAGTATAGGGGGAGACAATCTGAGTACGATCTGTTCATTCCCACCCTTGACCCTCCCTGCGTTGTGTACAGTCTGCTATACTTAGGATTATTTGATCCTAAGTATAGGGGGGACGGTCAACTTCTCATTCCTTCATTCATTTCTTCATTCATTCTTTATTTTTTTAGACTTTTCTATACTCAGTACGAGTTATGTCTTCACTTTTTCTCTCTGATCTATGAGGACATAGCTCAAGCAAAGTATAGGGGGGTCGTATATACTGCGTATATACTTTAGCCATAACTCGTACTTTCGTATTTTCTTAATAATATGGCTAATAATTCTTTAAAATTCATTAAAAACCCTAATAAAAAGATGATGATTATTCCTCAAATTCTTCTTGTAATTACTGATTAATAAATCAGGTGAAAATGTTTTTTGCAAAATGTTTGAAAAATAGTTTGGAAATGTTTGTGAAAATCTTTTGAAAACTATTTGAAAAACGTTTTGTTACATGTTTTCAACCTTTGTAAAACATTTTGATTTGTAAAATTTATTCTCTTTGTGTGAAAATGTTTGAAAAATGCTTTGCAAATGGTTTGAAAAATGGTTGCAAAAATATGTGAAAAATCTATCTATACTTTTTGAAAACCTTTGTAAAATGATTTTCAAATGCGTGTACGGGTTTGTAAAAATGTTTGCAAAAATTATTTTGGACTATAGTTTTCTAAAATCATTTGGATACCTTTTCAAATAAGTTTGAGTAATATATACATCACACCAAAATCCATTATATATACATATCTATAAAATTGACCACTTAACCTTGTAAATTCTTAAAAATCCACTTCTTGTAAATATAAGAAGCATCCCCGTGTAAATATTTGTACCTAGTTTTTAGCCAAAATCTCTTTGTTTTCAAAAATCCCAAAAATATTTGCAAAATTAAAATGCCAAAAACATCTGAAAAAATCTTTTTGAAAAATAAAAAAAATGCATATGCATCATCTTTTCAAAAATCCATAAAAAGCTCAAAATCTTTAAAAATTGCATCACAAAAATATTTTCTGCATAGCATTTGCATAGCATGCGCATTTTTTGGATTGAGTTTGATAGTTGAACGAGTCTAAGTAAAATCTGGAGATTGGAGCTTGGTTGGACCTTAAAATCTACCTAATAACAGGAACCTTATAGGAACTGGGTTTAAGGTACTTCAGGTCTAGTTGACTTAATTCTTTGAGGATCACGAGACTTGGTTCTATGGATTCTTGACTGCCAAAGTAGAGTATTTCGGAGCACACGCACGACTCTTGTTGATAATGACCTAACTTGGACACCTGCACCTTTCACATGGCTCAACTCAGTTGGAGTGGTGAGGGGATTGGATTTGCCGGTATGGGACGCACACAAGTGGAAACACTTGTCCTCCTCTAGGGAGGGAAGTGCACCCCGACCCATCCAGTGATGAGGAATTCTTAAGATAGGAGAGTGTGGGTTGCGATAAAGCTCAAAAGAGGGATAGTCTATTGGCTCAAGAGGAAAAACTCCTTATGTAAATAATGTTGTATATAGTATTTCAAATAAAAAGAAGAGAAAAAAATGGGCAGGCTTGTGCAAAATAAAATGCCTGCAAAAGTATGTGAATATGTTGTATAATCAATAAGCAAGCTTGTGCTTCAAAGTCAAATCATGGGAGCCTGCAGCTGGATGACTTGACTACACTAGTCTTGCATACTAGGATAGATAGCTACACTTGCTACCGTCCATTCTTCTCTTCACCCCCTCCTCTTGGGCTGGTTGCCACTTGAACTTAGAAGGGAATACCCCGCTCCTCGAGGAAGGAGTTATTGGATTGGGGAATCATTGGGTTGTCATACTGGAGAAGTCAGTCTCTTTGTCATTCTAGTTGGGGAGAGCCACTATCACTTACACTGTGCGAGTCAGATTCATAGTCGTAAGGGTATGCGTATGAGTTGAGATAATTATGACCTGGCTATTGAGGAGACTTGAACAGAGTTTTGTGATTCTCAGGGACTGTTGGATTTCAAATACGTTCTCGTTAAGGTTCAGACCGCACTAAAATTCCAAAGGTCTGACTTAAGCTCCAAACTTTGATTTTGTGAAGACAAGTTTGATAATTAAACTTCATCCATCTTTCTTCTTTTTCTTTTCTTTGTTTTTCTTTTCTGCACTTATTGCATAAGTGTTTGCTAGGGACTAGCAAAGGCAAGTATAGGGGGATGATGAATCTACATTTCATTATCTTTATTCTATCATTTTGGCCTTAAAAATCCTAGTAAATGCATGTAAATAACGTTAAATTATGCATTTTAGCATTCATGCTTTATTGTGTAAATAGTATATAAAATACAGTTTTTAAAGCCAAAATTATAGAACAAAGAAAAGAAAAGAAAAAGAATAAAATAATGTAAATATTTTATGACCCGAAACCCCGAGACCTAGGCATCTCGATGACTGGGTCGTCAAGGAATAAAGTAGAGGGAGATAAGGGCCAAAATACAACAAAAATACATGTTATTTCATTCATTCTTTATTCATTTTGGGACCTATTTTTGGTTCAAATTTTTGTACTTCAAATAAAGAAACTTTGTACATGAAAGTTTTAGATAATTAAATAAAGAAAAATACAAAATTGATTTCACTCAAAAATAATGTACAGATAAAAAGTTATGATCTGAATAAAATTCCAGAATCCCAACTTCTCAGACCTGTATCTCGCAAATAAAAACTCCAAATGCAAAAAACTCACCTTTAATTGTATATAATTTAAAATAAGCTATTTAATGGTGGTGGTTTCGCATTTGGTAGAGCTACGGTTTGAAAGTTGAGTTTTGGACCCCTATTGTATACTTGTACAAAATAAAATATTCATTTTATTATTTATTCATTGTTTTTATAATTTTATATTTTTATAACTTTGTAAATATTACTTATAATAAATATGCACATTAAAATCAGAATAAAAACCTAAAAAATTACAAAAATAAAATACCTGTATATAACATACCTTGGTCTAATACCTATAATTATACCTATATTATTAATACTCCTATTTTCTTAAATATACAAAACACTTCAGAAAAATAAAATAAAAATATATTTAAGTATATAAAAATATTTTATAAATTTATAAAATAATAAACAAAATAAATAAAATTAAATACACAAAATAAAAATTAAATAATAAAATATAGATAAATATACCTACACAGGCCAAAAAAGGTAACTTATAATTATTAATCTCGAAAAAATAAATAAAAATCGTCATAAAATAATTTATAAAATAATAAACATTTTTATTTTATAACCTAAAATTAATAAAATCATTTAATATTTTTATTGATTTTTTAATCTTTTTCTGGATGCTTTTTCCTGGTTGGTCCACGTGGACCAACCGGGTGGCTTTGGACGTTGACCTTTGGTCAACTCTCTGGTCCACGCTCATGTAGCTCTGACAGACCTAGTTTTTGTCCGTTTTGGCGGATTTTTCTAGGTCGCCCCTTTCATCTTTTGGTGTCGACGTCTTCATGACTTTCGCTCCTCGTCCATTGCTCATACACGCCCTTAGCTTTTTTCGAGGATTGTATCATCACAGCTCCCGATTTTCCTCATTCTTCACCCCTCTAGAGCCATTCTTTCAAAAACCCCTACCATACTTCCTTCTCCCCTGGAATCCCTTTGACCGTTGCCCTCTCCTTCGATTGTGCGAGAAGGAGGGAAGGAGGTGACAGCTCCTCCCTCATGCCATCCGATTGATCGAGGAGCGTGTTTTGGGCAAGTTCCACCCATCTCCGGTCAAACGACCGCCGAGGTACCCACCTTGGGTTTTCAACCCTTGAGGTGTTGTTTTATTCTGTTCCTCTTGTATTTTTTTCGTTCCTCGTAGCGTATATTGCTCCGGCGAGCTCCTTCTCGCGCGCCACCACCATCCTTTCGCTCCCCCAACCATCGAGGCACTTTGCCCTCGATGGTGTAACCTTTCTTGTGCAGGTCTGTGAGTTAAAGCAGCAGCTGGGGCGGTTTTGGAGGTTCGCCAGAGGCCATTGGAGCTCTAATGCTCCGCCGTCCTCCTGCAAGCCCTCCGACCAACGTCAGGGCTTTTTGGCCACTCCAGCAGTGAGAGGAAGCCTCCATGAGGTGGACGGGCCATATTGAGAGCTTCATGATTGAAGAAGGCCGGCGGTGGAGCCCGGAGAACTTCGTCCAACTGGAGCACCTCCTTGTTCATCCAGCGTAGCCCTTCACCATCGGATTTGGCCGAGAACTTCCTCAGGTGCAGCGTCCGTTGGATCAATCTCGCCCCGGCCATTCGATCTGCTTTTCACATTCTAATCCCGGCCGTCGAAGTCGAAGGGGCATCGTGCGTCTACGCGTCGACACGTGGCAAGTGAAATCACTGGCGCCGTCTGATCTGCATAGGCTATGGGGTAGTTTTGCATCCTACCCCAGTCGTTTTCGTATTTACGAAGTAGCCTTTAAACTTTCCTCAGCCATTTAAAACTTTGGTGACATTTGCACAGTGACCCCCAGGTTATTGTAATACTACATTTGGACCCCTACCAGGTCACGTGCTTCCGCGCACGTGACTTGGTATTTTTGCAGAACTACCCCGGTGATTTTTTCTTATTGATTGTTAATCTCAAAACATATATCGGTAGTTAAAAAGTTCTGGCATTTTTGTAGCCCAGCCCCCTGGATTGTCTGATATTGCGTTTTGGTCCTTCCAAGCGCACGTGCTTGTCACGCGCGTCTGGGGGTTTCTTGCAAAGTCTCCTCGCGGGTTTGGTTATTGATATTTATTCAAGCAAAGTAATTAATTAGATATATATTTTCTGGATAATTTGCATACAGGTCCTCGAGCTTCTCCATATTTACAAAAACGCCCTTACCAGCTGTGTAGTTTCTTTTTGCTATATCTATTTATTTCGTGCATCTCTAAAATGCTAAAAAAATCCACAAAAATTACTTTAAGCTCATGTTGCATTGTACTTCCTCGCCATATTTTTATTTTGCATATTTATTGCATTTTAATATTTATAAAAAATCAGAAACAACCCTTTTTAGCATTGTTTGCATTATAAAATACCTAAAATTATAAAAACATCTCAGAAAATTCCCGAAAAAATATATTCTACTTATTTTAGTGTCTTTTAACTTCTGTCCAAAAATCACTAAAAAATATAAAACAAAACTCCAAAAAATTATAAAACTCTAAAAACCTTCGTAAAAATTTATAAAATTCACAAAAAAACTAAAAATTGTCCGCTTCCTGAATTTTCTTTGTTTTGTTATCTTTAATTGAAAATTAATTTGGAGAATTTTTGTTACTGTTTGATATTTTATTTCTCCATTTTAGTTTCAGATCTTTATTTGTTCACTGTTTTCCAGTATTCTTGACTTTAAAAATAACAAAAAAAATTAGGAAAAATCTAGAAAAATCACAAAAACATTATAAAAATATAAAAAGACCAAAAACATTTTATTTCCTGAATTTTCCTTATTTTTACTTTTTTTTTATAAATCCTTAATCCCTCTCTTTCTCACTTTGTATATATACTCTATTATTGAAAAAAGAAAATTTAAAAAAATATATAATATAAAAAGAAAATACAAAATCAGAAATTAAAAATCAAAATACAAAAAAATATAAAATTAAAAATTAAATAAAAAATATAAAATTAAAAACCCACAAAAAATAGCGTAGACAAATCATCACATTCACATTTTGAGCATTTTTTGCCCCGTTTTACCTGTCTACTCCATGTCTTCGACCTCTACACATACTTGCACCTATACACATCTTTGTTGTAGAGTTATAATAAATTTTAATTTCGCACATTTACTTTCATTGCTTGATTTATCTATTGTGGGTTAATTGTTGTTTGAATTACGGATTTCGCTGGAGGTCAAATCATCGACTGTTGATTCGCCTTGTGAGTCGACACGACCTCCGCAAAATTCGGTTAAACACAACCCTAATTACATTTCTGCACCTATAGATCGTAATTGGACTTATTAATTAATTCACTAATAAAAAGTTAACCATCTGGTCACTTGAGGGGTCACGTGTCGCTAGAGGCCGTATACAACGCTGGCAGGATCCGTTGTGACGGACACCGATCGGCAACAGAGAACGGACCCCGACCCCTCTTGTTGACTCGTTAGCTACCGTTCTTCACGAGTAGAAATTTCTGCTTAAGGCTGATTTCTTCATGCATCATTTAGATTAGTTTTATTTCGGTCATCTCAATTATGCGTGGATCACTTTGCTGGAGGCAAGGTATGCATTTCTTACTCAGCATGCATCATCGTGTTTAGTCGCGCATCGGCTTTTTCGTCTTCTCCCCCTGTTTTTGGACTTAATAATAATCAAGGGAATCGAAAAATTTGTTAGGCGTTGTTTGGTTTGAAAAATACCTAAAAAACAAAAACTATAAAATAGGGATTGTGGGATTGTTTAAGCAAACCTGACCTTAAAATACACTTCACCAAAAAAAATATTTGTCTTAGGAGAGCAATCCCCTCCTTGTATGGTTTAGATGAGCGAGAGAGTGACCCGCACCCTAGGTTAGAGCCACATACAACCCTTCTTCAGACTACTGGTCTTGAGTTAGTCGTTCTCCAGTGAGGATCGTTCCGGTCTCCAGTAAAGCGGGCCGCGATATCCTTAACAGAGCGAGTCGATCGGGTAGCCGATAAACGGTCTGCGACTTGTACTGGCTGGGAAAGATCTAGCTTGGGATCAGGACAATCTCGTGGGGGCGTTGGATTCTTAACAGCTCGCTTAATCGCTCTGAAAGATTGTTTGATCACCTAATAAAATTGATAAGATAAAAGACCGAACTTTCACGGTCATCAGCTCTGAGTGCGTAGGTGAATCTGGGGTTTGTTTGACCGATCTTGTTTGCTATTCATATCTCATCCGCCTTTACTCGCCAGATCAAGATTATGGGTCGGAGATCCCTTAGGCAACCTCTGGTTGCACCGCTCTCGAGCACTCCGACCCGTTCATCTAGGTTGGTTCACGAGAGCAAAGACAAACTCTCCGAACCCGAGTATGACATCATGTTCCCCCATCGACTACCCTTCTACCAGTCCTGAGGTGCCCGATCAGATACCGCAGCAACCAGTTGATTTATCGTCACCTGAGTTTGGGTCTTTTACCTTTGCAGAGACCATGGCCAGTAGCGAGGAGCGCATTGATGGACCTAGTGGAGCACAGACCTACGTATTGGATCAGGTTGCCATCAACAACACCCTGTTAGCCTCCCTTGAGACGATGCAGAGACAGATCCGCGATCAGGGAGATTTCATGGTGGACATGCGCAG
This sequence comes from Ottelia alismoides, assembly GCA_037367405.1. Taxonomy (NCBI): domain Eukaryota; kingdom Viridiplantae; phylum Streptophyta; class Magnoliopsida; order Alismatales; family Hydrocharitaceae; genus Ottelia; species Ottelia alismoides. The sequence continues at coordinate 805,668 of JAZKJV010006854.1, read as the reverse complement.
GGAGATGGAGCAGATGCGAGCAGATAGAGTGCAGCGCAGACCTGGTGGAGGAGGAGGAGATGGTCCAGATGACCGACAACCTGAGGAGCATCCAGTTCAGCCAGCAACAGCTGCAACGAGAATGATGAGGGAGTTGCACAACCGAGGTGCAACTCTCACCCACAGATGGATAGTGCTGCCAGCCATTTTAGGAGATTTCAAGCTCCCGCCTCAGACGATTCAGCTTCTCCCCCGCTTCCACAGACTCACCACGTAGGAGCCGCACCTTCATCTCCAGGAGTTCAAGATGATCTATAGTACCGTCCATGACCGCCTTGTGGACGAGGACATCATCAGGATTATGGCCTTCCCTTTCTCCCTGGTAGACAGAGCAGCCAACTAGCTGAAGCATTTAGGGAGATTCGTCACGACATGGGAACAACACCGGAATGAGTATCTTAACAAGTATTATCCACTCGGCCGGACCAATGCAGCTAGGACCCTGATCAGCAATTTCTCCATGTTCCCCAATGAGCAGTTTCACGAGGCATGGGATCGCTTCAGGGAGCTCATAGACCGGTGTCCCCACCATGACATCTCGAAGCTTAATCTTGTCCAGAGTTTCTTCTGCGGTCTGACATCGGAGTTGCAGGAGCTTGTTAACGCATCCTGTGGGGGCTTGTATTTTGCCAAGGATGAGGATAAGGTCTGGGCCATCTACAAGGAGATGGCCGAGAACTATACTGTGATGTCCCAGACCCGATTCTACTCTCAAGGGAATCCTACACCGCAGGCCGTGTCCTCTCAGAGGATAGCACGGGTAGATGTCGGTCCATCCACTTCATCAGCAGCCACAGCACAGGCAGAGTCGACGGCCGCTGATATGGGGATTATCAGCGAGAAGTTGGACCAGATAGAGTTGATTGAGAAGAAGCAATGCCAGGACATGACACAGATTGATCAGATGGCACATACGCTAAGTGACCTGAAGACCCAGATCATGTGTCTCCAGGAGGCACAGACGGCTTCTCAGCCCCATCTCAGGTCCCGGGCAGATAGCAGTAGCAGCAGCTTGACCCAGCCTTCCGCCCAGTACCGACAGGTTCACCACATTCAAGTGGAGTCGTCCCAGTAGCCGCAGCAGCAGTATGTTTAGCCACCACCATCTTAGGACATCCATATGGTGGTGTATCAGCCGGACCAACCTTGGAAGTACTCCCCCCACCCACCTATGAGCAGGAGCCGTTGATGGATGTCAACGCGATATGGTATGATCGACCTCAGCATGGGATCCGACGAGACCATCCAGGATTCCGTTGGTCGACCGAAGGTACCAATTCCCAACAGCAGCCTCCAGTTCAGGGTGGCCAGTACGACCAGCAGCGAGAGCAGCACCAGCAGCCCTAGTTCCCACACCAGCAGTAGCCACATCCATAGCAGTCTTACCAGCAGCATGGTCCTCGTCCCTGTCAGTATGGACAGTCTTGGAGGCAGCAACAACAGCCTCCGCAGTATCACTCTCAGCCCCAGTATCCGTCTCACTCCCAGCAGCAGCCGCCTCATTTTCAGAGAGGCCACCCGTCAAGTTCTTATAGGCACTCCTATGAGAACCTTGCCTTAGATGATTTAGCCCGCCTCATCTCCTACCAGCAGGCTACCTTCCGACAGGAGATGGATGAGTTCCGTTAGGAGATGAGAGAGATCATCAAAGGAAAGGCCGCCATCCCTGCCCAGATTGAGTCGTATCTGAACAACCTCAAGATGAAGTCTGAGCAGGTAGAGTTTACAAAGATTACCACTCCTAGTGATTCACTTGGTGATATTACTGCATACACTTTTGATGCTGACTTTGTCACACTTTGGAGCGGTAGGATGCCAGTCGGCGGCGGCTCGTCTGAGCGACGACCCCATGCAGCTTCAGGAGCGCCAGACGAGGAGGAGAGCGGTGCTGATACTGCTCGTGATGATGATGATGGTGGTGGTGCTGACGCCATCAAGAATGTTGATCCAGCTGACGGTACTGAGGTCGTCACTTCACCATATGCAGGAGGTGGTGCTGATGCCACCAGAGTTGCTGAGCCAGAGCACAGTGCTGATGCCACGAGTCCAGATGTCGTGGGTAGTACTGAGGCCACTAATTTCATTCCTGTTGCATTTCATGCTATTGATGTATCTCAGGACTATTCTGTGAATAAAGGAAAGGGTTCTTCATTTGCGAGTCCATCTGTTATTATTGGAGATGTTTGAATGGATTCTTCTTTGCCGCAGTATCAGAGACCCGTTCCTAGCCCTTAATCCGAGAAGGGCCCAGCTGTCCCCTTTCCCCAAGCACTCCGCTTGGCTAAAGGGCCTAAAAAAGAAAATCCAAAAAATCACACTAGTTAGAGTTCAGCCAGCAGATGATGGATAGATTTCACATACAGCTGACTCTACAAGAGTCCTTGGAGTACATTCACCCTCTTCTAGAGGAACCTTAGAGACAGGACAACCATTCGCAGGAAGAGGAGGAACCACCAGTCAGAGATCCATGTGCTCACTCGCGTCATTTGCTTTGCCATCCAGAACCGTTTGCCAGCCAAGAGGCCAGATGCAGGAGCTCTCATATGCCATATTCATGAGCAGAGGTTCGATCGGACTCTATTAGACAGCGGTTCGTCTATCAACCTACTTCCGATAGCCTTACTCAATCGATTCGAGTTTGGCCCTCTATGACAGAGCAGGATGGTCCTTCAATTCACTGATCGATCTGTCAAGAGGTCGAAGGAGATGCTGAAGGATGTTGTCGTCACGATTCAGGGCCTGAAATTCCCCGTGTACTTCATTGTATTGGACATGGAGATCCCTGAGTCCGTGACTGATGCCCCCATCATTTTAGGACGCCCATTCTTGGTCACATCCAAGGGAGTGTCTGATCATGACAGCGGGAAGGTATACTTTCGCGTCGAGGGCGAGAGTATACAAATAGAGACGATCGAGGAGATTAGAGACAGAGATTCAGCTTGCTCAGACCCGCCTACAAATTCAGAGTAGATGACAGAGGCAAAGCGAGACGACCACCAGGATTGTGATTTTGTGATCACAGATGATGAGGCAGTTTAGTCAGACCCCGTTTCACGAGCCATCCTCTCACCTTCAGATCCCACTGATGCGTAGATTCCAGTAGAGGAGAGCTTGGAGAGCACATTCCTGGCAGAGGACACATATGAGGCAGCAGATTGCGTTCCCGATAGCGAGGTAGTTGATTTTTGTGATTCAGATTCAGATCCCTCGGAGTTAGACATAGATTGGGCAGAGTTTGATGATATGATCCCTTGTTTGATGTCCACAGAGCCAGCAGCTAAGGTGGAGGCTGATCCCACTCAGAGCAGAGACATACAAGCAGAGCAGTCTTCACCAGATTCTGATTTTCAGTGAGAGTTCTCATTCTCCCATGCAGATTTGGTCGCATTCACTCAGACTTTTCAGAGGCTAGATCCGCCAGCACCCAGTTGTCCAGAGCTGAAGTCTTTGTCGTCATCGCTGAAGTATAGGTTCCTTGCGGGCGAGCATGAGATGCACCCAGTCATCATCTCAAACGGAGTTGACTGGAGAACAACAATCTCGTTTGATGGAGGTTCTTGAATAGAACCGTAAGGTGATAGGATGGAGCGTAGCCGATCTCCAGGGGATAAGTCCAGCCCTGTGCTCCCACCATATCTATCTTGAAGAGGACGCGAAGCCGTCGCGTGAGTTCCAGCACCGGCTAAAACCCGAATCTTTGAGAGGTTGTCATGAAGGAGATTTCGAATTGGTGGAGCGTCGATTATATCTACCCCATCTCCGACTCCAAGTGGGTTAGTCCATTGCATGTGGTGCCCAAGAAGACGGGCATCACCACAGTTGTGAGTGGGTCTGGAGAGGAGATCGCTACCCGGGTACTGATGAATCTACGTTTCATCATCTTTATTCTATCACTTTGGCCTTAAAAACCCTAGTAAATGAGTGTAAATAGGCTTAATTTAGGTATTTTAGCATCCATGCATCATTGTGTAAATATTGTATAAAATACGATTTTTAAAGCCAATATTATAGAATAAAGAAAAGAAAAAGAATAAAATATTGCAAATATTTTATGACCCGAAATACCGAGACCTAGGCAACTCGATGACTAGGTCGACAAGGAATAAAGTAGGGGTATATAAGGGCCAAAAACCAATAAAAATACCTCTTATTTTCATTCATTCTTTATTCATTTTGGGACCTATTTTTGGTTCCACTTTTTATACTTCAAATAAAGAAACTTTGAACATGAAAGTTGTAGATAATTAAATATAGAAAAATACAAAATTGATTTCACTCAAAAATAATGTACAGATAAAAAGTTATGGTCTGAATAAAATTCTAGAATCCTAACTTCCCAGACCTATATCTCCCAAATAAAAACTCGAAATGCATCAAACTCACCTTTAATTATATATAATTTATTATAAGCTATTTAATGGCGGTGATTTCGCATTTGGCAGAGCTACGGTTTGAAAGTTGAGTTTTGGACCCCCTATTGTATACTTGTACAGATTAAAATATTCATTTTATTATTTATTCATTATTTATATAATTTTATATTTAAATAATTTTATAAATAATACTTATAACATATTTGTATATTAAAATCAGAATAAACTCAAAGAAAACACATAATAAATGTACTTGTATATAACTTACATAGGTATGATACCTGTATATATATCTATGTTACTAACACTTCTATTTTATTAAGTGTATAAAACACTTCAAAAAAATAAAATAAAACTACTTTTAAGTGTATAAAAATATTTTATAAATTTATAAAATAATAAACCAAAATAAATAAATTAAATATACAAAAAAATAAAATAATAAAATATATAGAAGAATATACCTATAAAGGCTATAAAAGGTAACTTGTAAATTAATACCTCAAAAAATAAATAAAATTCACCATAAAATAATTTATAAAATAATAAACATTTTTTATGTTATAACCAATATTTAATAAATTGATTTGTTATTTTTAAATGATTTTACAAAACATTTTCCAGGCTTTTTCCTAGTTGGTCCATGTGGACCAACCAGGTGGGATGGAGAGTTGACCTCGAATCAACTCTCTGACCCCCACCTGGGCCCTTGTCAGAACAGGTTTCCTCGTTTTTCTCCCATTTTTGGAGACCACTCCTTTCCTCCTTTCATGTCGCATCCTTCTGCAACTTTTTGCCTCGTCCATTGGTGATTCACGCCCAGGTGTTTTCTTGGGTGTGAATCACTCATCGCGACGAGGTTCCTCGTTCTTCATGCCACTCCTTCACCCATTCAAAACCATGCCCTCCGACCATTTTCGAATTTGAACACCCTTTGACCCCATTTTGCCGCTCTTCTCTCGCACTCCGGACCGGTGGTGGTGACAGCACCACCTCCAGCCGATCGAGGCGGCGCAAGGTCGATCTTTGGCGTGGCTCCAACTCATCTCCGGCCAAGCGGCCGTGAGGTACGACTCTCTGGCCCCCCGGCCATCGAGGTCTGTTTTATTTTGTATTTTCTTGCATTTCCTTATTCCCTCTAGTCACAGGATCCAATCCCAATTTTTATTTCCGTCTTTTGACCAATCAACAACCCCCCTCCGCTACTCGCCGGAGTTCACTCCAGCGAGCCCTTCGCTACATGCCACCTCGCCCATTTTGTTCGCTAGAAGGTCACGTCATTTTGCCCAGGATTTTCCTAACTCGTCCTTGCAGGTTTTGGAGGATCGCATCCGCCAGAGGTCATTTTGGAGACTCGCTGAAGCCACCTGGGGCCGCTTCGCGCCGCCTCCGCCACCGGTGTGCTCCGGTGTACGTCACCCCTTTTCGGAGCCTCGAGTATGTAGAAGACACCTGCAGGAGCGCGTTGGACCATCTTGGAGCCTCATCTCACGCCGCAGGAGGAGGAGCGAGTCCGGGGAAGCTCGCTGGTCGGAGCCTTCTTCCCTGTTCTTGCTCCTGCGCTCCCGACCATCAGATCGGGGCAGTTCTTCAGGAGAAGCAGCCACCGTCAGATCCTTTGCTCGTCCACGCCATTCGATCTTGAAGCCCATCTAATCTCGGTCGTGGGATGACGAAGGGGTATCGCGGCATCTGGCGTCGACATGTGTCTTAAGTGGCGCAATATCCGCCGTCCATCAGCGCCCAGGCTTGGGTATTTTGCACCTTTCTCCCCTGCCAATTTTGTATTTAGCATTTACTGTTTAAACTTTCCTTTGCCGCTTTAAAACTTTCGTAGAATTTGCATTTAGACCACCTAGTTTTGTAATATTACGTCTTCATCCCTGCTAGGTCACGTGTCCAGTGCACATGACCGTGGCAATTTTGCACGGGTCTTGCTATTTATATTTGGTCCTGTAAAGATTTTATGCAGTTATAAAGTTTTGTGGAAATTTGCATGTAAGTCTTCGGACTTGTCTCATATTTCAAACACATCCCTGCCAGGTCACGTGTCTCGCGCACGTGGTCTTTAGCGATTTTGCGGGGAAGGGCTTGAATATTTGATCCAGGAAGTTTTTACTCAGTTATATATTTTGTGGACAAATTACTTGCAAGCCCCTGAACTTTGCCATATTCGCATAAATACCCTTGCTAGCATGATTTTTCTTTATGTTTCTTTTATTCATTTCATGCATCTATAAATTGCTAAAAAATCCACAAAAATCATCATCAGTCCCTGCTGCATTGTACTTCCACGCCATGTTTTTGTTTTGCATATTTATTGCATTTTATTATTTATAAAAATTCAAAAACTTACATTTCACTACTGTTTGCATTATAAAATAAATAAAAATTATAAAACATCTTAGAAAATTCCCAAAAAGAATATATTTTGTGTATTTAGTGTGTTTTAACTTCAGTCCAATAAATCACTAAAAACTACAAAACAAAACTCCTAAAAATTATAAAACCTCAAAAACCTTTATAAAAACATTAAAAATTATACAAAAATCCTAAAAATACAAACTCTATTTCTGTATTTTCTTTTTTTTCATTAGCTTTATTTTAGAATTAATTTGAGGCATTTTGGACACTATTTGATATTTTTAATCCTCATTTTAATTTCGGCCAGCCACTTAATTTACTGTTTGCTAGTATTTTCGACTTTAAAAATACCAAAAAATTCAGAAAAATCTATTAAAATCACAAAAACATTATAAAAATCTAAAAAGCACAAAAATATTTTATTTCCTGTATTTTAAATATTTTTCCCTATTTTTATCTCTCTCTTATATCTAGTGTGTATATATCCCTTATATATATTATATCTTTACTAAATAGAAAAAGAAAAAATACAAAAATATAAAATACAAAAAGAAAATAGAAAATCAGTAAATTAAAAATCAAAATATAAAAATATAAAATAAAAAATTAAATAAGAAAAATATAAAATCAAAAACCCACAAAAACAAAGCATTTGTAGACAAATACGTCACATTCACACTTGTGCATTGACTTACCCCGTTCTACCTGTCTGCTCCCTGTGTTCGACCTCTACACATACTTGCACCTATACACATCTTGTTGTAGAGTTATAATAAATTTTAACTCCACATTCACTTTCACTTCCTTATTTGATTGTTGTTGGTTAATTATTGTTTGAATTTGAGATCTTCCCGCGGGTCGACTCAGCAACATCGTGATCCCGCCTTGTGTGGATTGCTTTAGACCCGTGGAAAATCTCGTTTAACAGGTACCCACTTCTTGGAGGGTCTGTGTGGACTACAGATGATTGAACCATGCCACCAAGAAGGATCATTTCCTGCTGCCTTTTATTGATCAGATTATAGAGAGGCTAGCTGGGAAGAGTCATTACTACTTTTTGGACGGGTACTCCAGATACAATCAAGTGACCATTGTGCTCGAAGACCGGGACAAGACTACATTCATCTGTCCCATTGGGACATACGCTTTCAGACGGATGCCCTTTGGTCTATGTAACACCCCAGCGACATTTCAAAGGTGCATGTTGTCCATCTTTTCGAACTTGGTGGGTGAGTGCTCGGAGGTCTTCATGGACGACTTTTCGGTCTATGGTGATGGATTTGATGCTTGTCTTGACTGCCTAGACTGCATCCTTCAGCGATGCATTGAGGTCCAACTTGTGCTTTCTTGGGAGAAGAGTCACTTCATGGTGACTCAAGGGACGGTGCTTGGCCATATCATCTCCAACAGAGGCATGAAGGTTGATCCGGCCAAGATGGATATCATTAGGAAACTCAGTCCACCGTCCAACTTACGACAATTACGATCTTTTCTGGGGCACGTCGGTTTCTACCGGTGCTTCATTCATTATTTCAGTAGGATTGCTCGGCTGTTGACTGACTTGCTGACGAAAGACACCGAGTTCATTGTGGATGATAAGTGTCTAGCGTCATTTGAGACTCTCAAGAGTCTAGTTTTTGAGGCTCCTGTCCTCTAGCCGCCTGATTGGTCTCTCCCATTCGAGATCATGATGGTTGCCTCCAATTTTGCCGTAGGGGTCGTGCTGGGATAGAGGATGGATGGAGCACCATTTGCCATTCACTACGCTAGCCGTACTTTGGATGTCGCTCAGCGGAACTACACCGTCACTGAGAAGGAGATGTTAGTCGTAGTCTTTGCCCTAGATAAGTTCAGATCATACATCATTGGATCTAAGGTGACCATTTTCACAGATCGGACCAGCATCAGGTACCTTATGGCCAAGAAGGATGCCAAAGCTAGATTGACCAGATGGATCCTTCTACTCCAGGAGTTTGATATAGAGATTAAGGATAAGCCTGGAGTCAAGAATCGGTGGCAGATCATCTCTCCCGATTAGAGCATCTTGAGGATTTTGAGCAGATTGATCCTATTTCTGAGACCTTCCTAGAAGAGTCAATCCTTGCAATCATATCTCTCCCGTGGTACGCCTTCATTGTGAACTATCTTGTTGCCAAGAGAGTTCTACAAGGTTGGCCCAGGCAGCGATTTGGGACCTTCCTTGCGAAAGCCAAGTTCTACCATTTGGAGGATCCCGTCCTTTATCATGAAGGAGGGGATAGCATCTGGAGTCGGTGCATTCCTCGAAAGGAGCACCATAGCGTCCTCACTTACTGCCACAAGCTTGAGGCAGGGGGACATCACTCTGGGAGGAGAACGGCACAGAAAGTGCTCCAATCCGGAATATGGTGACCTACCCTCTTTAAGGATTCAAATGAATTCGTGAAGAGGTGTACTGACTGTCAAAGGATGGGCACTTGTGGGCAGTGTGATACAATGTCGATGCAGCTCATTCACTTCTGTGAGGTTTTTGATGCATGGAGCATCGATTTCATGCGTCCATTCCTTAAGAGTCAGGGATTCGAGTACATTTTATTGGTCGTTGATTGTGTGAGTCATTGGGTTGAGGCCATCCCCGCTCGAACCGCAGATGCTAGGACAGTATACCGATTTTTGATGAAGAATATCATTTCACGATTCTGGTGCCTAGAGTTTTGATATCTGACAGGGTGTCTTATTTCGTCGACGACAAGGTAAAGGCCCTTGCTAGCGAGTTCAACATTGACTATCGAGTAGCCACACTGTATCATCCTCAGAGCAATGGTCCTGCTGAAGTGTTGAATAGGGAGATCAAGACTATATTGTAGAAGGTCGTCCGCCCTGACCGAAAGGATTCGTTACAGCTTTTGGACTTGTTCTTATGAGCATACAAGGCATCCTTCAAGACGCCTTTAGGCACATCTCCCTTTCACCTCGTTTATGGCAAATCCTGCATTTACCTGTTGAGCTGAGACATAGGTCACTTTGGGCAGTCACCGATATATTTTAGATCCAGTGAGTGTAGGAGACCAGAGGAGGGCAGAGTTGGCAGCCCTGGAGGAGCTTAGAGATGCAGCCTTTTTGAGCAGCCTACAATATAAGGAGAGAGTGAAGGAGTGGCATGATTCTCATATCAGCCACAAGCAATTTGAGCCAGGACAGAGAGTATGGTTGTTCGATGCTAGGCTTCGTTTATTTCCAGCGAAGTTGCAGAGAAAGTGGAAGGGACCATACCTGATCCGAAAGGTACATGACAATAGAAGCATTGACATATCCGAGTTGGCATCTGAGTCTACCTTTCGTGTCAATGGGTAGCGGCTCAAACCATATCTAGATTATGAGCCGCTGGTCGTTGACGTCGCCCCTATTCATTTTGTGTGAGATGTGGTCTCTTGACTCACATTTATGGCATCTTACGCCTAATTATCACTGCGACTTGTATAGATCCAGATGTCCATATCACCCTATTCTTCAGTCAAACACCCCATTTGCATCTTTGATTATGTTATACTTAGGGTGTACTTTACCTTAAGTAGGGGGTGTGCGACTTTTGATTACCTTTTGATTCTTTTCTATCTTTGTTTTGCTGCCTATACATAGGGATATTTTACCCTAAGTATAGGGGAGATAGTCCCTGTACATTCTTCTACTCGGATTTCCCTTTGTGTAAAGCCTACTATACTTAGGATTACTTGATCCTAAGTATAGGGGGAAACTCCGAGATCTTTTTCCATTCTATTCTTTCATTCGTCCTCTTTTCACTTCCCTATACTAAGCATGAGTTATGTCTTCTTCATCGCTCTTGATTCACTCTGAGGACATCGTCCGAGCTAAGTATAAGGGGTGTCGTATATATTTCATATATACTTTAGCCATAACTCGTACTTTGTATACGTGTGTTAATAAATAAAATGGCTAAAATCCTTAAAAATCCATAAAATGTTAAATTTTTTCTTGTAAATAAAATTCTTTATTGCACATACATAGCTACTTACAAAATTATTTTTGTAAAAATGTTTTGTGTAATGAGTTTGTAAATATTTTGATATCCAAATTATGTACATAGTACAAAATGTTTGTAAAATGTTTGAAAAACAAAAAGTTTGCAAAAACCCTTTTGTAAATGTGTGTAAATATTTCGCAAAACATCTGCATTCATGCATATATCCATGTATTCAAACATTGTCAAAAATTTTACATATTTTAAAAAATTTTCAAAAATTGCATTTTGTATATATTTGTATAGTTTTTCCGAATCATAGTTGACATTTAAACTAGCATGGAACTAAATTGAAAAATGGAGCTTGGTTAAGATCTTAATCCACCTAATTCTAAGAGGAACCTTATAGGGCTTAGGGTTGAGACTTTTCAGGTCCATGGTGACTTTATTCTTTGAGTCCACTAGGCTATGATCATATGTCATCTTGATGAGCCTAAGTAGAACACTTAACAACACACGCATGACTCTCACAGACAATGGCTTTACTTGCACCAGCACTTTACACCTAGCTCTCTACGGATGAGGTGGTGAGGAGGCAGTCTTCTTTGATTTGGGGCAACATATGAGGGTAGTACTTCAAGGTGGAACCTCTCTTCTTCTTTTAGTGAAGGAAGTACGTCTCAACTTGGTCTGGTAGCAGTGAGGTCTAATGACAAGAGTTGTGGGTTGCAATAATGCTTCAAAAGAGGGATAGTCTACTAGCTCAAGAGGAAAAACTCCTTATGTATATATGCTGCACCATGTAGATATGTTGTACATATGCACATCGAAAAAAAATGTGCAAAAAGAAAAACTCCAAAAAAGTGGTGGGTCTGATAGAAAATGAAATACCCACGAGAGTGTATATAGTCAAATAAAGCAAAGCTACCCATGCCCATCTCATGAAGCTTGCAGCAGGGAGACTTAGCTATACTGGTTGAGCTCCCAAGGATACATGGCTACATTGGCCATGGTCCATTCTCTTCTTCCTCCTCTTCTTAAGCCGGTTGAACTTTAACTTAGAAGGGAATACCCCGCTCCTCGAGGAAAGAGTTGCCAGACTAGGGTAATAGAGTTACCTTGTTGAGGGGGGCTATCACTTTGCCATTTCTGAGGTGGGGAGCTACATATCACTTACACAGTACAAGAAAAGATTCATGGTCATTAAAGTTTGTGTATGTAGACTTGTTCTGATCTGAATTATTGAGGAGTCTTGACCATAGACTGGTAGAACATAGAGGCTGTTAAGTTTTAAATCTAAGTCCAAATAAGGTTCCAACAAATTAATAATCCAAAGTCTGACTGAGCTCCACACTTCAATTTAATAAAGACATGTTTAATAATCAGTCGTGATTCACCTTCTTTTTCTTTTTTTCTTTTCCTTTCTCTTTTTCACTTCTTTTTCAAATACGTGTTTGCTAAGGGACTAGCAAAAGTAAACTATAGGGTGGTGATGAATACTCATTCATCACTCTTTATTCTTTTATTTTAGCTAAATATCTTGGCAAAATACCATGTAGAGAGAGATAGGGCCATTCAACCTTGTGAATAAAGAATAAAAGAAAAGAAGGAAATATTTAGAATAAATATTGAGTGACCTAATCCCAAGAGAAGGCCCAATATGGGCCTGATCGCCAAATAAAATAAGTAGAGAGAGATAGGGCCATTCAACCTTGTGAATCTTCCTTCTTCTATGTACATATTTTACTTTCACCAATATATATATAAAAATATGTTTCTAACCCCTTGTATATATTCCTAAAAATAAAACAAAAATTTTAAAAAATAAAAATAAAGATAAAAATAAATTCTCTTTACAACCTTGTACATATTACATGTATATATGTATCATACTTCTATTTATTTTACACTTGTAAATAATCAATAAAAATAAAATAAAAATTATTTTATACTCTAAATTTTGTGTTGTAAATAAATAAAATATAAAATTGGTGTATTTATACAAAAATAAGAAAATAAAAATAATCATATAAAATACATGGGTATTTTATACATGTATATAACTTAATATATTGTATATACCATAATTTATTTTTCATAAAAATAAGTAAAAATCACTAAAAAAATAGTTTGAAAAATAATAAGCATTTTTTATTTTGAAAATATTTTAAAATAAAATCGTTTTCTATTTTTAATTTATTTTCCCAATCTTTTTGACCTAGCTTTTTTTATTGGCCCAGGGTGGACTGTTGACCCTGGTCAACTGCCCCCCCGGACCACCTCCTCCACGGATCCAGTTTTTCACCCGAACTTCTCCGAATTTTCATGAGCTAATCCAATCGCCATTCCATTCCATTTCGCGCTCCCATTATCCAGGGCTGATCCGTGATCCACACATGACGATACCATTAGGGATCCGCTCCTCGGATTGCGCGCCCGTGCTCCAAACTTTCCAGACCCCACTGAATAAAAAATCTCTTGGAGCCGCAATTTACTCGTCATCTTCGGCCATTGCCCTCGTTTCTAGGGATCTCCATCTCCTTCCTTGAGTGACAACAAGAGAGGGAGAGTGTTGTAGTGAGGTATCGAGGTGTCTATCCCTAGGTCCGACGAGCTTCATCGCCGTGCTACGTCGCGAGGTGGGCTCCAGCCTCCGAACGCGTCAATCCATCGAGGCAAAGACCCCCGAAGGTCCATGATGAATACCCATTCATCACTCTTTATTCTTATATTTTAGCTACAAAAACCTTTGCAAATGCATGTAGATATGTGTAAATACAAATAATTACCAAAAGCATGCATTGTGTAAAAACCTATAATTAGCATGTTTTTGTGCAAAAATAAAAGAATAAAGATTAAAAAGAAAAAGAGGGAAATATTTAGAATAAATATTGAGCAACCTAACCCAAGGGAGGGCTCAGCATGGGCCTGACCGCATAAAAGCCAAAATAGAGGGAGATAGGGGCTCTTGTGTAAATATTTATGTAAATAAAATAAAAATGTTTTCCTCACCAAAAATACACTTGTAAACACTTGTATATATATCTATTAATATAAAAACAAAATAAAAAAAATTAAAAATCAAAAAGATCAAAAATACCCTTTCACCATGTACATAGACCATGCTTCTACATTTATTTAACCTTGTAAATAAATAAAGTTATTTTCCAAACTTTTTGTAAATATTCTATGCTATATATTGTAAATAAATAAAACAAAAGGAATCAAAACAAAAATCAAATAAAAATAACAAAATCAAAAATACAAAAATACATTGTACATATACCTTGTATATAGTTGTACATAACTATTTATTTTACCTATGTATATAAATAATAAAAATAAAATAAAAGCACCCTTTTATTCCTTATTTTATTCTATAAATAAATAAAATATAAAATAAGGATGAAATTGTATAAAAATAATAATTAAAAATCAAAAATCAAAAGCCTACATATTGTATATATACCTATATATAGCTATATAATGTAAATACCTTATTTTTATTTCCAAAAATTAATTAAAAATCACTAAAAAATAGAAAAAAAAATAAAAATATTTCATATTTTGAGTTTTTGCAGATTCGGCCCCTAGCTATGTGTATTTGTCATCTCAAGATTCGGCCACGTGGCCGAACCGCATTGGCTCCTGGGGATGTTGACCGCCCGGTCAACTGGCCCCCCCAGGACCACTTCCCACGGGTTTGAGTGGCGGACCCAACTTCTCGGATTTTTCCCCGCTCAACCCGATTGCCTATCACCCAAACCCCGGCTCCGTTTTGCACCTCCCGCATCCGACACCCTCGCCGGGCATCAACCTCGGGATCCGCGCGCTACATCGCCCTACCCGCGCCCTTCTTCCCGGACCCGCCAGCATACTTAAGCTTTGCTCCGCCACCCTAATTCTCGATCTTTGGCCATTTTGCTTCGTTCTCCAGTGAGCTCCAGAGAGAGAGAGAGAGGTGACAGCTCGCACCTCGGCCTGTTGCAGCGATGAGAGGAGGTGAAAACCATCGATCCGGCGAGTATCACCGCCGTGCTCCGCCTTGAGTTGGAGCTCGAGCCTCGGACGTCGGCGTTCCTTGAGGCAAAGACCCAGAGCTGCGCAAGCTCGACCACAGCCCGTTCCTTCACCCAGGTACCCTCTTAGCTTAGCCATTTCATCTGATTTCCATTTTGCCCCAATTCATCCCGCCGTCGTATTCCTTCGATTCACCCCGATTCCGACCACCGTTCGACCATCGGACCCGACCCACATCTCCACCTTTCTCCGCCGCACCTTCTCCACCCACTCACACAACCCAGCTCGCACAGGAGCTGGGAACCGGGCTCCACCGTCTTCCACCTTCGCCGGAGCCCGCCGCCCCGACGCACCAGTCACCTTCACATCGCCTAACGGGGTCGAGGCACTTTGCCCTCGACCCGCGAGTCTTCTGAGCCCCTTTGCAGGTCATTCCGAGCCCATCTGAGGGCTTGGTCATTCAGGCCGGGAGACCCAGCTCCGCCGACCGTGCCTGAGCTCCTCCGAGCTTGGGTCGATCATCGGAGCACCGTAGCAGATGCAGGAGCGCACCGGCTTGCTTCTCCGATCATCAGAGCGCTCCGAGGAGGAGGCCAGCACCCGCACGAGCCCGGCGAAGTTCGCTGGGGACCAGTTCTTCCAGCACCCTCCAGCGTCATCGGATTAGCCTCCAGCTCCAGATGCCATCCTGACCGTTGGTTGCTGGAGCCCTCTTTGACGTCAGATCCGAGGCGACAGATCCGGACCGTTAGATCCACATGTGTCCTGGCCTGGACCGTTGGATCGACCAAAGCAGCACCTGCGTTGAGAGCCGCCCCATTTGGACCGTCCAATCTACACGTGGCAGCCATCCAGCAGCTCCGGTTAATAAAGGGTAATTTACCCTTAGGCCCTTATCTTTGTTTTATTCCGTTTTAGTCCTGTAAATATTTTAGTCAGTTGTTTAGTTTTAGGGTAATTTGCATGTTGGACCTCGTGCTTTAGATATTTGCATTTATACCCCTGCCTATTGTGAGCCATGTGCTTCGTCACGTGTTTTGTTGGTGTATTTGCAGTAGATGCCCTTATAATTCTGGATGTTCATGAATGAATGAAACTTTTTGATTAATTGCATTTATACCCCTGTGCGTGGTTGTTTTACGCATGTGCGTTATTTTTTTGGGTAAATTGCAACTGAGCCCCCTGGACTTTTGGTACGTGTTACCAATAAGTCCTCGGGACTTATTTTCCTTACATATAGGTCCCTAAGTGCCCCAGGCACGCGCTTGGCGCGTGATTTGCTGGGTTAATTGCACCTGGACCCCCAGAACTTTGGGTATTTGCATTTCAGTCCCTGTGCACAGTACCCTTTTGTTATTTTTGAATAAAATATCAAATCACCTCCAAATTCGATGAAAATTTGATACATGGCTCCTGCCATGGTGTAGGATTTTTGTGAATTTTTGAGGACATTTTTGATTGTGTTTGCTATTTTTAAAAATTCAAAAACCTTAGTTTTTCTACTGTCTAGATTGAAAAATCACAAAAAAAATATAAAAACTCCTCTAAAAATTCTATAAAAATTAGCTACTGTTTAGTTTGTGTTCTTTGATTTTCTAGCCAATTTTGGCTATTTCTCATTGCTTAAAAACCTTAAAAACATAAAAACACTCGAAAACCCATAAAAATTCTAATAAATAATTTAAAAACCCAAAAATAATAAATTTGGTACCCAAATTTTCCTTGTTTCTTCTATTTTACAGGAAAATTACCTCCAGGCCATTTTGAGGCCCTTAGATATTTTATCTAGGGCTTTTTGGCTCGGCTGGACAGTACCTCTTGTTGTTGCCACTGTTTGATTTTTAGAAATTCAAATAAATATCGGAAAATTCCCAAAAATTCACCAAAAACATAAAAAATTATAAAATACGTTAAAACATTTTTGTTTTAATTTTTGGTTGATTTTTGTTGCTTGAAATAATTTGTTGAAGTGTGCTTGTATTTACTTTTTATTATTTTCTTTACATATTAAAAATTCCAAAAAAATATAAAAATAATTAAAAAAACCACTAAAAAATATTTTGTCTTTTATTTTATTTTGTTTTTACTACTTCGTAGGCCTTCGGGCAATCCGTGCTCCTTGAGTTCGACCCTGGGTGCTATACCAGGTTAAACATATAGCAGGACCGCTTCCTTGCTTTGATTGATTTTATTTTTCACGAGTGGTTCGATTTTTCTTGATCGACACATCCGAGCGATTGAGGTCGCGACGACCGATTTAGCTACACCTGATTGCCTTAGTTGCTCGGGCTTTTGTGTCATCAGAATGGCACCGTTGCCGGGGAGCACGGCTTAGTAGTCTTGTTTTTTATTTTCGTTTTTGTTTTCGTGGCTTTTCGCGGCTCTTTCAGAGCTCGCGGCTTTTTCGCGGCTTTTGTCTATACGTTGTTTTAGTTTATTTTCTTTTGTTTTTTATTTTTGTTTTATTTTATGTGTTTATTTTATTTTTGCATTTCTGCATATATACCCTCACTTTTATTTTCATTTCTTTTTCCTTATTATTTGATTATTTTTGCTGGTCTGACCACTCATCTCTTTTTCTTGCGAGGGCCCGAGGACCGCGGAGGCGACTTTCGAGGAGCCGGTGCAACCGAGGAACTTGGAGGCGGCTTCCTACTCTACGAAGCCGTAGGAGAGAGCGAGTGGGAGAGAGTTGAGTGGGTGAGGTTAGATTAGGTCTTTTATTTTATTTCATTATTATTGTAATAATACAGGGACACTCTTGGACATTTGTGGACTTACCGTAGCGGGTCTGTTTCGCCGAGCACCGGTGTGCTCGGGGGACCCTTAGGACTTGCGCGGTTTTTCGCGGTTTTCACGCGGCTTTCTTTTTCTTTTATTTCTGCCTTTTCCGGTGTTTACGCGGTTTTTGCTCGAGCCCCTAGACTTAGGAATTTCTGGTGACTGTGCCGTAATTAGTAGGATCCACACACCTAACTGCTTATCTGTTCCTATAGATCGTTAATTGGACCTACTAAAAATCACTAATAAAAATAACCGATTCATTTGCCTTCGTAGCCTACGTGCCGCAGCCCGTCCTATAAAGCGCTTACTCCTACCCCCGATTTGTCGGACAGAGGAGGGACGGGCCAAGACCGGACTCTTTGGCTTGGAGGTCGGTGACCGGTTAGACGGTTCTTCGCTAGAAATTGCTCGTTTAGGACTCGGCTTTCCCGTTGCATCATATAGGTAGTTTTCTTTCTGTCTTTACTTTTATGCGCGGATCATATTGCATGTAGAGTGCTGGAGGCAAGGTACGCATTTCTTACTCAGCATGCATCATTGATTTATTGTGCATCGGCTTTTTCGTCTTCTCCCCCCTGTTTTGGACTTAATAACCAGGAGAACCGAAAAATTCGTTAGGACGTTTGTTTTTATTTGAAAAATACTAAAAAAGTGAAACCATGAAATTGGGACTGGTTAATACTACTGATCTTAAAATCCGCTCACCCTAAAAACTTTGTCTTGGGGAGAGTAACCCCCTCATTGTATGGTTTGGATGCGCGAGAGAGTGACCCGCACCCTAGGTAGAGCCCCCCGGTGCTAGACCCGACTGATTACCGACTTTTCCGTGTGGGCCAGTCGGTTGGGTTAGCATCGGATATCCTAACAGGTCACGTAAGCACTCTGATATTTTGTGTGTTCACCAACTAAAATTGACAAGATAATTTGACCGAACTTTCACGGTCTTCAGCTCGCGTTGCGTTGGTGAACCGGGGGTTTGTTTTCTGATCATAGTTTCTCCAGATCTCATCCGCACTACTCGCCAGATCAAGATGATGGGTAGACGGTCTCTTAGGCAGCCTCTGGCTGCACCGCTTTCGAGCGCGTCTACCTCATCATCTAGGTTGGCTCGCGAGAGCCCAGACCCGCTCTCCGAGCCCGAGTACGATTCCACCCTATTCCCCCTCGACCCCCTTTCTGTCCGACCTGAGAGATACGAGCCCGAGGAGAGACTGATTGATTTGACAGCACCTGAGTTGGGCTCGTTTGATTTTGCAGACGTCGCTATGGCCGGAGCTGGCAGTTCAGTCCACGACC
The DNA here is from genome assembly GCA_037367405.1 of Ottelia alismoides. Taxonomy (NCBI): domain Eukaryota; kingdom Viridiplantae; phylum Streptophyta; class Magnoliopsida; order Alismatales; family Hydrocharitaceae; genus Ottelia; species Ottelia alismoides. The sequence goes on along the minus strand of JAZKJV010006854.1, from coordinate 786,834 downwards.
TTCAGCCCAGATGACCTCCTTCACCAGGTAGCCTCGATAGCTTTTTGTTTGCTTTAGATTCAAACTTTTCGATTTCCAGTCAACTAGCATTCATCAGATCACCCTTCGTGATCGGACCATCCATTTGCCCTACCGACGATCGTATCACCTTCATCAGTCCTCTCCCAATCTTCTACACCCCTACGTTCACCGTGATTTGCCCAGGAACAGGAATCCAACTCTCCTCCGTCGCCGCCTCGCCGGAGGGCTACACCCCGCCTCATCTTTCACCCATTTCGCGTACTAATGGGTCGAGGCACTTTGCCCTCGATCTAGTGATTCATCTGTGCAGGTGTGGACGCCAGAGAACCTCATTTGGAGGTTCGGATTTCAGAGCACAGCAGCTCCAGGTCCCTTGCGTCGCCGGGGCATTCCAGATGTCCCCGGCCTCATCAGAGCATATCCGTAGCTACGGATTGTCATCCGCTTCCTTTCCCCATCCTAGCAGCCTCAGAGGACGCCTCAGCTGCACGTAGCAGCCGGTCGAAGCTCGCCGGAGGTGAGTTCTTTGTCGTTCTTCCAGGAGGTGTCTCCACCGTTGGATCGAGCCTCCCGCCAGTTATGATCGTGACCATTCGTCTCTGGGGAGCTCTCGACCATCCGATCCATCTGAGGATCATATCTCACACGTCCATCACCGAACCGGTATCCGAGACTCTCCACCATCCGATCTTAAGTGGGGACCTGTTCAACCATTGGATCTGTAATAAGAAAGATAATTTGCACTTAGCCCTCCTTTCTGTTTACATTTCAGCCTTAGTCCTGTAAATATTTGTTGCCGGTGTTTTTATTTTGGATAATTTGCACTTAGGACCTTATACTTTTAGAATTTGCACTTTAGTCCCTCTGTTTGAGCTTCACGTGGTATGTCACGTGCTATTTGGGTTATTTGCATATTTCTACCTGAACTTCACGGTGTTACTGATTGAATTTTTATAAATAGGAATTACATTTGTACCCCTGCTTGTCTGTTTCACGTGCCACCCTCGTGTGGTCTGGACTTTTTGCATATCTAGCCCTGTACTCTTTCCACGTGTTATTGTTTGGCTGATAACTTTTCCATATTGCATTTAGGTCCTTGTGTGTTGTGCCTTTTTGATTGGTTTTTAATAAATAGTAATTCTCGTCCAAAAAATCATTAAATTTTGACACATGGCCCCCGCCATGGTGTAGAAATTTCCCTGAATTTTTGGGTTTGTTTTGTTTCCATTTGTTATTTTTAAAATTCAAAAATCCAAAAAATGGTACTATCTAGTTTTAAAAATCAACTGAAAATATTAAAACTCCTCGAAAAAATAAAAAAAATCACTATTTGTGTGTTTTGTTGTGTATTATTTCAATTCAATTTTTTTTGCATTTGGATTTACAAAAACCTTAAAAATTGAAAAACATTAATTACATTACAAAAGTTTTTAAAAATTCCTAAAAATTCAAAAAAATACACTTTCAGTTTCTATAGATAGATTTTTATTTTTAGTTTATCATAAAATTGTTGCTCGAATTTTATAGGAACTTTAGGTATTTCTTAAGTGCCTTTAGATTCTGGCTGCACAGTATTTTGTATTTCAGCCTTCTTTCATTTTTATAAAATTAACCAAAAATCAGAAAAATCCAAGAAAAATACCAAAAACACAAATAATTCAAAAAACCAAAAATATTTTTATTTTGATTTTTTGAGCATTTATGTTTTGTTAAATAATTATTTGATTGTACCTTTTTCCTTTCTTTTACACCTTTTATTAAATTTTAAAAATTACAAAAAATTTTGAAAAAACCAAAAATCCACCATTTTATTCCATTCCTTTATTCTATTTGAATTTATGACTACTTTGTAGGTTTACCATACTGTGCTCCTTGTGTTCGACCCTGGTAGCTATACCAGGTAAAATAAAATAGCGAGACCGCTATTTGAGTTACTTGATTGATTTTTATTTTGGTGGTCTTTGTTTTCTTGACTGAGCTCGATCCGAGAGGTTGTTGTCGCAACGACCATTGATACCTTCTTACCTTAGTCGCTGGGTCGCTCATCAAGCATCGCCGCCTCCTCTGTCCGGAGATTGGCATTAGGCAGTCCATGTCAGGTGAGCTTCTTCATTTTTCCATTCTTTCATCTCCTTATCTTAGCAATAAGATAGCACCTTTTATTTTCCTTCATTTCATTATTATCACGTAAAATCAGAACATTGTGACGATGGAGCTCCAGCTCCGCCGCCCGTCTCTAGCTACCCCCATCCTCCTCTACCTCACCTAACACCCCCACAATCTCCCCCTTCACTTGTTGAACGCCTGACGCCCCTCCATTCACTTGGATCTTGCTCAGATCTAGGAGTCCGTTCACCCACTCCGTCGCCTAGCCAGTGAACCTCGCCCCACTCCATCTGTCGCTCATTCCTCCATATGAGGCTTTCCCAAGCTTCATCGTGTTTTGCAAATTAACCCTTGTAGGATACAACAAAGAAAGAGCATCTTCGAGGCTCATTGAGCAACAGGGGTACTCCCAGGTCAACTTCTACCGCCAGCCGTCATCGAAGCCCCTTGGGGCGTTTTGAGACTTCAATTCATCACGGGAGGACTCTGGGAGACTTTTGGGAGCATCCGCAGCAAGGAAGGAGCTCAGATCATCAATATGTTAACGATCGAAGGTTCCTAGGGCCGAGTTCTTCAGCGGTTCTTCCTTCGCATCTCTGAGTCTGAATATGTCCATGTTCTTCATGCGCTACAACCGCCATCGTATCACGTTGCATCTCCAACGTTGGATCTGTCCAAGCAATCTACTCTGAGCCGCATCTTCCGAACTGTCATCGCCCGTGCAGGAGCTATGATGAATCTCCATTTCATCACCTTTATTCTATCATTTTGGCCTTAAAACCCTATTATATGCATGTAAATATCCTTAATTTGCATAAACTAACATTCATACCTGGTTGTATAAAATAATGTATAAAACGTTGTTTTTAATGCCAAATTTATAGAATAATGAAAAGAAAGAAAAAGAATAAAATACAAAGATATTTTATGACCCTAAATCTCGAGACCTAGACATCTTGATGAGTAGGTCGACAAGGAATAAAGTAAGGAAGATAAGGGCCAGAAATCCAATAAAAATTCCCTTTATTAATTCTTTATTTATTCATTTTTGGGACCTATTTTATTTTTTACTTTTTATAACTCAAGAAAAGAAACTTTGTACATGAAAGTTGTAGATAATAAAATATAGAAAAATACAAAATTTAATTCATACAAAATAATATATAGTGTACTTTTTATACATTAAATAAATTACCAAAACTCGAACTTCACAAACCTATATCTTCCAAAAAAACTCAAAAATGTATCGAAATCACCTTTAAATATATATACCTTTTAATAATCTATTTAATGGAGGTAGATTCATATTTTTTGGATTTAAGGTGTGAAAGTTAGAATTTGGACCCCTATTGTACAATATACCTGAATAAAATAATCATTTTATTTATTTTTTATTATTTTTTAATTTTTATATTTCTGTAATTTTGTAAATATTACTCATAGTATATATACATATTAAAACTAAAATAAAACCACCAATAAAATACTAAAACAAAATAAAACATAAAAATACATAGATAAAATACCTGTACTAATACCTATATATTCCGTATACCTATTTATTTAAGTGATATATTATATCAGAAAGTTAAAATAAAAATATATTTAAGTAAATAAAAAATAAGTTATAATTATATAAATAATAAGATAAAATAATATAATAGAAAATACAAAATAAAAATAAAATGTACAAAACATAGATAAATATACCTATAAAAGTATTGGGATCGCATCCTTCGCAGCTACACGGCTGCTTCACACCCATATGATATGGTTGTAGATACACTAGAACCGTCCATTTCAACTTTAAGTCATGCACACACGGTACGCAAGTTGGGTGATTATCAAGATTAGCCCTCGATTTTACTTCGGAAAACAGAAGAGGCCCATATGTTCAAAGTAAGGAGGGGGATTGTGTTGGGCATTATGCCCCTATCAATCATATCATGTTTGAGTACCATGGTTTAGTTCTATTTTTGACGGCCAATCTGACGAAAGGACACAAGTGATAATGTAGAATAAGAAGTAAGGGGTACAATTGATTTTGACATTGGGAGGGGCATAAATTATATTGCTGAAGTTAAGAGGGTACAAGTGATAAAATCCCTTTAATTAATATCGGTTGTTGACTCTTTCCTATATCAGATGATCAACATTTAAATTAGCAATCAGTACTACCATTTATCTATGCTTCTATGTTAGAGAGAAAGGTTTGGTGCATTTGGTCTAGTACCTAAAGAGTAAGAAAAACTATGGCACATATCAGTCCAATCAAAATCCCACGGGCTTTTGACTAAAAAGAGATAAAACATCTCGAAATTTCTAGAAGCAAACTTAGAATTTAACTATTACTTCAGCAAACGGATGGGATATACTTATTCGCTTTCCTCCAAAAGGTGATGAGCTTCTTAGAATGCAGCTAGTTACATCTCTCTGATATAGTGCTTTCTGGTACTCGTTTTGCAGGCATCTCTCTAGATCAGCCAGCGGTCATTTCCTGTGGAAGTGGAGTAACATCATGCATAGTTGTCATGGTAAACTAACATCAATTTTCGCTACAACTGTGTTGTGGTGATAATTGCTGCGTACATATAAATGGAAACCTGCCTGCCACTTTCAGGGCCTATCGTTTGGGAAAGCATGATGTTCCTCTCTATGATGCTTATTGGATAGAATGGGCATTGAGGTTCGGATTAACTGTGGAAAACTAGTCAAATGTCGGCATTTAATTTGCTTTTGAATAAAGACGCCCTATGGAAACCAAGTGCATAAATATGTACAGGAGATAGCTTATCATGTAGCAGATATATCTGTATTTTCCTCTTTTTTATCTCTCTAGCAGCTACAATGTTTTGGGGGAGAAATGAGGATTTGAAATTTTAAAATTTGTGCTGAAATAGATATTTGTAAAATTCGTGCCTTGGCAGCTGGAATGTCTACCATCTAGGGGTAAGGTCATTTCGAATTGAATTTGTTTCAATGAGTTTAGGTCAAAAAAATGTTTAAACATGAGTTAGAAATAGGCTTTCATAGTGATGATCTAAGTTCATTTTTAAATTATCTAGTAATTACTAATAGTTTCAATGAGTTTTATCCAAAAATAGCATTTTTCATGGGGATGTGTGCGTATGTTATTCAATTTTGACCAATCATTGAAAACTTGATATTTGATCCCCAATCACCAAATTGAATATTAATTGATGGATCTTATGATCTCTTTGATTAACTTTGGTTCTTTTCTTTGTTGAAGAGATCTTCCATATTCTTTAAGGATTGGGTGATACTCGCTTGGTTGATTGAGTGATTAGGAGATTTTTTATGAATGCACAAGGCTTTCTAATGGACTATAAATATAGGGCATGTGGTGCATACCATGACATCCAAATACAAGTTCTTACAGCGCAAGAAAAAATATATAGAGGGAGAGATAGAGGGGGAGAAGAAAGAAGCTCCATGTTCTCAACAAAGTTTTGAGGGAGCGATTTTTGGAGTTGTGATTCTCTAGAATTTCTTCATGTATCTAACAATGCATTTATCGACTTGATGATATATTTCTCATATCCATTATTCTCCATTATTTGGTGATTTATAAGATTGCATATAGGGTAGACTTTGTGTAAGCATCTCATAGGAAAATGATTTGATTATAATTCTTGGTTTTGTGTTGCGGTTAACGTCGTGGATTTTCTCCACACATTGATGGTTTTTCACGTTAAAAATTCTCTTTGCGTATGTGGTTGGATTTTTTTCGTAGTTGTAATAGGTACATCATGCATGATTTGCTTATCAACTTTGACATTTTTCCGTGATTCCATCTAATACAGGGATCAACACCCAACAAGCTGTTATTTTTTTCCAAAAGATGATAAATCTTTTTTCATTTTTATTCTGTACGAATATATTTTTTTGTTTCTAGTTTGAAGTTATATTTGAACCTTACTTTATATAATAAATAATAAATACTACAGATAAATATCCAACAAATAAATAGCATGTAATTTTCGAAGAAAATACCTGAACTAACTAAACATCGACACTGAATTAAATGCTAGATATGTACCTTTTCTTTTGAAAAATAATAATAGAAGAAAATGTGGATAAAGGGATAAGTACCACACCAATAGGTTTTTAAAAGAAATAATTTTTGTGAGGACTTGTATTAGTTTTCCATTTATTTAACATCGTAAGAAAAACATTCGTACAAAGGGACAATCTGGTCATCTAACTATAACTTTTATTGTTGTGCTACAAACCAATATGCTAAAAGGAATTAATTACTTCAACAAATCCCTTTAGTCAGAAAAGCAAGCGATATATTTAGAAATTCTCTTATTTTCAAATGGAGTTCGGCTCTTGTTATGATAGATAAACTCCTCAACGATCCTATCACACGTTCGACTACGATCAGTTCATCCCGGTATAAGATACCTTATCTCATAATAATCTATTCAACAAACCTTGTTCGTTTGGAGAACAAACATAGAATAAAGGTCAATTTCCTGTTCGGTGTGGTTATCAAGAGTACGGTTATTCTCATCCACATTTTATTACTTTACCTTATTTCATCTTTATTCCTATTGTTATTCCACATTACATTGTCTTATTCCACCTTATTCTTCTTACTCATATCATTTTAGTCGAACAGAGACTAGACCCTTATTCTACTTAGTGTCCATCCTTATTCCTGCTTATTCCCTAACCGAATGTCCCCAAGATAAATGGTTGTGATTACATCCTTTGTTATGTCTCCTTCTGCAACTTATCATCTCTTATCGTTAAGACCAACCAAACAAGAAGGATGGCTTGATAGAGGGAGAAAAAATAAAGTGAAATAAGAATTAACTGAGGTTTGTCTTTCATTTTTATTTGGTCGATTTAAAGGATAATATATGATATAATCATGAGGAGCCATTTATCATGTGATAACTTATCTCGGATTGAAGTCCCCTTTATCACCAGATAAACGGATGCCAAACTGCATCCAAGATAATTAATTATTGTATGCAGTCTTTATCTTTAGTTTAATTAAGTAAAATGAACTTTATATTAAATTCCAAACATAGTGGCATCTATTAACATGAGATTATGCGGGAAAGTAATTCTCTCTTATACTCCAATGAACGGTTCATCTTTTCATTCCAGAGATGTTAAAATATGCATTTGTCTTGAGTTATTATAGATATGTACTTTGTCTCCTCTTTGTTAACAAAGTTTACTCTACATGTATCGTTCAATAAAATTGGCATATGCCGACGAAAATTTTGACTAATTATGGTCATACCTTCTGATGTCGAATTTATATGGACGAATATGCACCACAACAAAATAGGTTTCTAGTAGCGTTAGAAAAATATGTCACTATATCATCCATTGAATATATAATTATGATATTATTCATTGCAAAACTAATTTTTAGACAAGAAATTAGCAATGAATGGTATATCTGTAGCTATATATTAGCAATGGTGCACATAACAACGCTTATCCGTCGTTATTTTTCATTTTTTTAAACATTGCTCAGTTTAAGTTCAAAAATTAACAATTAGTTTAAAATTTTGAAAATTAGAAAGAACAAGCATTACTATATGGACCGTCGCTAAAAATCCTCTCCCCTCGATATTAAATATATAATAATAAATAATATATTGTGAAAAAATCAAGAATATGCTTTGATTACGGCACACATGAATATCCGAACAAAATAATCCAGGAAGAAAAAGGAAAAGAAATCAAACAGCTGCAGTCTTCCGGGACTCCTACAGAAGAAGCTGCAGATTACGATTCGATTCAATAACTAACGACACAATCCTACCACAGTCCTAATTAGATCACGAGTATGATTTTTGAGTACGTTATTTAAACAAGCAAACACGAGAGATGCCACTTCAGTTTCCAGATTCCAGCATCCACAGCCAATGGAGTCGTCATTTCAGTCCAATATCTCCGTCGCCCACCACCCTCTTCCCCACGGCCATACACCGCTGTTAACCGTCCACTTCCGCGCCTTCGAGAGGCTATTTTGCGCTTGGCGTTTGCGCAACAGCGGTGCCATCGTCCACTCGCATCTTCAGGCACCGACGGACGCATTCCTGATCGACAAGTGCCGCATCGACATACCCCGCGAAATCGACTGGTCTGATTCTCTTCTTGCAGAGGACACACTTGGAGAATTCTTGCAGGCGATTCTCCATCAGTATGCCATCCCAACGTACGAGGACCTGCAGTCGACCACCAGCACTCTGCTCACCTGCTTGCGCCACGAAGCTTGCAGAACAAAAGCAGGGAGAGACGAGCCCCTCCACACGGTGGTCGTCTACAACCATTACGTCGTTCTGCACGTGGATGTGCCCGTGGAGATGGAAGATGGACGCCTCGTGTTGGAGCTGCAGAGGCCTCGATGCCGTCTGGGGAGGGAGAGGTACGAGAAGAAGGAAGGGGAGGAGGAGGGATGCGCCGTATGCTTGGAGGAGTTGAGTGATTGGGATGTGATCACCAGGTTGCCGTGCTCGCATGTTTTCCACAGCAAGTGCCTGGGGAGATGGCTCGCTCGAAGGGATTCCTGCCCTTGCTGCCGCCGTGCCATTCTACGCATCCGCGATTGATCAGATCAACACCACGATCTACATTTCTCTGCGCGCAGCATTTTGAGATTACTTGCATGTTCATGCGAAATGATACATGGTTAAGGTCCGTTGAAGCTCACGGTCGCAAGTTACTCGATATCTGTGCGATCAATCTGCAAAGTTTCAAACCGGAAGTGTTCGAACATCTTATTATTGGTTGTGATTGCATACATATGGTTTCAGCTGATTAGGACCGTGTGATTTCTTGTGTAATTACTTTTCCGTTTGGTTTATATGTGACTGCGGTTTGAATTAGAAGCTAAAGCATTCTAATTCTTGAACTCATTGGGCTTATAAGCACTGCTGCAGAATATGCTATTTACATTGCGAAATTTGTAACCAGTAATTCGAATCGCCGTGAACACACAAAATTTATGGTGTTCCAGTGTTATCTGTCAAAATCGACATAATAATATTGTTGGGTTAATAATACAACTTAACCACTGAGAAAAGTTAATTTTAAGTTCATGTTTAGCTATTGAGTATTGAGTGATAGTTTAGAGGTATATAATATGAAGGATGCAGAACGCAGGGGAGGCGTTGGATCACCACCACCATTAAATAGCTTATTTTGAATTATATATGGAGTTTTCATTTGTGAGATAAGGGTCTGGGAAGTTGGGATTCTGGATTTTTATTCAGACCATAACTTTTTATCTGTATATTATTTTTCAGTGAAATCAATTTTGTATTTTTCTTTATTTAATTATCTACAACTTTCATGTACAAAGTTTCTTTATTTGATGTATAAAAAGTGGAACCAAAAATAGGTCCCAAAATGCATAAAGAATGAATAAAGGGTAAAGGTATTTATACTGTATTTCTGACCTTATCTCCCCCTACTTTATTCCTTGTCGACCTAGTCATCGAGATGCCTAGGTCTCGGGGTTTCGGGTCATAAAATATTTACAATATTTTATTCTTTTTCTTTTCTTTTCTTTATTCTATAATTTTGGCTTTAAAAAACCACATTTTATACACTCTTTACACACAGATGCATGAATGCTAAAATGCAGGAATTAATGCTATTTACAGGCATTTGCTAGGGTTTTTGAGGATAAAATGATAGAATAAAGATGATGAAATGTGGATTCATCAATTAGTTAAGTGTGTATCGTCGTTGGATCGTGTGCTTGAGGGGGTATTTTGCATTCTTTACTCCTCATTTTTATATTTTATTATTTAGTATATAAACTTTCATTTTCCATTTAAATAGTTTTGTAACATTTGCATAGAGACCCCTGGTTCTTTATTGTATTTGTTCATTGGTCCACTCCACATCACCTCACATGTGGTGGACAATTGCATATATGCCCTTGCGAGTATTTGTATTTTGATTTTATGTAGAAAATTTTAATTCCAATTATATATTTTTGGGTTAATTACAGAAAGGACCTCGTACTTAATTTTAATTACATTTATGCCCTTTCCAGTACATGCATTTTATGGGTGTTTTCTACTTATTAAAATTATAATCCATGCTCCGAAAATTCAAAAAAAAAGAATTAAGTTCTTGCTTGCTTGTAGATTCACGCTATATTTTTATGTTTCAATGTTTGGCACTTTTAGTATTTATATAAAAATTAAAAGAGCACGTTTTTGTTCATATTTGATTTATAAAATACCAAAAAAATATATAACATTTCGAAAAAATCCCGAAAAAAATATATTTTGTGTATTTTAGTATTTCCTAACTTTAGACCAAAATTCATTAAAAATAGAGGTAAGGAAAGGTAATCTGACTAGTTCGTATTAAAAATAATAAAATTAAAAAGCTCCAACATCCTTTATAAAAAATCTAAAAAAATTCTCTAAAATTCAAAAAATACCAGTTTATTTTATGTAATTTTCTTTTTAGTATATACTATTAATTAAAAATAGTTTTGGAAAATTTTGGCTTTATTTTCTATTCTTAAATTCCAAAATAATTCATCATATTTACTTAATCCTTATTTTGGGATATTTTTAACTTTAAATATATATATATATATATTAGCAAAATTAACTAAAAAACTCACAAAAATAGTAAAAAAATATTTTAAACCCAAAAATAATTTATTTTACACTTTTTATTTATTTTTCGTTGTATTGATAATTACTTTATCCTATATTATATATATAATCTTATATACTCATATATTATATATTTAAAAATAAAAAGAAATAAAAATAAAAAATATAAAAAGAAAATAAAAAATTATATAAAATAAAAAATAATTAAAAAAGATAAAAACTAAAATTCCGAAAAATATATATACAAAATTAAAACCCCCAAAAAATTCATAAATTCGCTAAGTATATGGAAAAACAAATTCTTATGATTCATTTCTTGATCCCATTCACTCTACACCCTTGTTTCTCATGTTTGACTCCTACATATTTGTCACTATACGTCTTTAGTAGGGTATATTAAATTTTAGCCCAAACGAATTACTTGCTTATTCATTGTGTGGGTTAATTATTATTTGATCACGAGTATTAAGAAGTCACCTCAGCGACAGTGAGTCTCATTTTGTCAGACTATTATTAGCGGCTTTGATATTCACATTCAACAAGCACTTCTGCTACCATTCGCTTCCTAAAGTGGTGTCCTCCTGATTCTATGGCATGACAATGTTTGAGGACACTGTGGACTTCCTCCTGAGGAATGCACCTCCTGTAGATGCAATGTGCTCCCTCACGAAAGAGATATGGATCCTCCCATTGATAAAAATGAATATTCGACATAAACTTGTCGACTTTCAGCTTTATCCAATCTTGTGGAGTTCTCATAGACACAAGATAATTCACAATATTGGCGAACTAGGGGAGCGAGATGGCTGACAAAATTGCTTCATTTGGAAAGGTTTTCGCGATCGACAACAGGCTCAGCTCGGAATTTTTCTGATTCTGGTAATCTAGATAAATGATATGCCATCATATTTTTAACTCCAAGTTTATCGCGGATTTCAAGATCGAATTCCTGCAGTAGAAGGATCCATCTGATGAGTCTCGGTTTGACACTCTTCTTGGCTTGCAAGTACCTGATGGCAGAGTGGTATGTATAGACAATAACTTTGGATCAGTGCAAGTGAGATCTGAACTTCCTCCAGGGCGAAGACATCTTCTAGCAGCTCTTTTTCAGTGACGGTGTGGTTCTTTTACGCTTCATCAAGAGTTCCACTGGCATAATGAATAGCAAATGGAAGATTGTCTCTCCTCTATCCCAAAAACGTACCAATGGCATAGTCTGAAGCATCTATCATGATCTCAAATGGTAGAGACCAATCTGGCAGTTGCAGAACAGGAGCCTGAGTGATCAAATCTTTCAATTGATTAAAGGCTTGGAGGACTCTGGCATCTACAATAAAATCTACCTCTGCGTGCTTTTATTATGAAAATGTAACTTCTCATTCCAAGTCTCTAGAGTCTTGCCTTATGTAAATCTTTTTATAACTTCATTCACATTCTAATATATTAGGGGAGGGCAGCTTAGCGTGTTTTCCCCTCTAATATATTCTAATATATCAGAAGTAGTTCACATGTATTAGCTTTGACCAATGTAGACAATAGTGAACTAAGTTGTGTGTCTACGGTAGTGTTCTAAGACATAACAGATCCTAACCATTTCATGTAATTATTGCCTTTTCCTTTACTTACTTTATTCGTACATACATTTATCGCAAACTCATTTGTAAAAGGAGAAGGGCTATGCCTAGAATGAACAGATGCTACGACCACTCAGTATAAAACGAAACCTGTGCTTAAATGGAATCCTTCAAATGGTATCATTAGTAGTATTCTTAACTTTGGGACAAAGGACCATATGACCCGCGGAGTCCAGTTCCATCAACTGGGTATCCATGGAGTATCTCACTCACCCCAAAGAAAAGTAGCATGTATGGATATGTATGGTGAAATACGTATATGCATACACCTAAAGTCTTTTAGAGTACCTAACACCATCGTCCCACTCTACAGTGCCCCTTAAATGATGCTAACTTACTGTTAGTTCCTAAATTTCTAGGGAGATGATCGAATCGATCACTTTTCAAATCCTGTAATTGTCTTTAAGGTTTTCATAAAATACTTTCTTTCCAAAATCACATGCGATCACCTATCAAACTTGATCGATCACACGCAACATTGACCTAGGGATATTGATTGATGGGTAAAAACATGATCACCACTTTGGGTTTCGAGCACTCAAGTTGGTCTAATTGATCACCCTTTACCAAGAGCCTAGTTTGATTAATCACATAACTAAGTTGATCAATCAAACTGATCTAAATCCAACTTGTCAACACCACTTGGTGCGCAACTTGCTTTTTAAATTGTCGTCCTGACACATGATACGATGACATGATCTCTACGGTCCGAGATCCATCACAAAACATCCGAATCATAAGGAAATATCAAACAGAAAATCTAATGATAAAATTATATGTATATATCCGCCGAAGCAGAAAATCTCCATATATCACAAACCATACGAATAAATTAGGGAGAAGATGAAGGAGCCCTTATGTAATGTGCGGGAATACTCACACTTGCCTTTGATCCATGTGTCATGTTTCTTCCCCCATGCATGATCAAACCGATCAAGGATCTGGATGGAGACTTGTCTTCTCCTCGCAGCGACCGTCCTCTTCTTGTCTTTGTTGCGAAGCTTCGGAGCTTAGCAACTTGTCAATGCTAATGGCAGCACCTCCTTCCTTTTTTCTCTTTGAAGAATGCCGAAGAAAATTGAGTGGCGAGGAAGGTGAGAGATGAGAGGGTGTGATTGGGGGGTTACAAGGCTATTTCGTGGGATTAAAATGCAAGTGGGCATTAATCCTGAGGCCAATTCATGCTTAAAATCTCTCCAACTGTTGGAGATATTTCTCATTTCTGTCACTCCTTATTTCATGTTTTCCAACGTTAAAGGCTGGCCAAAATGCGCATAACTTTTACAATGTAGTATAGAATTTAATTTTTTGACCGCCAATCTAACGGAAGGACACAAGTGATAACAGGAAGCAAGAAGTAAGATGCACAACTGATATTCTAAAAAAGAAATGGGCATAACTTATGATCTCTTTATTAACTTCGATCCTTTCCTTTAGAATTAATCTTTTCCAAGAGATGATTAATCTTTTTTTCATTTTTATTTTGTGGGTATTATAATTTTATTGTTGTTTCTAGTTTGAAGTTATATTTGAATGTTACTTTATATAATAAATACTACAGATAAATATCCAACTAATAAATAGTACGTAATTTTTGAAGGGTTAAATACCTGAACTAACTAATCAACACTGAATTAAAATGCTAGATATGTGCTTACATTTTATTTTGAAAAATAGTAGTAGTAGACGTGAATAAAGGGATAAATTGCACACCGGTAATTTTTTAAAAAGAATAATTTTTATGAGGACTTGTATTAGTTTTCCTTTTATTAACATCGTAAGAAAATCGTTCTTACAAAAGGACAAGCTGGTCATCTAGTTATAACCTTTATTTCTGTGCTACAAATTAATGTGCTAACAAGAATTAATTACTTTGACAAATCCCTTTAGTCAGAAAAGCAAGCAATGTATTTAGAAATTCTCTTCTTTTCAAATGGAGTTCGGCTTTTGCTATGATAGATAAACTCCGCAACGATCCTATCACATGTTCGACTATAATCTTTTCATTCCGGTATAAGATAATTTAACTCATAATAAACTATTCTGAGATTATGTTCGTTTGGAGAAAAAGTACTGGAATAAGAAGTCAATTCTTCGTTCAACACAATTCTCATCCTCATTGTTTCACATTGTTTCACCCTTATTGTGCCTTACCTACCTTTATTTCACCTTATTCTTCTTATTCATATCTTTCCAGCTGAACAAAGAATAGATACTTATTCTCCTTGTTTTCCATCCTTATTCCTGCTTATTCTCGAACCAACACCCCCTAAGATAAGTGGTTGTGATTACATCATTTGTTATGTCTCCTTCTCCAACTTACCCTTTCCTATCGTTAAGACCAACCAAACAAGAAGGATGGTTTGATAGAGGGAGAAGAAATAAGATGGAATAAGGGTTAACTGAGATTTGTCTCTCAGTTTTGTTCGGTCGATTTAAATGATAATATGTGATATAATCATAAGGGTCATTTATCATGTGATAGTTTATCTCGGATTAAAGTCTCCTTATCTCTAGATAAATGGATGCTAAACTTCATCCAAGTAAGTATGAATAGAGATGTAAATGATTACGGATATATCTGTATTTGATCCGTCACCGTATCTGTTTTATACAGATTTTGACATCCGTATTCGCATCCGTACTAAAATGGATACGGATATGGATATAGTTTTGACATCCGCAAACATCCGTATCCGTATATCTGTTTCATATATAAATATAGTCATAGATTTATTTTCAACCCTATATAACATAATTTTATACCTTCTTTTACCATATTTGTATAAATTTTATGATACAAACACATTTAAGAAATTTGTATCATGTGTTTTTTCGTATATATTTAAGTCGATTCTATAGAGTATTTCTAACATTATTCGTATGCGATTATTATCCATTTTACATCAGTATCTGTTTTTTTAAGAATATGGTAAGGTGATTTAAATATCCTTCAATATACATATCCGCATCCATATTCGTATTTAAAAATAAATAAGTATAAAATAATACCTATATCTGTATCCGTCCATTTGCATCCCTAAGCATGAGTCAAGAGCTGATGATCTTCCATGATAAATTAACTTTTCATTAAAATTTATATTAATCATTAATAATTTAGTAATAACTACAAGAAAAAGTTAACTCAAAATGTATCATTTCAATAAAATTGGCATATGCCAACGAAAATTTTAAATATTTATGGTCTGATGTCGAATTTATAAGGAGGAATATGCACCACAACAAAATAGGTTTCTAGTAGAGTTAGAAAAATATGTCACTATATCATCCATTAAATATATAATTATGATATTATTTGTTGCAAAACTAATTTTTATACAAGAAATTAGCAATGAATGGTATATTTGTTGCTATATATTAGCAACGATGTACATAACAATGCTTATCCGTCTTTACTTTTCGATTTTTTTGTAAACACTGGTCATTTTTAGTTCAAAAATTAACAATGATTGGGTAAAATTTTGAAAATTAGTAAGAACATGCGTTATTATATGGACCGTCGCTAAAAAATATAGCATAATGAATATGATATTCATCACGAATTTCAAGTATAAAATAATTTTGCAACGAAATACATCATCTTTATATATTTAATAACGGATGATATAGTGATGGATTTAAAAAAGTCACTATATATTCATTTTGTTGTAGTGATGATTCATTTCAAAATAATCTTTACTACAGTAATTCGCAACGAAATTCATATTTGTTGCTAAATATTAACAAATAATGATTATTGGTTGATTTTTTCGCTAAAATTTATATTGATTATTAATAATTTAGTAATAACTACAAAAGAAAGTTGATCATATTCATTCCTGATTCGTTGCGTGTAATACCATTAGCAACTACAGTAAAGAATCGAAGATAATTTTGTAATGAAAAAATATTAAGTATAGTAATATTAACTACTAAAGATACGATAAAAAATATTGAAGTCGTATCAAATTTGATTGTAGTGTTTATACCTTCTTTTCTTGAACATCCATTTCATTGCTCTTCAAGACCAAGCAATTGAGCATGAATGTAACAACATGGAGTATCCATTATGTTGATGACAGTCCACGATAAAGTATATTCATCTCCTTGGTTAAGGAACATTAGGCTAAGGCGTCTTTTGGGGTGACGTACCATAGTTTAAAATCTTCTTCTCTCGATATTAAATATATAATAATAAATAATATTTTGTGAAAAAATCAAGAATATGCGTTGATTACGGCACACATGAATATCCGAACAAAATAATCCTGGAAGAAAAAGGAAAAGAAATCAAACAGACGCAGTCTTCCGGGGCTCCTACAGAAGAAGCTGCAGATTACGATTCGATTCAATAACTAACGACACAATCCTACCACAGTCCTAATTAGATCACGATTATGATTTTTGAGTACGTTATTTAAACAAGCAAACACGAGAGATGTAACTTCAGTTTCCAGATTCCAGCATCCACAGCCAATGGAGTCGTCATTTCAGTCCAATATCTCCGTCGCCCACCACCCTCTTCCCCACGGCCATACACCGCTGTTAACCGTCCACTTCCGCGCCTTCGAGAGGCTATTTTGCGCTTGGCGTTTGCGCAACAGCGGTGCCATCGTCCACTCGCATCTTCAGGCACCGAGGGACGCATTCCTGATCGACGAGTGCCGCATCGACATACCCCGCGAAATCGACTGGTATGATTCTCTTCTTGCAGAGGACACACTTGGAGAATTCTTGCAGGCGATTCTCCATCAGTATGCCATCCCAACGTACGAGGACCTGCAGTCGACCACCAGCACTCTGCTCACCTGCTTGCGCCACGAAGCTTGCAGAACAAAAGCAGGGAGAGACGAGCCCCTCCACACGGTGGTCGTCTACAACCATTACGTCGTTCTGCACGTGGATGTGCCCGTGAAGATAGAAGATGGACGCCTCGTGTTGGAGCTGCAGAGGCCTCGATGCCGTCTGGGGAGGGAGAGGTACGAGAAGAAGGAAGGGGAGGAGGAGGGATGCGCCGTATGCTTGGAGGAGTTGAGTGATTGGGATGTGATCACCAGGTTGCCGTGCTCGCATGTTTTCCACAGCAAGTGCCTGGGGAGATGGCTCGCTCGAAGGGATTCCTGCCCTTGCTGCCGCCGTGCCATTCTACGCATCCGCGATTGATCAGATCAACACCACGATCTACATTTCTCTGCGCGCAGCATTTTGAGATTACTTGCATGTTCATGCGAAATGATACATGGTTAAGGTCCGTTGAAGCTCACGGTCGCAAGTTACTCGATATCTGTGCGATCAATCTGCAAAGTTTCAAACCGGAAGTGTTCGAACATCTTATTATTGGTTGTGATTGCATACATATGGTTTCAGCTGATTAGGACCGTGTGATTTCTTGTGTAATTACTTTTCCGTTTGGTTTATATGTGGGAAGAGGATCCTCTGCTGTAGAGGGTATTGTAGCAGAGGTGCTGTAAACCCCAATAAATGTTTTTTGTGATTTAAATTCTAAAATCCAACCTTATAGATTGAATCTTAGGTTAATGCTCTACATATCCTCCTAATTTCGCTTAAATCCAAAATTATTTGCTATTTTATCTTAATAGTTCAAGATTCGGATATTTTTTAAACGGAGTTCAAGTTGCTTAGATCTTGACCGATTGTTTGACCATTAAGATAAAATAGCAAATAATTTCAGATTTAAGAGAAATTTGGAGGATATGTAGATCATTAATCTAAGATTCAATCTATAAGGTTGGATTTTAGAATCTTAATCATAAAAAAAAATTATTGGGGTTTACAGCACC
Organism: Ottelia alismoides; assembly: GCA_037367405.1. NCBI lineage: Eukaryota > Viridiplantae > Streptophyta > Magnoliopsida > Alismatales > Hydrocharitaceae > Ottelia > Ottelia alismoides. The sequence continues at coordinate 768,636 of JAZKJV010006854.1, read as the reverse complement.
TCTGCTGCAATACCCTCTACAGCAGAGGATCCTCTTCCTTATATGTGACTGCGGTTTGAATTAGAAGCTAAAATCGTAACGCATTCTAATTCTTGAACTCATTGGACTTATAAGCATTGCAAAGCAACTCTTTATTCAACCGAAAGAAAAATATGATTGATTATGATGTTCTGATGGACTAGTTGGGCGATGGCAGAGGTGTCTTTGATGTTGGGTACTGGAAATTGTGTAAACGGAGGAAGAGAGAGAGTCAAAGAAAGTCCATAGGGGAGAAGGTGGTGTACGAGGGGAGGAAGAGGAAGAAGAGATGGATATCTACTATTGGATTAATGGTGGAGATGTATTGAGTGTTAGTTTAGAGGTATATAACATGAGATGGTGGTGGAGGAGGAGGATGCATAAGAGGAAGGGGAGATGAGTTGGGTACTGGGTGCTAGATACAAAAACAAAGAGATTCCTGGATGGGATTGCAAATAGCTTGATTGGTCACCAATAATATAACAATAATATAATATTCGTTGTTAATTTCAAGTACAATAAATTATTTTGCAGCGGACCAACGTTAAAAATTGTGAACTCTTACTCAAAATTAGGGGTCGCAGTTAACAATTATTTTTTCCTAGATAAACAAAAGTAAGAGGTAAAAATTTGGATTTTATTTTGTTTTTGACACCGCAGATCGAGCAGCTTTCAAAGTCAAGAATAGTTCAAAGAGTTGAGAGAGAGAATGGTATGGGATGGGAAGAGGCTCCGGCTCCCCGTTGACAAGACAGCAATTGCTGATTTCCCCTCCTCATAGGAAGTTTACCCAGGCATGAGCCCTCGCGACCGCCACTCCCTCCCCCACGCTCAACAGTTTCAGTCGCCCGTGAGACCTGGTTGTTTTTTACCACATGATCTAGAGGGGGGGGGGGTCATTCAATAAGTTTGGTGTCTGGAATTCCTTCTTAGCCAGCAATTTGAAACATTTTTCTATGAGTGAAGACCATCTTGCTTCATCCTGATATGTAGTATATATCTCCACCCCTGACAAACAAATGCCATGACAACTAGGATGAGATGCCATTTTGCTTTACCAAACTCTGTCCACTTTAATTTGAACACAAGTTTGAGGATACATCTTCTGATCCTCCTACCCAATTGCCGAGGGGTACCACAATTGGACACTTGACCCATAACCCTGAGTAATTCCGCAATAACAATCATAACCCTGTATAATCATGAATTATATCAGAAACCTCGAGTAATGCTTAACTCTTACATGACATAACCCCGTGTTACATTCCGTTTGAAATACCCGTTAGATTTGACGGTTTCCGTTAAAAAAGACAAAAATGTCCCCAAAGCGCATTCCTATTTGCAATAACATGCCATCGGTCCCCCTCCCCCCACCGAGCTGCTCCCCCCCCCCCCGAGCGAGCTCCTGCTCCGCCAGCTCGACCCCCCCCCCCCCCCGCACATCGACGTCGGCTGGCCGCAACCCCTGCCCGCCATCGTTCCCCTCATCCTCCTCTGCGAGCTCCTGCTCCGCCATCGTTCCCCCTCCCCCCTGTGCCCCCACCCATGCCGAGCTGCTCCGCCAACGCCGCTTTGCTCGAGCCTCCCCTCCTGTCGAAGAACCCCCCCCCCCCCCCCCAATCTGTGCTTCCCCCTCCCACCCCACCCCCCCTGCCGCCAGCTGGAAGCCCCCCAGGGTGGAGCTCCTCCTATGCTCTTCTTCGAAATCCCCCCGGTCCCTGCCCGCCTCTGCCAGCAACAAGCTATGCGAGACCCCCCCCCCCCCCCCCCCCCGTGCCGTGCTTGCTCTCTCTCGAAGGATGCTGAGAAGGCCCCCCTCCGCCCCGCGCGCTCTCCACCAACCTGCAACCTTGCCCGCGCCGAGCTTCCTCTCTCTCGGAGGCCGCCGAGAAGCCCCCTCCCCAACTCGCCCCTCACCGACCTCCAACTTTGTCATTTATTTTTAGGATTTTTACCAGGCAGACCCTATAATCTTTGCTAATTACCTCTACGACCTTTGAAACATCGATATTCCTCCCTCGACCCCGTAAACTTGCTAACTCTTACCATATAAACCCAATGGTTAAATTCCATCTATTTACCCGTTAAAAGTAACCGGATTCCGTTACATTCTTTGATATTATGCCCATTTTATTTATCGAATTTACATTAACTGCCATTCACTCTCACCATCCTCCATTTCCCCACCACCCACCACTAACCATCTCCTCCACCTGCATCGTCGGTGCTACACCCTCCTCCGGCACTCGATCCATTGCTCCGAGCCGATCATCCCAGGCCCCCAGCTCGCAGCCTCCCCGCTCGACCCCTCTGTCTCCCGCAGCCCCCTCCTGCTCCGAGTAGCCTCCGCTCTGACCCCCCCTCCCCCTGCCCCTCCCGCGACCCTGCCGCTCCGAGCTTCCTCCCTCTCCGAGCAACCTCCCTGCTCGCAGCCCTCCCCCTTCCCGCAGCCCCCTCATGCACCCCCCAGCTCGCAGCCCTCCCCCTCCCCGCAGACCCCTCCCGCACCCCCCTGCTCGCAGCCCTCCCCCCTACCCGACCCCCCTGCTCGCAGCCCTCCCCCTCCCCGCAGCCCACTCCCGCAACCTCCAGCTCGCAGCCCTCCCCCTCCCTGCAGCCCCCTCCCGCACCCTCCCTGCTCGCTGCCCTCCCCCTCCCAGCTCGCAGCCCCTCCCGCACCCCCTGCTCGCAGCCCTCCCCCTCCCCGCAGCCCCCTCCCGCACCCCCCAGCTCGCAGCCCTCCCCCTCCCCGCAGCCCCCTCCCGCACCCCCCCAGCTCGCAGCCCTCCCTCCCCGCAGCCCCCCCCCCCCGCACCCTCCCTGCTCGCCGCCCTCCCCCTCCCAGCTCGCAGCCCCCTCCCGCACCCCCCTGCTCGCAGCCCTCCCCCTCCCACAACCCCGTCGTTGGAAGCCAACCCTCACCCCCCGCAGCCCCGCCGCTCCTCCAGCCCAGGTGCAGCGCCACGTCCTTCAACCAGGCCAATACCCTCTTCTAGAAAGGAGAGATCGTACATGAGGTGCAGAGGGATTCTTTTTCTTCTCTTTATTAATTCTAACCGTCCGATGGCGGATTGGTTAGATTAACTCGTTTTTAACCCAAGAAACTTAACTCTACATGTGTCAATTTAACAGCAAGGTTCATGGGGTAAAACGGAGCAAGTTTACGGGGTCGAAGGAGGAATATCGATGTTTCAAAGGTCATAGAGGTAATTAGCAAATATTATAGGGTCTGCCTGGTAAAAATCCCTTTATTTTTTATTCTTTGTTTTTTTATTTTGGCTAATCCTATCCATTCGATCGTATATTAGTTAGATTAACTCACTCATATAATTGAGTTAACATATTAAACTATCAGAGGGTTATGAGTGTGAGATGGAGTGACAATCCAGGATTTCTCATGTAATTCATGATTATGCAGGGTTATGATTGTTATTGCGGAATTACTCTGGGTTATGAGTGTAAAAATCCTTTATTTATTTTACGGTTCAATCCTTAGAACTTGTAAAATTCTTAACTCTTTCATTTTCGTCATCTCTGAGTGGTTCCGATTTCGGTGAGCTTAATATAATTTTGACACCAACTTCGTTACTTTTGGATAATATGTATATTATCTAGCATTAATTTTGTGAAATTGATTATTTAACCAATAATAATAATAATTTCTAGCTACTCATAGTATCTCATAAGTCCCTTTAACCCATATTCACCTACGTAATATCTATTTACCATAATTTTTGTTTGGGTAATATTATTCTTAGCAATTTATTGGCGAAAGTCCGTACAACAATGCTTGTTTTTTACTTTACAAAATTTTGAACCTACCACTAATGAAATATCGATTGATATGACATTTGTTGCTAAATTATACTATAAGAAGTTATTTCGCAATGCATATTGCATGTGCCTTGTACTGTCGATATTTCGTAATGAGATATCGATTGATATTACAAGGATCCTTGTACTACTTTGATTTATCACATGTGCTTGTGTGTGCTATGGAATATAAAATATGTGGATCAACATGCGCCAACATGGTAAAAGCTGAGGAGCTACCAATCGCCCTTCCAAGAAAGCTACAAAAAATTTAAAATTTCTATAAAAGTCTTCGAAAAATAGTTGTTGTTTATGAGAACAACACTAGAAGAGCTCTCAACATTTTGAGTTTCATTTGGGCCAAGGAAAGTGGAGCACCATATCGCCCCTTTCCAAAGCTGCACCATTTCCACCAAAAAAATAAGCACCATTTCCACCAAAAAATAAGGAACATGGGAACATGAAAAAAAATCAATATTATAAATGTTACAAGCGTGGATATGGAAGTGTACAATATACTCGCAACAGGAGCACCTCGGTGTACTACTAGCAAAACAAGTGTGAGCGGTCCTAAATTCCTGACGGATATTAATTCCACAACAAACAAAAGTAAAGTCTTTTCCCACATTAAGTAGGTCGGCTACATGGATTCCTAACCTCCACTCAAATCTATCTTGGATCAATCTCGTGCTTAAATCCAAAAAATTAAGATTCCTTTGGATTGTCTCATTCCAATATTTTTTGGCCTTCCTCGCCCTCTCTTAGTCGGTTCAACATCACAAAACTCGCATCTTCTAATTGGTGCATTATGCGGCCTCCTTCGTAAATGGCCAAACCATTTTAAACAGTTTTCTCCCATCTTATCCTCTATCAGAGCTACACCAACTTATGACCGCACATCCACCTTAGAATTTATTGAAAAGATATTGATTCCACCAACAAAAAAATATATTTATCATGTAGTGAGTGTACGACACTTTAGTAATCTCTTGACCGTTAAGAGGAGAGAATATAAGGAACCAGTCCTACGCATTACATTCTTGACCATTCGTGTCACATCATTTTGAGTCTAATCAATAAAGACATGATAAGTTTAGATGAGAAGAGCTTTAAAACTAGAGATGAGAATTGAGTTTCAGACTGAGCTTCTTAGACTTGGATCATAGGTGAAACACCAACTTTACACTTTATGTTGCAATCACACATAATGCCATGTCTGTTACATATATTATATAGAATGGTTTCAAAAATCAGAGAGTTTGAGTTCTTTTTGAGTAGGAGTAAGTCAGGACTCGGCTTTTGCGAGTTATCAGAATGACATGCCTGATCAACTCAGTCCATCATGGATGCCCATTACGTCATATTGAAGGTTAACTTATTAGACTTCCAATATATTTTTGGACTCTCTAATTGGACATTTTATTTTTGATATAATATTGGCTAATTAGTTGGTCAACTATGATGAATATGCGATTTATCACTCTAAAAGTTGAAAATAGAGCTTGTTACGAGTAATTAACTGCATTTCATCTATTATTCTACATTATTACCATTCACACACTTAGAATTAATGTATGCATTTTAGCATGCATATTTGCATTAAATGAGAAGCCGAAGTTCCCACGTAAAATATCACCTCTATTATACCATATTTCCCCTATTTTACTTATTTTTTCACTAACTCTGAATTGAATAAAATAAACTCTATAGTGTACATATTACTAACACTAATAAATGAAAATATCAAAAAAAATTGTAAAATTGCTCAATAAGACCCATACCTTATTATAAGACTAAATGCCTTAAAATGTGAATATCTCTCTCGTGTAGTCTCATATGGAATCATACTCACTTTTGAATTAATGTACATTTAATTCCTGACAAAACAAGACCAAGTTCAAAAGAATTGGAGTTCATATGTGAAACTTGGGTTTTGGGTCCCTATTATATATTGTACGTATTGACAAATTTTGACCTTATTATTTATGCATAAAAATAATCCTTTTTATTTATTTCTTTTGCATTTATTTTCTTTGATTGTTATTTTAATAAAATGTGTAAAAATTCAAATAAAATTAAAGCAAAAGCTAAAGAAAATAAATCAAATTGAGTATGTATATATAATTTGCATATATGTCTTCTTTATTTTATTTCTGTATGTTATTAATATATTAAAGTTATATAAATTTATATTAGGTTATTTATATTTATTTTATATTTTCTCTAATTTTGTTTTTATTTCTATTTTATTTAATATGATAAAAAATCTTAAATACAAAAATGTTGTATTTTATATCTATAGGATACCACCAAAAATACTTTTTATACATATGATTTCTTTTACTTTTGGATCCTTCATGAGAGTTGAGAGAGTTGGTAGATCTCATCAAGACGAACAACTTTTGTCCTGACTACATTTTTTTGATCTCTTTAGCTATTTATTTTTTATTTTTCTTTGTATATAATTTTTCGATTTTTTGGGAGCGACAGTGCTAGCTCATAGATCAGCCACGTGCCAACCCCATTTTCTTTATTTTTATTTTAACCATTATTACTTATTTTTTTCTTATATTCTATTTATTTATTAATTTTTTATTTTAATAATTATTTTAAATTTAGTTCATTTATTTTATTATTTGATTTACTTTACTCATTTTTATTATTATTCTTATTTATTTATACTTATATTATTTATTATATATATATATATATTTTTTGAACTTATTTCTATTTTTATCTTTTACGTTTTAATTTATTTTTATCGCCACGTGGTAGCCCTAGGACTGGACACGTGCCCCCACCCTCCTTCCCTCTTCACGCCACCTACAATCTCCAAATCTTGTGCGGGTGCAACCGCCGCCCCGCCCCTTACGCACAGTGTGCAACCACCAACGCATGACTTGCAGCCTGCAACCACCTCCTCATCTTTCTCCTTCCACGCCACCTGCAACCGGTCATTGTCCTCACCCATTTACCCCTCTCGCCCATACAACCTGTGACCCTCTAACCCGTTCTCCCGCCATCGCCCACCTTCTCACGCCTTGCGGTGCACAGTTTCAATTGTAGCCCACTTGTTCCATCCACTTCGCCAATCACCCATAAAGGGACGCTGGTTGTCCTAGTTGTGCCATCTGCTGTAATCAAGATAAGAGAGGCTACCAACTCAATCGCCACCTCTAGTGACAGCTCAGGTGAGGTCTAGGAGTCGATGACGGTCGCAACTTCTGATCGAGGCACGATCCAAGGTTCTGCCTGAACCTTGCTACAAAGCTTCTTGAAGATTTGTGAAGCTTCAACCACCGTAGTCGAGGTTTTGAAGAAACTACTGGAGCTTCAGCTCTAACATATCAGGCGGCTTTTATACCCGTAAGTATTTTCTTTCTTTTCCTCCTCCTTCGTTTTCTCAAATTAATCAAGAGAGCTCCAATCCGTGCCTCTTCTACCAACCACCTCGACCACCCTTGGGTTGCACCACCCATCTAAACCCAATCCGGTTAGTGCCCTACTTCTTCTTCTTTGTTTCCCGCAACCTCATCACAATCGTTCACCTCAACTTCACCCACGAGCCACACCATCATTCATATTTACATTGACCACCTACTTGTGTGTGTTGTTAGCGCACCTCTGCCACCTATGTGCCACCGCAGCAGCTCGCAGCCTCCACTCTGCCACTCACGAACATATGATCGAGCTCCCTGATTAACATCCATTTCATCACATTTTGGCCTTAAAAATCTAGCTAATGCATATAGAAGTATTTTATACAAATTAACATTCATTATTTATTCCTTTTATTGTGTATAAAGTACTATTTTTAATACCAAAATTGTAGAATTAAAGAAAATAAAAGAAAAGAAAAAGGATAAAACGTCGAAGGTATTTTATGACCCTAAACCCCAAGACCTAGGCATCTTGATGACTGGATCGATAAGAAATAAAGTATTGGGAGATTAGGGTCAAAATAGAATAAAAATTACATTATTTAATTCATCAATAATGCATTTCACCTTGATTTCTCCCTTTTGACCCACTCAATTATTTCACAGATTCATCTCGTACTCTCCATGATGTTTCATCTCTAACCAACAAGCTTTCACGTAGAGTGAGTTCCTTGGTCTTTGGACCTATGAATCGGGCCCTTTCCTAGGTCAAAAACCCCCTATATATAACCTCGCTTCCGCCAAATCTCGAATCCTCAAACCCTAGTTCTAGGGGTTGATCCTTCTTCCTGGTGACAACTAGGAAATCTGGGTTCCCTTTGCGCGTTGATTAGCATTGAATTGAGGCTGATCCTAAGCATCGCCGCCTCCTCTGCTCAGAGATTGGCTTCAGGCAGTCCAAGTCAGGTGAACTTCTTCATTTTTCCATTCTTTCATCTCCTTAGCATAGCAGTAAGATAGATCTACCTTTTATTTTGCTTCATTTCATTTATTATCACATAAAATCAAAATCTTGTGACGACGGAGCTCCAGCTCCGCCGCCCGTCTCTGGCTACCCTCGTCTTCCTCTGCCTCACCTAATGCCTCCACAATCTCACCCTTCACCTGTTGAATGCCCCTCCATTCACCTGGATCTTGCTCAGATCTAGGAGTCGGTTCACACACTCTGTCGCCTAGCCAGTGAACCTGTCCCCACTCCATCTATTGCTCATCCCTCCATCTGAGGCTTGCCCAATCTTCATTGTGTTTTTGCAAATAAACAACTATCGGAAACAACAAAGAAAGGAACATCTTCGAGGCTCATCAAGCAATAGGGGTACTTCCAGGTCAACTTTCACCACCAGCCGTCATCGAAGCCCCTTGGGGTGTTTTGAGACTTCAATTCATCACGGGAGGACTCTAGGAGACTTTTGGGAGCATCTGCAGCAAGGAAGGAGCTCAGATCATCGAGATGTTGACGATCAAAGGCTCCTAGGGTCGAGTTCTTCAACGGTTCTTCCTCCCTGCCTCTGAGACGTTTGATCTGTCCATGTTCTTCACGCGCTATAGCCGCCATCAGATCTTGTTGCATCTCCATCATAGGATCTATCCAAGCAATCTAATCCGAGCCACATCTTCTGAACCGTCATCGCCAGTGCAGGAGCCGTGATGAATCTCCATTTCATCACCTTTATTATATCATTTTGGCCTTAAAAGCCCTATTATATCCATGTAAATACCCTTAATTTTCATAAATTAACATTCATCCTTGGTTGTATAAATAATGTATAAAATGTTATTTTTAATGTCAAATTTATAGAATAAAGAAAAGAAAAGAAAAAATATTAAAGATATTTTATGATCCTAAATCCCGAGACCTAGGCATCTTGATGAATGGGTTGACAAGGAACAAAGTAAGGGGAGATAAGGTCTAGAAATCCAATAAAAATTCCATTTATTAATTATTTAGTTATTCATTTTTGGGACCTATTTTATTTTCTACTTTTTATAACTCAAATAAATAAACTTTGTACATGAAAGTTGTAGATAATAAAATATAAAAAAATACAAAAATTAATTTATACAAAAATAATATACAGTGTACTTTTTATACACTAAATAAAATACCAAAACTCGAACTTCATAGACCTATGTCTTCCAAATAAAATCTCAAAATGTATCAAAATTACCTATAACTTTTAATAATCTATTTAATGGAGGTGGTTTCATATTTTTTGGAGTTAAGGTGTGAAGTTAGATTTTGGACCCCTATTGTACAATATACCTGAATAAAATAATAATTTCATTTATTTATTATTATTTTTATAATTTTATATTTCTATAATTTTGTAAATATTACTCATAGTATATATACATTTAAAACAAAAATAAAACACTAATAAAACAATAAAATAAAATAAAACATAAAAATACATTGATAAATTACCTATATTTATACCAATATATTTAGTATACCTCTTTATTTAAGTGATATATTATATCAGAAAATTAAAATAAAAATATATTTAATAAATAACAATAAGTTATAATTACATAAAATAATAAGAGAAAATGATAAAATCAAAAATACAAAGTAAAAATAAATTGTACAAAACAAAGATAAATATACCTATAAAAAGTACTTGGATCACATCCATCACAGCCACATGGCTGCTTCACACCCATATGATTTGGGCTACAAATACACTAGAATCGTCAATTTCAACCTCAAGTCAGTGATGAAACAGAATCTGATGCGGTCGAGATGGAAAAATAATCATGCAGTATCGTTGTTCTCAACCAATCGATTCGGTCAATGAGAAAATTATTTTAAACCACTTAAGAGAAAAATTAAGCAATGAAATGTAAGCACTTTTCGCTATTCAATTTACCTGGTATAGCGACCATGGTCGAACACAAGGAACATGAAAGAACTTAGCAGTCAAATTTCAAAGATAAATTTTTTAATGGCTTTTTATTTTTCATTTTTTTAATTTTCAAATAAGGAACAAATCACACGGGAATAAAATACACACACCAATATTTTTGTATTTTTCAAAAGACTCAAAAACACTCAGAAAATTCTAGAGAAAATATTTTTGTGATTTATAAGTTTTCAAATGTTTTTGGTATTTTTCAAATTTTTCCGATGTTTTTGTGATTTTATAAAAATCAAACAGTGGTAGCAAAGGTAAACAGTGCACAGTCAAGAGTATTTTGCAACTTAAAAATACTTTAAGTGCCCAAAACAATTGGCAATGATTTTTGTACAAAACTCTACACTAATATCTACACATAAAAACTGAAATCACTATTTTTTTTATTTTTTCTAGAATTTTCTATAATTTTCAAATATTTTTATTCTTTTCCAACTCTTTGGGTTTTATAAATAATCAATGCGTGAAATTTGGATAGGAATTAAAAGATAAGAAAATAAACCTAATCTATTTTTTGGAATTTTTAGAGAAATATTCGAATTTTTAGGATTTTTCAAAGTTCGGGCAAAGAAAAAGACATTGTTTTTTATTTTTTTAAGCAACGAAAACATTTATTTCAACAAGATGAAGCATGCAAATCAAGACTGGATACACAGGGACTAAAATGCAAATATTTTAAGTTTTTGTTTCAGAAATTAACAAAAATAAAATATGTGTAAGAATCGCAATTTACTCAGTATACACATGCGTGGCACGTGCTTTGGAGTTGACAGGAACTTCTTTGAAATTTCAAAAACTTCTAGGGGCTTTATTTGTAATTTCTCCATTTTTTTTATAAACCCTCTCTAGGGCTTCCTTGTTCGTAGCTCTTCGCCAACAGATGGGAAGGAGAGGAGGGAGCTGTTACCGCACGGGGCGTGAGTGCGGTGGGAGGAGGGCGATCTGCAGGCAATGGCTGGTCACGCACGGCACGGTGGAGGTGGGGCTACGTAGTGGAGGTGTGGAGAAGCAGCACTAGAGTACGGGTTGTGGGCGGTGGCTAGCTGTCGCCCGTTGGAGGCGGACTTCGGCGGGGGCCTGGTGGTGCGCCGCAGAGGAGGTGTGGGAGCCCGCAGGCTTGGGGGCTTCGATCGACGGTAACCGCGGTGGGAGGCCCCTGGAGCGGTGTGCCTCACGTAGAGGAGGGCGGGGTGGTGTCCGGGCCGCCTGGGCCATGAACCTGTTGTAATATTTTTTGTTTTTGTTGTTTATTTTTATAATATTTTTCTTTTATATACTATGAGCAGAGATAATAAAAAATTTTATTTTTAATGAAATTATAAATAGGAACAGAAATAATTTTTTATTTTTTTATTTTTTTGTTTTTTAAATTTTCCTGCAAAACAAATGTTAGAGATAAAACGATTATAAGTTTTTAAATATATCTTTTATTTATACACAAATTAGGACGTGAATGGGGATTTGACGGAAAGCGAGGAAAGGATCTGTGTCTACTACCACCATACGTGGTCGGAGGTGCGTGGTTGCATGAGGTATAATGGAAATGAAAAGGTCAAGATGTGAGATGAAAAATCCGGTTCTAAGGCAGAACAAATCAGGATTGAGAATTACCTTAAGATTGAACACTATAAACTACCCCTAGAATTAATGTAAATGAAAGACGGAAAATAAAATTGGATCTCACCTCCGGATCGAATACGCCGTGATGGCCTCGACGAGGGCCGACTCGCTATCACCGGACGGTTCGGAGGCTAGACAACCTTCTTCGAAAAGATTTCTCTCAGAGATCGGGCTCCTCTCCACCAAAGATTGATCAACGAGCAATGAAGGAAGAGGAAGCCAATAAACAGAGAAGAAAAAAATCAAAAAGGAAGGTATATACAAATGAGGAATGTATTTAGTAGTGAATTAAATAATTAAATTAATTAATTAATTACAAATTTCAGAATAAAATAAAATCAAATAATTAATTAATTTACAAAAATTAATTAGCCACGTTAATGGTGGCTATTAATGGTATAGCATAATATCTCTATATACAAGGTATGTTTTCAAATCAAATAATGAATAAATTAAATAATTAAATACAAATTTCGTAATTAAATTAAATTAATTAATTAATGTTAGATATTTACTTTTTTGGTGATTTATATGTAAGGAAATTAGTTGAATACAAATATTATGAACATATAATACAATATACACATGTACACATAAGGAAATAATTTTTAAATATTTTTTAAATTTTTTTAATTATTATTTTTTTAATAATGAAGATAATATTTACAATTATATACATTATGTATAAAAAATAGATATGAATAAATATATACAATAAGTATGTGGTAATACTGCACAAACCACCCTCGAAAACTGCCTTTTGGACCCTAACTCCAAAAATTATGAAATCACAACCATTGAAAGATAATTTAATTTAGATTATAATAGAAGTGAGTTTGATTCAATTTGAGTATGTATGGAGCCAGAATTAGTCTTTTAATGATTGCTTTATGGCTTTTTCTAAGTGTGATTATTTGTATTCTGTACATTATTTTGCTTGGAAATTATTTTTATTATTTACAAAATACTTTTATTTACAACTTTTGTTTTGAAAAAGATTTATTTGAGGTCAATTTATGTACAGATAAAATAGTACAAGTTTTATACAAACATATAGGGAAAATTTACAAATTATTTTTGGATTTTTGAATTAAAGACCCTATCTCCCCCTACTTTATTCCTATCGATCAGGTCAAGTCTTGACCTTCTCTCGGGGTTCGTATCAGTCTGCATTTATTTCATAAACACATCTTTTATTTTTATTTTCTTTTTCTTTTCTTCTTTATTCTTTTATTTGAGTATAAAAAGTGTTAAAAAATGCATATTTAACAAATGTATGCAAAATAATAATTTCATAAAATTAGTAGATATTTACAGGTATTTGACTAAGGAAATAAAACTAAAATAAAAGAATAAAGGTAATGAATCGTGGATTTATCATTCCCCTATACTTTACCTTTGCTAATCCCTTATCAAACACTTATTTGGAGAATAAGTTAAAAGAGAAATAAAGAAAAGAAAAAGGTTAGAAGTTAGAACAATGTTGACTTTTAAACTTATGTTCATAAAATTGTAGTATGGATCTCTGTCGGACCTTTGGATTATTAGTGTGTCGTAACCATAATGAGAAATGGATTTAAAACCTAACAACCTCTAAGTTCCACAAGACTCATATTCATGTCTCCTCAACAGTCAGGTCAAAACAAGTCTACATACACAAATTCTTATGACAATGAATCTTTACTTGTACGGTGTAAGTGAAATATAGCTCCTCATCTCAAAATTAGCAAAGAAACAACCTCTCTCAACAAGGTAACTCTAATCCCCGGTCTAGCAATTCTTTCCTCGAGGAGCGGGGATATTCCCTTCTAAGTTCAAGTACAACTAGCTCAAGAAGAGGAGATGGAGAAGAGAATGGACGGTAACCAATGTAGCTACCTATCCTTGGATACATGACCATTGTAGCAAAGTCATCCACTGCAAGCTTACAAACATTTGACTTTGAAGCTATTATTCGTTTTTCTCACATGTATGTACACTCCGACAGGCATTTTACTTTTCAATCAGGCCTGTCCACTTTTGAAGATTCTGCATTTTTTCTTTTTCTTTTTTTTTGAAAAATGTACATAAGGAGTTTTTCCTCTAGAGCCAGTAGACTATCCCTCTTTTGAAGCATTATTGCAACCCCACGACATCCTATCTTTAGGCCTCAACATCGCCGGACCCGATTGAGACACACTTCCCTCCCTAGAGGAGGATGAGAGGTTGTCTAGATGTACTACCCTCGTATGCTACCCCAAGCCAAAAGATTCTGCCCCCTCACTACCTCCTCTATGAAGAGCTACATGTAGAGTGCTTGTCCAAGGTAAGCCACAATCTGAAAGAGTCATACGTGTATTGTTAAATAATCTACTTAGACTTATCAAGATGACATGTGAACATAGTCTTATGGACTCAAAGAATTAAGTCACTAAGACCTAAAAAGTCTTAACTCCATTTCTTATAAGGTTCCTCTGAAAATAATCTGATTAAGGTCCAACTAAGCTCCATTCTTCAAATTTATTCCAGACTGAGTTTAAATGTCAATACTATCCTGAAAAATGCACATGCCAATGCAAGAAATATGTACAATGCAAAGAAATTAAAGCAAAATCTTTTTGTGAAACAAGTTTGTAATTTTGATCTTTTTATGGATTTTTTTTTGAAAAATGATGCACATGCAAAAAGAGTTTTTAATGCAAATATTTATAAACTTTTGGGTTTTGTAGTTTTTTTTAAGAAATGGTTAGTAATATATACAAGTATATACAAATAAGAGTTAGGGAGAGATACATATATTTAAATAGGAGTGAGTCAACTATTTACAAGAATCAGGTGAAAATATTTACAACTTGATTAATTTATACATGTATATACATACTTGTTGGATTTTTTTTCTGTGATACATATATTCCTCAAACTTATTTGAAAATGATTTTATAGAAAAATTTGAAGACTATAGTCCAAAATAATTTTTCAAACAATTTACAAATATTTGAAAACTATTTTGCAAACATTTTTCAAACAGTATAAAAATTGTTTTCAAAATAATTTTCAACCATTTTTCAAACATTTGCAAATAGTTTTTACAAAATAATTTTATTTCACACAAAGAAAAATTTTTACAAGCCAAACTATTTTTACACAGGTTGAAAATATTTTTCAAACATTTTTCAAATAGTTTTCAAAAGGTTTTTCAAATAGATTTTCAAACTACTTTCAAAATATTTTTCAAAATATTTTAACTTGACTACTAATCAGTATATACAAAAAAGAAATTTGAGAAAATATCTGCATCTTTTTATTAGTTTTTTTGAATTTTACATGTATTCATATAGTATTTTAGCCATATGAAAGTATGAGTTATGGCTAAAGTATATATACAATATATACGACAGCCCCTATACTTAGCTCGGACTATGTCCTCGTAGTGATCAAAGAGTTGAAAAGGAAGACATAACTCGTGCTAAGTATAAGTGAAAAGAATACTATACTACAACAATGAATAAAAAATATTCAATAGAAGTCGGTGATTCCCCTGTACTTAGGATCAATTAATCCTAAGTATAGAAGACTGTACACAAGGGGAAAACTGACGGTTAGAATGTACGGGTCTACCTCCCCTATACTTAGGGTAAAATATCCCTAAGTATAGGGCAACAAAACAGAGGTATCAAAAGTCTGCCCCTCCATACTTAGGGTAAAGGATACACACACAACATGCTTTTTGATTTTTTTTTAATTTTTCAAAAAGGAAAAAATCACAAGGTAATAAAAATACACACACCACACTCTTTTTTTATTTTTCGAAATATTCTAAACTACACAAAAAATTTTACAGAAAATGTGTTTTTGTGTTTTATAAGTTTTCAAATGTTTTTGGTAATTTTTTTAATTTTTTCAGACATTTTTGTGATTTTATAAAAATCAAATAGTGGTAGCAAAAGTAAATAGTGCACAATCAAGAGTATTCTACAAGAGGAACTGAAATCACTCTTTTTTATTTTTCTAGAATTTTCTACATTTTTTCTAAGATTCTTAGTCTTTCGCATTTTTTAGGGTTTTATAAATAATCAATGCGTGAAATTTGGATAAAAATTAAAAGACAGTAAAACACACCTAATCTATTTTTTTGGAATTTTAGATAAATATTTGATTTTTTATGATTTTTAAAGTTCGGGTAGAGAAAAAGACATTGTTTTTGATTTTTTTTAAAAAAAACCAATGATGATGAAATGGGATGAAATTTATATACAATGAAGAGGGACATAGCAGGAGCACAACATAATTTTTCCATAAATTATTGAGCAGCAGAAACATTTATTACAACAAGATGAAGCATGCATATCAAGACTGGATACACAGGGACTAAAATGCAAATATTTTAAGTTTCTATCTCAGAAGCTATCAAAAATAAAATATGTGATAAGAATCACAATTTACCTAGTATACACGTACGTGGGACGTGCTTTGGAGTTGACAAGGCCTTCTGTGAAATTTTGAAAACTTACAGGGGCTTTGTTTGTAATTTCACTTATTTTTTTATTAACCCTCTCTAGGGCTTCCTTGTTCGTAGCTCTTCATCAACAGATGGGAAGGAGAGGAGAGAGCCGTCGTCACACGGGGCATGAGCACGACGGGAAGAGGGCAATCTGCGGGCGATGGCTAGTCGCACGTGGCTCGGTGGATGTCGCATTGCGTGAAAGAGGCGCGGAGAAGCAACACTGGAGTGCGAGCTGTGGGCCGTGGCTGGCCGCCGTCCGCTGGAGGCGGACTTCGACGGTGGCCTGGTGGTGCACGACAGAGGAGGCGTGGGAGCCCGTGGGCTTGGGGACTTCGATCGACGGTAACCGCGGTGGGAGGCACTTGGAGCGACGTGCCTTAGGTGGAGGAGGGTGGGGTGGCGTCCGGGCCACCTATGCCGTGAACCTGCTGCAATATTGTTTTGTTTTAATTTTTTATTTTTTTTATATTTTTTTGTAAACTGTGAGCAGAGATAAATTTTTTTTATGAAATTGTAAATAAGAACGGAAATATTTTTTTATTTTTTTTAATATTCCTGTAAAACAATTGTTAGAGATATAAATAATTACAAGTTTTTTTTATATATCTTTTTATTTATACACAAATTAGGATGTGAACGATGATCCGACGAAAAGCGAGTAAAGGATATGTGTCTCCTACCACCGTATGTGGTCGGAGGTGCGTGGTTGCGTGAGGTAGAATGGAAATGAAGAGGTCAAGATATGAGATGAAAAATCGGATTCGGAGATGGATCAAATCGGGATGGAGAATTACCTATAATTGAACACTATAAACTACCCCTAGAATTAATCAAAATGAAAGATGAAAAATAAAATTGGATCTCACCTCGGGATCGATACATTGTGATGGCCTCAACGAGGGTCGACTCGCTGTCACCAGACGGCTCGGAGGCTGGGCACCCTTTGATGAGCGACCCTAGTGACTAAGGTAAGAAGGTATCAATGGTCATTGTGACCTCAACCTCTCAGATCTAACTCGATCAAGAAAATCGAAGACCACCAATCAAAATAATCAAACAAGCAAATCTAATAGCGGTCTCGCTATTTTATTTTACGTGGTATAGATACCAGGATCGAACACAAGGAGCACGGAATGCGTGGGCTACGAAGTAGTTAGGATTCAAAAATAAGAGGAAATAAACTATTTTTGGTGGATTTTTGGTTTTTCAAATTTTTTAATTTTTATATTAAGAAAAATGTAACAGAAATCAAAAACTCACAATCATGCAATTATTTAACACACCAAAACAAGACAGAAAATTAAAATAAAAATATTTTTGGTTTTTATAAATATTCAAGTGTTTTTGGTATTTTCTTATATTTTTCTGATTTTTAGTTAATTTTATAAAAATGAAACAAAGCTAAAAATAAGAGATAATGTGCAGCCAGAACCTAAAGGCATTTTAAAAATACCTAAATTGCCTATAAAATTTCAGCAACAATTATATGAGAAACTAAAAAAATCTGACTAAAGAAACTGAAATTCCATTTTTTGATTTTTTTCTGAATTTTTAATGATTTTTCTATGTTTTTAATGTTTTTCAATTTTTAGGGTTTTTATAAATCCAAATGCAACAAAAATAGGATTGATTCAAAAACACAACAAAACAAGCAAACAGTAAAAATTTTTTTAAAGGATTTTTAATATTTTTAATTGATTTTTGAAATTAGACATAAGTAAATTTTAAGGTTTTTGAATTTTTAAAAATACTAAATGAAAACAAAATGAGCTCAAAAATTTATAGAAATCTTTACACTATGGCAGGAGCCACATTTCCAAATTTCATGAATTTTGGACGAAAATTGCTATTTATTCAAGACAATAAAAAACACACAGCATACAGGGACCCAGATGCAAAGAAAACAAGTTTCAGGACTAAAGAATAACATGCGCAAAAAGTATAGGGGCTCTACTGTAATTTTTCCATTAGTTCAATCACATGTCGAAACTCATCACTTACAGGGGCATGGATGTAAATAGTAAAACTATAAATTCAAAACATAACATCTACTAAACTCAGGATAATGCAGACGATGCAAGCGCAACCACAACAAAAGGACTAAAACGTAAATATGAAACATTGCAGGGGCACAGATGCAAAATGGTCCACTATATACTAATTATTTTACAGACTAAATGACAAATAAAATAAAGGCAGGGGTATAGGAGCAAATTACCCAGGCTGGGCGTGCGGCTCACGTGGGGTGACAGGTGTCGTGCTCTGAATGGAAGGCGACGTGCGGTCCTAGCGCTGACAGCTGGCGCATCCAACGGTCTGACTTTGAAGAGAACGTGGGGCGTACGGGGGCCGTTAGATGTCGGATCTAACGGCCTGACAGGCGCAGACGATGGACGGCCCAGATGTGAACTGGCGACTGGCGATGATCCGATGGTGGAGGAGCGTCCTGGAAGAACTCCTCCTGGGCGAAGTTCACCGGAGCACCAAGGAAGATCGGTGGCTCCAATAGACGATCGGACAACGGCAACAAGATCGTATGGCTCCTCCGCATCGGGTGAGGGGGTCGGATGGAGTATCCACATGTCAGATCTCCAGGAAGGTGGCTGCGACCTGTGATGGCTCCGGCGAGGCTGGGCTGAGGTGATCTGGGGTATATCCACGCGCGACTCGACCAGTGGGGTAAAGCTTCTGCTCGGAAGCGTGCTCCGGCCAATGTTATTTGAGTAAAGCTAAAGAGAAGCGACGGTGGGAGGTTCCGACGATGCGAAGGATGGAACCTAAGCCTAATCTTGGCTCAGATAGCCAAGATTTGGATGATCAGGATGCAGGAAAAGGATGACGGTGAATAAGGGGATCGATCTAAGCGGCTAAGGGTGGCTAACGGAGCTCCGACCACCGGGTCAGAGCCAGCGGAGCAGTGGTCGGTGAAAAATGAAAGATTGGAAAATACGGAAGCTAGGAACGATGACGGATGTACCTGAGTGTCCTAACACGATCCTAAGCTCCAGGGGGTGAGGTCGAGATGGTTCCTCGCCTCTACCACGCTGCGGAAGGCGGGGAGGCTCAAACGCGATGGATCTCCGGCCACGTGTGGTGAGCATCGGCTACAACAACCCTTTCCGACCACCAAAGACTCCGGTCGAATGCTGTCACCAAAAGCAAGGTTTCTAGGGTAGAAGTAAGGTGTGTGGCGTGAGCTCCGAGACTAGGGAGAGGAATGAAGAATTTATATGTGAGTCCCAGGTGGCCAGGAGATCGGGCGAGGGCATGCGAACCAAGGAAGATCCATCCTTCCCTAGGGACCCGCGAGGGTTGTGGATCCAAGGGGAAGGATCGGGCGAAGGAATCGGGGCAGGAGAGGCCAAGATCCGATCGAGAAAATTCTGAAAAAATGGAGTGAAACTCGGATTCGGGCGAAGACCGGTCCGAGAGGGGGAGTTGACCGAGGTCAACAATCCTCCTAGACAAATCAGAATTCAAAAAATAGAAAAGATTTGTAAAATAAATTAAAAATATAAAATGATTTTATTTTAAAATATTTTCAAAATGAAACATGTTTATTATTTTTCAACTATCTTTTAGTGATTTTTATTTATTTTTATGAAACATAAATTATGATGTATAAAATATAATATATTATATACAAGTATAAAATACCTATGTATTTTATATTATTATTTTTATTCTCTTATTCTTCAATTTTATATTTTATTTATTTACAACATAAAATATAGAGTATAAAATAATTTTTATTTTATTTTTATTGTTTATTTACAAGTGTAAAATAAATATGAGTATGATACATATATACATGTGTTATGTAGAAGTTGAGAGAGAGAGAAATTATTTTATTTTTATTTTTGTTTTAGTTTCTCATTTTTGTTTTATTTTTAGAAATATGTACAAGGGACTATAAACACATATATATTTTTATTTTATGAAAATAAAATATGTACATATAGAAGGAATATTCACAAGGTGGAGTGGCCCTATCTCTCTCTACTTATTTTATTTGGCGATCAGGCCCATATTGGGCCCTCTCTTGGGATCATGTCACTCAATATTTATTTTAATTATTTCCTTCTTTTTCTTTATTCGTTATTCTTTCATTTTTGCACAAATACATACTAATTATTGATATTTAACAAATGCATGCTTATGTATAATTTATTGTATTTACAGCTATCTACATGATGTTTTGCCAAGATTTTTACCTAAAATAAAAGAATAAAAAGTGATGAATGAGTATTCATCACCCCCCTATACTTTACTTTTGCTAGTCCCTTAGCAAACACTTATTTAAAAAAGAAGTGAAAAGAAAAAGAAAAAGAAGATGAAGATGGACCAAGGTTGATTATTAAACTTGTCTTTATTAAATTGAAGTATGGAGCTTAGTCAGATCTTTGGATTATTAGTTTGTCGGAACCTTATTTGGTCTTAGGTATGAAACTTAATAGCCTCTAAGTTCCACTAATCTATACTCAAGACTCCTCAACAATCCATATCAGAACAAGTTTACATACACAAACTCTGATAACCATGAATCTTTTCTTGTACTGTGTAAGTGATATGTAGCTCCCCACCTCAGTAATGGCAAAGTGACAACCCCCCTCAACAAGGTAACTCTACACCCATGTCTGGAAACTCTTTCCTTGAGGAGCGGGGTATTCCCTTCTAAGATCAAGTTCAACCAGCTCAAGAAGAGGAGAAAGAAGAGAATGGACCACGGCCAGTGTAGCCATGTATCCTTGGGAGCTCAACCAGTGTAGCTAAGTCTCCCTACTCCAAGCTTCATGAGATGGGCATGGGTAACATTAGCTTTGCTTTATTTGACTATATACACTCCGGTGGGTATTTCATTTTCTATCAGACCCACCAATTTTTTGGAGTTTTTCTTTTTGCACTTTTTTTGATGTGCATATGTACAACATATATACATGGTGTAGCATATATACATAAGGAGTTTTTCCTCTTGAGCCAGTTAACTATCCCTCTTTTGAAGCTTTATCGCAACCCACAACTCCTGTCTTTAGACCTCACTACTACCAGACCAAGTTGAGGCGCACTTCCTTCGCTATAAGAAGAAGAGAGGTTCCTCCTAGAAGTACTACCCTCATATGCTACCCCAAGTCAAAGAAGATTGCCTCCTCACCACCTCATCCGTAGAGAGCTAGGTGTAAAGTGCTGGTGCAAGTAAAGCCATTGTCTGTGAGAGTCATGTGTGTGTTGTTAAGTGTTCTACTTAGGCTCATCAAGATGACACATGATCATAGCCTAGTGGACTCAAAGAATTAAGTCACCATGGACCTGAAAAGTCTCAATCCTAAGCCCTATAAGGTTCCTCTGAGAACTAGGTGGATTAAGATCTTAACCAAGCTCCATTTTTTAATTTAATTCCAGGCTAGTTTAAGTGTCAACTATGATTCAGAAAAAATATACAAGTATTTACAAAAATGTAATTTGTACAAATTTTTTGAAAACATGCAAAATTTTTGAAAATGTTTGAAAAAATGGATGTATGTACGAATGCAGAAGTTTTGCAAAATATTTACACACAGTTACACAAAGGTTTTTTGCAAACCTTTTGTTTTTCAAACATTTTACAAAAATTATGTACTATATACATAATTTTGATATCAAAATATTTACAAAATCTTTACACAAAACATTTTTACAAACATTTTTACAAAAATAATTTTATAAATAGCTATGTATGTGCAATAAAGAATTTTATGTATAAGAAAAAAATTTTAATTTTTATGGATTTTTAAGGATTTTTAGCCATTTTTTTTATTACACACTCACACAAAGTACGAGTTATGGCTAAAGTATATATGAAATATATACGACACCCCCTATACTTAGCTCAAACGATGTCCTTGGAGTGAATCAAGAGCGATGAAGAAGACATAACTCGTGCTTAGTATAGGGAAGTGAAAAGAAAAATTATACTACAAAGACGAATGAAAGAATAGAATGGAAAAAGATCTTGGGGGTTTCCCTCTATACTTAGGATCAAGTAATACTAAGTATAGTAGGTTGTACACAAAGGGAAATCCGAGTGGCAGAATGTACAACGTCTACCTCCCCTGTACCCTAACTTAGGGTGAAATATCTCTAAGTATAGGCAGCAAAACAGAGATAGAAAAGAATCAAAAGTAAATCAAAAGTCTCACACCCCCCTATATTTAGGGTAAAGTGCATCCTATGTATAGCATAATCAAAGATGCAAATGGGGTGTTGGACTGAAGAATGGTGTGATATGGACATCTGGATCTATACAAGTTGGAAGACAGTGATAATCAGGCGTGAGATGCAATAGATGTGAGTCAAGAGACCCCATCTCACGCAAAATGAATAGGGGTGACGTCAACGACCAACGGCTCATGATCTAGATATGGTTTGAGTCGCTGCCCATTAACACGAAAGGTAGACTCAGATGACAACTCGGATATGTCGATGCTTCCGTTGCCGTGTACCTTTCGGACCAAGTATGGTCCCTTCCATTTGCTCTACAACTTTCCTGGGAAAAATAGAAGCATGGCATCAAACAACCATACTCTCTGTCCTGGCTCAGACTACTTGTGGCTGATATGAGAATCATGCCACTCCTTCACTCTCTCCTTATACTGTAGGCTGCTCGAAAAGGCTGCATCTCGAAGCTCCTCCAGGGCTGCCAACTCTACCCTCCTCTGGTCTCCTACACTCACTGGATCCAAAAATATATCTGTGACGGTCCAAAGTGACCTATGTCTGAGCTTAATAGGTAAATGGCAGGGCTTCCTATAGACGAGGCGAAAGGGAGATGTACCCAAAGGCGTCTTGAAGGACATCCGATATGCCCACAAGACTGAGTCCAAAAGCTGTGACCAATCTTTTTGGTCAGGGCGGACGACCTTCTGCAGAATGGTCTTTATCTCACTGTTCAACACTTCAGCAAGACCATTGGTTTGAGGATGATACGGTGTGGCTACTCGATGGTCAATGATGAACTCGCTAGCAAGGGCCTTTACCTTGTCATTGACAAAATGAGACCCCCCGTCAGATATTAAAACTCTAGGCACTCCAAACCGTGAAATGATATTCTTCCTCAAAAATCTGCATACAGTCCTAGCATCTGCGGTTCAGGCGGGGATGGCATCAACCCAACGACTCACATAATCCATGACCAACAGAATGTACTCAAATCCCTGACTCTTAGGGAATGGACCCATGAAATCGATGCCCCATACGTCAAAAACCTCACAGAAGTTAATAGGCTGCATCGGCGTCATATTACGTTGTCCACAAGTGCCCATCCTCTGACAGTCAGTACACCTCTTCACGAATTCATCAGAATCCTTGAAGAGGGTAGGCCACCATAGGCTGGATAGGAGCACTTTCTGTGTCGTTCTCCTCCCAGAGTGATGTCCTCCTACCTCAAGCTTGTGGCAGTATGTGAGGACGCTATGGTGCTCCTCCTGAGGAATGCACCGATGCCAAATGCTATCTCCTCCTTCATGATAAAGGACGAGATCCTCCCAATGGTAGAACGTGGCCTTCGCGAGGAAGGTCTCAAGTCGTTGCCTGGGCCAACCTTGTGGAACTTTCTTGGCAACAAGATAGTTCACAATGTCGATGTACCACGGGAGAGAGGAGATAGAAGGATCGCCTCATCTGGGAAGGTCTCAGAAATAGTCTCAATCTGCTCAGAATCCTCAAGATGCTCTAATTGAGAGAGTTGATCCGCCACCACATTCTTGACTCCAGGCTTGTCCTTAATCTCTATATCAAACTCCTTGAGTAGAAGGATCCATCTAGTCAATCTCGCTTTGGCATGCTTCTTGGCCATAAGGTACCTGATGGCGGTGTGATCTATGAAAATGTTCACCTTAGATCCAATGATGTACGATCTGAACTTATCTAGGGCAAACACTACGGCTAGCATCTCCTACTCAGTGGCGGTGTTGTTCCGCTGAGCAGCATCCAAAGTACGACTAGAGTAGTGAATGGTAAATGGTGCTCCATCCCTCCTCTATCCCAGCACGTCCCCTACGGCAAAATCGGAGGCATCCGTCATGATCTCGAATGGGAGAGACCAATCAGCAACTGGAGGATAGGAGCCTCTACAACTAGACTCTTGAGAGTCTCAAATGACGCTAGACACTTATCATCTACAATGAGCTCGGTGTCTTTGGTCAGCAAATCAGTCAACGGCCAGGCAATCCTACTGAAATCATGAATGAAACGCCGGTAGAAACCGACGTGCCCCAAAAAGGACCGTAACTGTCGCAAGTTGGACGGTGGACTGAGTTTCTTAATGATATCCACCTTGGCCAGATCAACCTCCATGCCTCTGTTGGAGATGATATGGCCAAGCACCATCCCTTGAGTCACCATGAAGTGTCTCTTCTCCCAAGAAAGCACTAGATGGACCTCAATGCATTGCTGAAGGATGCGGTCTAGGCATCAAGACAAGCATCGAACCCATCGCCATAGATCGAAAAGTTGTCCATGAAGACCTCCAAGCACTCACCCACCATGTCCGAAAAGATGGACAACATGCACCTTTGGAATGTCACCGGGGCATTACATAGACCAAAGGGCATCCGTCTGAAAGCATATGTCCCAAAGGGACAGGTGAATATAGTCTTGTCCTGGTCTTCGGGCGCAATGGCCATCTGATTGTATCCAGAGTACCCGTCAAGAAAGCAGTAATGACTCTTCCCAGATAGCCTCTCTATAATCTGATCAATAAAAGGCAGCGGAAAATGATCCTTCTTGGTGGCCTGGTTCAATCGTCTGTAGTCCACGCAGACCCTCCAAGAAGTGGGTACTCGAGTAGTGATCTCCTCTCCAGACTCACTAGCAACTGTGGTGATGTCCATCTTCTTGGGCACCACATGTAACAGACTGACCCACTGGGAATTGGAGATGGGGTAGATAAAATCGGCGCTTCACCATTTCGAGATCTCCTTCATGACAACCTCTCGAAGGTTCGGGTTCAGCTGTCGCTGGAACTCACGCGATGGCTTCGTGTCCTCTTCAAGATAGATATGGTGGAAGCACAGGGCCAAACTTATCCCCTGGAGATTGGCTATGCTCCGTCCTATCGCCTTGCGGTTCTTTTCAAGAACCCCCATCAGACAGGATTCTTGCTCTCCAGTCAAATCCGTTGAGATAATGACTGGGTGCATCTCATGCTCACCCCCAAGGAACCTATACTTCAGCGACGACAGCAAGGTCTTCAGCTCTGGACAACTGGGTGCTGGCGGATCTGGCCTCTGAAATGTCTGAGTGAATGTGACCAAATTTGCGTGGGAGAATGAGAACTCTCGCTGAAAATCAGAATCTGATGAAGACTGCTCTGCCGGTATGTCTCTGCTTTGAATGGGATCAGCCTCCACCCTAGCTGCTGGCTTTGTCGACATCAGACAAGGAATCATATCATCAAACTCTGCCCAATCTATGTCTGACTCCGAGGGATCTGAATCACAAAAATCGACTGCCTCGCTATTAGGAACAAGATCTGCTGCCTCAACTGTATCCTGTACCAGGAATGTGCTCTCCAAGCTCTCCTCTACCGGAATCTATGTATCAGCGGGATCTGAAGGTGAGAGGATGGCTCGTGAATCAGGGTCTGCCCAAACTGCCTCATCATCTGTGATCACAAAATCACAATCCTGGTGGATATCTCGCTTTGCCTCTGTCATCTTCTCTTAATCTGTAGGCAGGTCCGAGCAAGCTGAATCTCTGGCTCTAGTCTCCTCGATCGTCTCTATTTGTATACTCTCGCCCTCGATGCGAAAGTATACCTTCCCTCTATCATGGTCGGACACTGCCTTGGCTGTGGCCAAGAACGGGCGTCCTAACATGATGGGGGTATTGGTCACTGACTCAGGGATCTCCATGTCCAACACAACGAAGTCCACGGGGAATTTCAGGCCCTGAATCGTGACGACAACGTCCTTCAGCAACTCCTTCGGCCTCTTGACATATCGATCAACAAACTGAAGGACCGTCCTGCTCTGTCAGAGAGGGCCAAACTCGAATCAGTCTAGTAAGGCTGTCGGAAGTAGGTTGATGGAAGAACCCCTATCTACTAGAGTCCGATCGAACCTCTACTCATGAATATGGCATCTGACAAAAGGGGCTCCTGCATCTGGCCTCTTAGCTAGCAGACGGTTCTAGATGGCGAAGCAAGAGGCGCGAGTGAGCACATGGATCTCTGATTGGTGGTTCCTCCTCCTCCTGCGAACAGTAGTCCTGTCTCTGAGGTTCCTCTGGAAGAGGGGGATGTGCTCCAAGGCCTCCTGTAGAGTCAGCTGTATATGAAATCTATCCATCATCTGCTGGCTGAACTCTAGCTGGTGTGATTTTTTTTGGATTTTCTTTTTTAGGACTCTTGGCCAAGCGGAGTGCTTGGGGAAAGGGGACGGCTGGGCCCTTCTCAGATGAAGGGCTAGGATCGGGTCTATGCTGCTATGGCAAAGTAGAATCCATATATAAATCATCAATCAACACAGATGGACTTGCAAATGACGAACCCTTTCCTTTATTCTCAAAATAGTCCTGAGATACATGAATAACATGAAATGCAACAGGAGAAGAACGGGTGGCCTCAGTACCACCCACGGCATCTGGACTCGCGGCATCAGTATAGTGCTCTGGCTCAGCATCTCTGGTGGCATAAGCACCACCTCCTCCATCTCGTGAAGTGACGGCCTCAGTACCATCAGCAGGATCAATGTCCTTGGTGGCGTCAGCACCACCGTCATCATCATCATCACGAACAGCATCAGCACCGCTCTCCTCCTCGTCTGGAACTCCTGAAGCTACATGGGGTGGTCGTTCAGACGAGGTGTAGCCGGCTGGCATCCTACTGCTCCTAAGTGTAACAAAGTCAGCATCAAACATGTATGCAGAAATATCACCAAGTAGATCACTAGGAGTGGTAACCTCTGTAAACTCTACCTGCTAAGAATTCCTCTTGAGGTTGTTCGGGTTCGGCTCAATCTGGGAAGGGATAACAGCCTTTCCCTTGACTATCTCTCTCATATCCTATTGGAACTCATCCATCTCCCGACTGAAGGTAGACTGTTGGTCGGAGATGAGGCAGGCTAAACCATCTAAGGTGGGGTTCTCATAGGTGGGCCCATGAGAACCTGACAGGTGTCCTCTCTGGAAGTGACGCTGCTGCTGCTGAGAGTAAGAGGGATACTGGGGCTGAGACTGATACTGTTGAGGCTGTTGCTGCTGCCTCCAAGACTGTCCTTGCTGATAGGGACGAGGACCATGTTGCTGGTAAGACTGAGGATGTGGATGCTGCTGGTGTGGGAACTGGGGCTGCTGGTGCTTCTCTCACTGCTAGCCGTACTTGCCACCCTGAATTGGAGGCTGCTGCTGGGAATTGGTACCTCCGGTCGACCAACGGAATCCGGGATGGTCTCGTCGGATCCCAGGCTGAGGTCGGTCATACTATATCTCGTTGACATCCATCAACAGCTCATGCTCGTAGGTGGGTGGGGGGAGTACTGCCAGGGGCTGGTCCGGTTGATACACCATCATCTGGTTGTCCTGAGATGGTGGTGACTGGACGTACTGCTGTTGTTGTGGCTGGAACAGCTCCGCCTGAACATGGTGAACCTATCGGTACATGGCGGAGGGTTGGGTCGAGCTGCTACTGCTGCCGGTGTCTGCCCGTGACCTGAGACGGGGCTGAGAAGCCATTTGTGCCTCCTAGAGATACACGATCTGTGTCTTCAAGTCACTCAGCGTCTGTGCCACCTGATCAATCTGCGTCATGCCCTGGCACTGCTTCTTCTCGATCAACTCGATACGGTCCAGCTTCTTGCTGATGATCCCCATGTCAACGGATGTCGACTCTACATGTGTTGTTGTCGCTGATGATGTAGAAGGACCGACATCGACCCGTGCTATCCTCTGATAGGACACGACCTGTGGCATGAGCTTCCCCTGAGTGTAGAGTCGAGTCTGGGACATAACCGTGTAGTTCTCAGCCATCTCCTCATAGATGGCCCAGACCTGATCCTCATCCTTGGCGAAGTATGAGCCCCCACAGGATGCATTAACTAACCCCTGCAGCTCCGGTATAAGCCTGCAAAAAAAGCACTGGACAAGGTTGGGCTTCGATATGTCGTGATGGGGGCACCGGTCTGTGAGCTCCCTGAAGCAGCCCCATACCTCGTGAAATTTCTCATTGAGGAGCATGGAGAAATTGCTGATCAGGACCCTAGCTGCATTGGTCTGGCCGAATGGATAATACTTGTTGAGATACTCATTCCGGAGATGTTCCCATGTAGTGACAAATCTCCCTAAATGCTTCATCCAGTTGGCTGCTCTGTCGACGAGGGAGAAGAGGAAAACCATCATCTTGATGGTGTCCTCATCCACAAGGCGATCATGGACAGTGCTGCATATCATCTCAAACTCCTGGAGATGAAGATGTGGCTCCTCGGTGGCGAGTCCGTGAAAGCGAGGAAGGAGCTAAATGGTTTGAGGTGGGAACTTGAAGTCTCCTGCAATGACCGACAACACAATCCATCTATGGGTCAGAGTTGCACCAGGGTTGTGCAACTCTCTCATCGAGCGCGCTGCTACTGCTGGCTGAACTGGCTATGCGTGCTCCTCTCCCTCGAGAATATCTCCTCCACGGGGTCTACGCTGTTCTCGGTCTGCTCGCATCTGTTCCATCTCTCGGAGCATATCTGCCATGAAAGCTCTATGATCCTGGATCTGTCGCTGCATGGTCTCTAAGGAAGCTAACAGGGCGTTGTTGATCGCACCCTGGTCCAGTACATATGTCTGCTCTCGTCTGGGACCATCGGTGCACTCCTCGTTGTTGGCCATGGTCTCTACAAAGGCAAAAGACCCAAACTCAGGTGACGATAAATCAACTGGCTGTTGTTGTCTTTGATTGGGCACCTCAAGACAGGTAGAAGGGTGGTCGATGGGGAACAGGGCGGAGTCAAACTCGGGTTTAGAGAGTGGGTCTCAACTCTCGCGAACCAACCTAGATGAGCGGGTCGGAGTGCTCGAATGCAGTGCAGCCAGAGGCTGCCTAAGGGACCTCCGACCCATCATCTTGATCTGGCGAGTAAAGGCGGATGAGATCTGAATAGCAAACAAGATTGGTCAAGCAAAACCCCTGATTCACCTACGCACGCGGAGCTGATGACTGTGAAGGTTCGGTCTTTTATCTTGTCATTTTTATTAGGTGATCAAACAGTCTATCAGAGCAATTAAGCAAGCTGTTGGGAATCCAATGCCCCCAGGAGATTGTCCCGATCTCAAGCTAGATCTTTCGCAGCCAGTATAAGTCGTGGACCATTTACCGGCTATCTGATCAACTCGCTCTGTTAACGATATCGCGTCCCACTTTACTGGAGATCGGAGCGATCCTCACTGGAGAACGACTAACTCGGAATCAGTAGTCTGAAGAAGGGTCGGATGTGGCTCTAGCCTAGGGTGCGGGTCACTCTCTCGCTCATCCAAACCATACAAGGAGGGGATTGGTCTCCCAAGACAAATATTTTTTTTGTGAAGTGTATTTTAAGATCAAATTTGCTTAAACAGTCCCAATTTTATAGTTTTTGTTTTTTAGATATTTTTCAAAGCAAACAACGCCTAATGAATTTTTCGGTTCTCCTGATTATTTATAAATCCAAAAATAGGGGAGAAGGCGAAAAAGCCGATGCACGACTAAACACGATGATGCATGCTGAGTAAGAAAAGTGTACCTTGCCTCCAGCACTTTACATGCAAAGTGATCCGCGCATAAATTTAAATGACAGAAACAAAACTAATCTAAATGATACAATGAGGAAATCAGCCTTAAGCAGATATTTCTACATGTGAAGCACAACAACTAACGGGTCAACGAGAGGGATTGGGGTCCGGTCTCTGATGCCGATCGGTGTCCGCCTCAATGGATCCTGCCAGCGCTGTATATGGCCTCTAGTGGCACGTGACCCCTCAAGTGACCAGGTTAGCTTTTTATTAGTGATTTAATTAGTAAGGTCCAATTAGGATCTATAGGTGCAGAAATGTAATTAGGGTTGAGCCTTAATAATTACGTCATAAGGAAATAGAAAATCCTATTCTAAGGCTAAAATCCTTGAAAATCAAAGAAAATAAAATCAAAAAAAGCAAAAACCGACGAAAACCGCAGTGAGGTCCCCCAAGCACACCGGTGCTTGGCAAAATAGACCCCAAAAATCACCAAATCTGATAGTGTCTCTGAGTGTCCTGGTCCTGTATTATTACAATAATAACAAGCTGAAATAAAAAATAAGCTAAACTCAACTAAACTAAGCTAAGTCCTCCCCACACTCCTGCTCTCCTCTCTTGAGCTCTCTTGCGGCTCTATGAAGAAAAGAGTCACCTCCAAATCGCGCGGGTGCGTCGGCTACCCTAAGAAAGCCACCCTTGATCGTCGGGCCCTCGCAAGAAAATCAAACAGAAATGTGTCAGTCCACAGTTATTATAATAATGCAAAATAAAATAAAATAAATGAAAAAATAAAAACAAATAAAAAGAAAAGAAATACAAACACAAATATAAACAAATAAAAGAAAAAAATAAAAACAAATAAAAGAAAATAAAAGAAGAAAAAGAAAAGCCGAGAAAGAAAGCCGACTACTAAGCAATGCTCCACGACAACGGTGCCATTCTGATGAGCGACCCGAGCGACTAAGGTAAGAAGGTATCAATGGTCGTTGCGACCTCAACCTCTCGGATCTAACTCGATCAAGAAAATCAAAGACCGCCAATCAAAATAATCAAACAAGCAAATCAATTAGCGGTCTCGCTATTTTATTTTACCTGGTATAGCTACCAAGGTCGAACACAAGGAGCACGGAATGCGTTGGCTACGAAGTAGTCAGGATTAAAAAATAAGAGGAAATAAACTATTTTTGGTGGATTTTTGGTTTTTTTCAAAATTTTTAATTTTTATATTAAGAAAAACTTAAAAGAAATCAAAAAGTCATAATCATGAATTATTTAACACACCAAAACAGGTCAGAAAATTAAAATAAAAATATTTTTGGTTTTTATAAATATTGAAGTGTTTCGATATTATTCTTGGATTTTTCTGATATTTAGTTAATTTTATAAAAATGAAACAAAGCTAAAAATAAGATATAATGTGCAGCCAGAACCTAAATGTACTTTAAAAATACCTAAAGTGCCTATAAAATTGCAGCAACAATTTTATGAAAAACTAAAAATAAAAATCTCACTAAAGAAACTGAAATTGCATTTTTTTTATTTTTTTTCTGAATTTTTAATGATTTTTCTAAGTTTTTTAGTGTTTTTCAATTTTTAGGGTTTTTATAAATCCAAATACAACAAAAATTGGACTGAACAAAAAACACAACAAAACAAGCAAACAATAATTTTTTTAGATTTTTTAGAGGATTTTTAATATTTTTAGTTGATTTTTCAAATTAGACAGAAGCAAATTTTGAGGTTTTTGAATTTTTAAAAATACTAAATGAAAACAAAATGAGCTCAAAAATTCATAGAAATCTTTACACTATGGCAAGAGCCATGTGTCCAAATTCATGAATTTTGGACGAAAATTGCTATTTATTCAAGCCAATCAAAAATGCACAACACATAGGGACCCAGATGCAAAGAAAATAAGTTTTAAGACTAAAGAATAACACGCGCAAAAAGTATAGGGGGGCTACTGCAGTTTTTCCATTAATTCAAGCACATGTCGAAACTCAGCACTCACAGGGGCTTGGATGTAAATAGTAAAACTATAAATTCAAAACATAACATCCACTAAACTCAGAATAATACAGGCAAATCTTCCAAACATACACGTGACGATGCACGGGCAACCACAACGGAAGGACTAAAACGTAAATATGAAAAGCTACAGGGGCACAGATGCAAAATGGTCCACTGTATACTATTTATTTTAAAGACTAAATGAAAAATAAAATAAAGGTAGGGGTATAGGAGCAAATTACCCTGGCTGGGCATGCGGTTCACGTGGGGTGACAGGTGTCGTGCTCTGAATGGAAGGCGGCATGCGGTCGTGGCTCTGATAGCTAGCACATCCAACGGTCTGACAATGAAGAGAACGTAGGGCGTACGAGAGCCGTTAGATGTCAGATCTAACGGCCTGACAGGCGCAGACGATGGACGACCCGGATGTGAACTGGCGACTGGCGATGATCCGACGGTGGAGGAGGGTCCTAGAAGAACTCCTCCTAGGCAAAGTTTACTGGAGCACTGAGGAAGATTGGTGGCTCTGATGGACGATCGGACGACGACAACAAGATCGTATGGCTCCTCCGTGTCGGGTGAGGGGGTCGGATGGAGTATCCACCAGTCAGATCTCCGGGAAGGTGGCTGCGACCTAGGATGGCTCCGACGAGGCTGGGCTAAGGTGATCCGCGGTTTCTCCACGCGCGACTCGACCTGCGGGGTAAAGCTCCTTCTCAGAGGCGTGCTCCGGCAATGTTATTTGAGTAAAGCTAAAGAGAAGCGACGGTGGGAGGTGGAGGGAGGTTCCGGCGATGCGAAGGATGGAACCTAAGCCTAATCTTGGCTCGGATAGCCAAGAGTTGGATGATCAGGATGTGGGGGAAGGATGACGGTGAACAGGAGGATCAATCTAAGCGGCTAAGGGTGGCTGATGGAGCTTCGACGACTGGGTCGGAGCCGGCGGAGCAGTGGTCGGCGACAAATGAAAGATTGGAAAATACAGAAGCTAGGAACGATGAGGGATGTACCTGAATGTCCTAACACGATTATGAGCTCCAGCAGGTGAGGTCGAGATGGGTCGTCGCCTCTACCACGCTACGGAAGGCAGGGAGGCTCAAACGTGGTGGATCTCCGGCCACGTGTGGCGAGCGTCGGCTACAACAACCCTTTCTGACCACCAAAGACTCCGGCCGAATACTGTCATTAAAAGGAAAGTTTATAGGGTAGAAGGAAGGTGTGCGACGCGAGCTCCGGGACTAGGGAGAGGAATAAAGAATTTATATGCGAGTCCCAGGTGGTCAGGAGATCGGATGAGGGCATGGGATCCAGGAAGATCCATCCTTCCCTAGGGATCCGCGAGGGTCGTGGATCCAAGGGGAAGGATCGGGCGAAGGAATCGGGGCAGGAGAGGCCAAGATCCGATCGAGAAAATTCTGAGAAAATGGAGTGAAACTCGGATCCGGGTGAAGACCGGTTCGGGAGGGGGAGTTGACCGAGGTCAACAATCCTCCCGGACCAATCAGAATTCAGAAAATAGAAAAGATTTGTAAAATAAATAAAAAATAGAAAATGATTTTATTTTAAAATATTTTCAAAATGAAATTTTTTATTATTTTTCAAACTATTTTTTAGTGATTTTTATTTATTTTTATGAAAAATAAATTATGATATATACAATATAATATATTATATACAGGTATAAAATACCTTTGTATTATATATTATTATTTTTAGTTTCTTATTTTTATATAAATACCCAATTTTATATTTTATTTATTTACAACATAAAATTTAGAGTATAAAATAATTTTTATTTTATTTTTATTGTTTATTTACAAGTATAAAATAAATACGAGTATGATACATATATATGTGTTATGTACAAGTTGAGAGAGAGAAATTATTTTATTTTTATTTTTATTTTATTTTTCTCATTTTTGTTTTATTTTTAGAAATATGTACAAGGGACTATAAACACATGTATATTTTTATTTTGTGAAAATAAAATATGTACATATAGAAGGAATATTCACAAGGTGGAGTGACCCTATCTCTCTCTATTTATTTTATTTGGCAATCGGGCCCATATTGGGCCCTCTCTTGGGATCAGGTCACACAATATTTATTCTAAATATTTCATTCTTTTTCTTTATTCTTTATTCTTTTATTTTTGCACAAATACGTGCTAATTATTGATATTTAACAAATGCATGCTTATGTATAATTTATTGTATTTACAACTATCTACATGATGTTTTGCTAAGATTTTTAGCTAAAATAAAAGAATAAAGATTGATGAATGAGTTTCATCACCCTTCTTTGATAAGATTTCTCTCAGAGATCGGTCTCCTCTCCATCAAAGATTGATCATAGAGTAATGAAGGAAGAAGAAGCCAATAAAAAGAGAAGAAAAAATAAAAAAGAAAGGTATATACAAATGAAGAATGTATTTAGTGGTTAACTAAATAATTTAATTAATTAACTAATTACTAATTTCCGAAATAAAATAATTAAATAAATAAATAAATTTACAAAAATTAATTAGCCACCTTAATGGTGGCTATTAATGGTATAGAATAATATATTTATATAAAAGGTATGTTTTCAAATCAAATAATGAATAAATTAAATAATTAAATACAAATTTCATAATTAAATTAAATTATTTAATGTTAGATATTTATTTTTTGGTGATTTATATGTAAGGAAATTAGTTGTATACAAATATTATGTACATATAATACAATATACACATGTACAAATAAGGAAATAATTTATATATATATTTTTTAATTTTTAATTATTTTTTATTTAATAATGAAGATAATATTTAAAATTATGTACATTATGTATAAAAAATAGTTATGAATAAATATATACAATAAGTATGTGGTAAAATTGCACAAACCACCCAGAAAACTGCCTTTTCGACAGTAACTCCAAAAAT
Source organism: Ottelia alismoides (assembly GCA_037367405.1). Taxonomy (NCBI): domain Eukaryota; kingdom Viridiplantae; phylum Streptophyta; class Magnoliopsida; order Alismatales; family Hydrocharitaceae; genus Ottelia; species Ottelia alismoides. Next base: position 733,677 of record JAZKJV010006854.1, on the reverse strand, counting down.
TATGAAATCTCAGCCATTTAAAAGATAATTTAATTTAGAGTATAATAGAAGTGAGTTTGATTCAATTTGAGTTCGTATGGAGCCGGAATTAGTCTTTCAATGATCACTTTACGGCTTCTTCTAAGTGTAATTATTTTATTCTGTACATTATTTTACTTGGCAATTATTTTTATTATTTACAAAATATTTTTATTTACTACTTTTGTTTAGAAAAATATTTTATTTGAGGTCAATTTATGTTCAAATAAAATAGTACAAGTTTTATACAAACATATAGGGAAAAAATTACAATTATTTTTGGATTTTTGAATTAAAGACCCTATCTCCCCCTACTTTATTCCTGGTTGATCAGGTTAATTCTTGACCTTCTCTCGGGGTTCAGGTCAGTCTGCATTTATATCATAAACAAATCCTTTATTTTTCTTTTCTTTTTCTTTTCTTCTTTATTCTTTTATTTGAGTATAAAGTGTTAAAAATCATATTTAACAAATTCATGCAAAATGGTAAATTCATGAAATTAGTAGGTATTTACAAGTATTTGTCTAAAGAAATAAAGCTAAAATAAAATAATAAAGGTGATGAATCGTGGATTCATTAGCCATGCACATACGGTACGCGAGTTGGGTGATTATCAAGATTAGCCCTCGATTTTACTTTGGAAAAAACAGAAGAGACCCATATGTTCAAAGTAAGGAGGGGAGGATTATGTTGGGCATTATGCCCCTATCAATCATATCATGATTTGAGTACCATGGTTTAATTCAATTTATTGACGGACAATCTGACGAAAGGACGCAAGTGATAATGGAGAACAAGAAGTAAGGGGCACAATTGATTTTGACAAAGGGAGGGGCATAAATGATATTACTGAAGTTAAGAGGGTACAAGTGTTAAAATTCCTTTAATTAATATCAATTGTTGACTCTGTCCTGTATTAGACGATCAACATTTAAATTAGCAATCAGTACTACCATTTATCCATGCTTCTATGTTAGAGAGCAAGGTTTGGTGCATTTGGTCTAGTATATAAAGAGTAAGAAAACTATGGCACATATCACTCGAACAAGAATCCCACAGGCTTTTGACTAAAAAGAGATAAAACATCTCGAAATTTCTAGAAGCAAACTTTGAATTTAACTATTACTTCAGCAAACAGATGAGATATACTTATTTGCTTTCTTCCAAAAGGTGATGACCTTCTTATAATGCAGCTAGTACATCTCTCTGATATCTTGTGCTTTCTGGTTCTCGTTTTACAGGCATCTCTCTAGATCAACCAGTGGTCGTTTCATGGGGAAGTGGAGTAACAACATGCACATTTGTCATGGTAAACTAACATCATTTTTTGCTATAACTTTGTTGTGGTGATAATTGTTGCGTACATATAAATGGAAACCTGCCTGCCACTTTTAGGGTCTTTATCGTTTGAGAAAGCATGAGTTCCTCTCTATGATGCTTCTTGGACAAAATGGGCATTTAGGTTCGGATTAACTGAGGACAACTAGTCAAATGTCGGCATTTTAATTTGCTTTTGAATAAAGATGCCCCGCGGAAACCAAGTGCAAAAATATATGCAGGAGATAGCTTATCATGGAGCAGATATATCTGTATTTTCTTCTTATGTATCTCTCTAGCAGCTACAATGTTTTGGGGGAGAAATGAGGATTTGAATTTTTAAAATTTGTGCTGAAATAGATATTTGTAAAATCCGTGCCTTGGCTGATGGAATGTCTACCATCTAGGGGTAAGGTCATTTTGAATCGAATTTGTTTCAATGTGTTTGGGTCAAAAAAAGGTTTAAACATGAGTTAGAAATATGCTTTCTTGTAATGATCAAGTTCATTTTTAAATTATCTAGTAATTACTAATTAGTTTCAATGAGTTTTATACAAAAATATCATTTTTCATGGGGGTGTGTGCGTATGCTATTCAATTTTGACCAATCATTGAAAACTTGATTTTTTTTTGAGTCAAAAAAGGGGGAAACACGCATTGGTGTCCGTCCCAATAAATTGATTAAAAATAATTATAACAACCAGGACTCGAGTAGAGTCCGAGCATGGTGGACTACATTTTCAACATAAAATCTCTCTGAACGAAAAAATACACCATTCCTGGTAAGCCAAAGTACCCATAAACTCGCAATCGGCACTAGTCTCTCCCTATTTGGACGGAATCGAGAACTGATTAGGGATTCCCAGAAAAATGACATGTTGTTTTGATCAATCCAAGCCACATCCACCGCCTACCAGTATTCTTGCACTTTCTCACAACGAAGAAACAAATGCTCAGTGGATTCCACCAACGATCTGCAAATTAATGGATCTTATTTGATATTTGATCCCAAATCACCAAATTGAATATTAATTGATGGATCTTATGATCTCTTTGATTAACTTTGATCCTTTTCTCGTTGAAGAGATCTTCCATATTCTTTAAGGATTGGGTGATACTCTCTTGGTTGATTGAGTGATTAGGAGATTTTTTATGGATGCACAAGGCTTTCTATGGACTATAAATATAGGGCATGTGGTGCATACCATAACATCCCTAATACAAGTTCTTACACCGCAAGAAAAAATAATAGAGGGAGAGTTAGAGGGGGAGAAGAAAGAAGGTCCATGTTTTCAACAAAGTTTTAAGGGAGTGATTTTTGGAGTTGTGATTCTCTAGAATTTCTTCCTATAGTCTAACAATGCATTTATCGACTTCATGATATATTTCTCATATCCATTATTCTCCATTATTTGGTGATTTATAAGATTGCAGATAGGTAGACTTTGTGTAAGCATATCATAGGAAAATGATTTGATTATAGTTTTTGGTTTTGTGCTGCGATTAACGTTGTGGATTTTCTCCACGCATTGATGGGTTTTCACATTAAAAAATTCTCTTTCCGTATGTGGTTGGATTTTTTCGTAGTTGTAATAGGTAATTCTCTTTGCATATGTGGTTGGATTTTTTCGTAGTTGTCATAGGTACATCATGCATGATTTGCTTATCAACTTTGTCATTTTTCCGTGATTCCATCTAATACAGGGATCAATTCCCAACAAGCTGTTATTTTTTTCCAAGAGATGATGAATCTTTTTTCATTTTTATTCTGTACAATTATAATTTTTTGTTTCTAGTTTGAAGTTATATTTGAACCTTACTTTATATAATAAATAATAAATACTACAGATAAATATTCAACAAATAAATAGTATGTATTTTTCGATGAAAAAACCTGAACTAACTAAACATCAACACTGAATTAAAATGCTAGATATGTACCTTTTCTTTTGAAAAATAGTAGTAGTAGAAGAAGATGTGGATAAAGGGATAAGTACCAAACCAATAGGCTTTTAAAAGAAATAATAATTATGAGGAATTGTATTAGTTTTCCATTTATTTAACATCGTAAGAAAATGTTCGTACAGAAGGACAATCTGGTCATCTAACTATAACATTTATTGTTGTGCTACAAACTAATATGCTAAAAGGAATTAATTACTTCAATAAATCCCTTTAGTCAGAAAAGCAAGTGTTATATGTTCCTGTAAAGAAGACAAAATGAGGAAAATTAAGGCACCAGTTTTATTATTTTTGGATTTTTGGTGTATTTACTAGAATTTTTATAAGTTTTTATGTGTTTTTCAATTTTTAGTGGTTTTCAGTAATGAAAAATAGCCAAAATCGGCTAGAAAATCAAGCTAAGCAAAATAGACAGTAGACAATTTTTTTTGTAATTTTTAGATACTATTTAATATTTTTTGTGATTTTTATAGTTAGACAGTAGCAAAATTAAAGGTTTTTGATTTTTTAAAAATATCAAACGAAATCAAAAATGTCCTCAAAAATCCACGAAAAATTTACACCATGGCAGGAGCCATGTATCCAATTTTCATTGGATTTGGAGGTGGTTTGCTATTTTATTCAAAAATAAAGAGAGGGCACAGTGCACAGGGACCAAAGTGCAAATACCCAAGAGTCTGGGGGGTCTGGTGCAATTTACCCAGCAAAACACGCGCCACGCGCGTGCCTAGGGCACTCAGGTACCCAAATGTAATAAAAATAAGTCCCGAGGACCTATTTGTAACAGGTACCAAAAGTCCAGGGGCTTATCTGCAAAATACCCGAAATATCACGCACATGTTGAAATAAATCACGCACAGGGGTATAAATGCAAATAAACTAAAACATTCATTCCATTGATAACAACTAGAACTACAGGGGCCTGTCTTGCAAATAAACCAGAGGAGCACGTGACGAAGCACGTGTCATACAACGCACAGGGGCATAAATGCAAGGAAAACAAAGTACGGGGTCCTCTATGCAAATAACCCTAAAACTAAACAACTAAATTCAATATTTACAGGACAAAAATGAAATAAAAGAAAAGACAGGGCCTAAGGGTAAATTACCCTTTATTAAGGTGAACCGCCGGATGCGCGCCACGTGGAGGATCTGAAGGTGGCGAACGATGGGCGCTCCAGATCTTCCCTCCTCAGATCGAACGGTGGTGGTTGCTCCGGAGATGAACGGCTCTGATGAAGACTGGAGCGAGAGGGACTATCGAACGGCGATGGAGGATGCTGGATGAACAGGTTGCCGGCGAGACTCGCCGGCCTCGGGCATGCGCTAGGCTCCTCCTGGGAGCACTCTGAAGGTTGGAGAAGAGACGTGGAGTGCTCCCGCGTCTGGTGGTGGGCTCCGATGATCCAGCCGAGCTCCGAGGAGCTCGGGCGAGGTCGGCGGAGCTGAGCCTCCTGACTGGATGACGAAGGGCCTCAGATGGCCTTCGTTTGACCTGCAAAGCGAACCAGAAGACTCGCGGGTCGAGGGCAAACTGCCTCGACCCGGTTAGGCGAGGTGACGGTGGCTCGTGGGTCGAAATGGCGAGCTCCGACGAAGGGGGTGGACGGAGGAGCTCGGCTCCCAGCTCCTATGCGAGCTGGGTCGGATGGAGGGGTGAAGAAGGTGCGTCGAAGGGAGGCGGATGCGATGGGCGATTCCGATGGTCGAACGGAGTGAGGGGATGGTCGGAATCAGCGAGGGACGGCGGCGATACGAATTGGGCGTAACTGGAAATCGAAGAAAGATAAGGACCTACAAGGTTACCTGGGTGGTCGAAGAGACTGGGGAGGAGCTGGGGAAGCTCCTGGTCGTCGCCTCGAGGAGCGTCTCCCTCCGAGGCTCAAGCTCCAGCTGATGGCGGAGCGACGACGGCGTAGCTCGCCGGATCGATGGTCTCGCCCTCCTTCCTCGCTGCAACACCACAGGGGGCGAGCTGTCACTCTCGCCGATGCGATGGAGGTCACTGGGGGTGGAACGAATGAGCCAAAGATGGAGAAATGAGGTGGCGGAGCTTGGCTTTATACGTGGAGGTGATCCGGAAAGAATCGCGCGGGTAGGGAAATCAGGAGCGTGGATCTCGATGCAGCGGCTCCGGCGAGGGTCTCGGGTGTATCGCGAAGAAGTCGGACCCGGGGTTTGGTGAGATGGGTGTCGGATCAAGCGGGTAGAAAAGGGAGAAATCGGGTCCTTCGCCCAGATCCGAGACGGGGTGGTCCTGGGGGGGGGGGGGGGAGTTGACCGGGCGGTCAACACTCCCAGGACCCAATGGGAACAGGCCACGTGGTTGGATCTTGAAGTGAAAATTAAGGGTAGCTAGGGGCCGATTTAGCAAAAACTCAAAACAGAAAATATTTTTCTTTTATTTTTTTCTATTTTTTAGTGATTTTTAATTAACTTTTAGAAATAAAAATAAGGTATATACATAATATGTACTATATAGGTATATGTACACTATTAGGGTTTTTAATTTTTGAGTTTTTTTAATTATTATTTTTGTATAATTTTATCCTTATTTTATATTTTCTTATTTATATTATAAAACAAGGATTAAAAAGATAATTTTATTTTGTTTTTATTATTTATGTATATAGGTAAAATAAATACATATATACATTTATATACATGGTATATTTACAATATATTTTTGTGTTTTTAATTTTGTTATTTTTATTTTGTTTTGGTTTTAATTGTTTTTATTTTATTTATTTACATTATACCATATAGAATATTTACAAAAAGTTTGGAACTTAATTTCATTTATTTACAAGGTTAAATAAATACATAGGAGTGGTTCATGTACATGGTGAAAGTGGTGTTTTTAGTCTTTTTGATTTTTATCTTTTTCCTTTGTTTTTATACTTATAAATATGTGCAAGTATTTACAAGCATATTTTTGGTGAGGAAAATACCTTTATTTTATTTACATAAATATTTACACATGAGCCCCTATCTCCCTCTACTTTGGCTTTTATGCGGTCAGGCCCATGCTGAGCCCTCCCTTGGGTTAGGTTGCTCAATATTTATTCTAAATATTTCCCTCTTTTTCTTTTTAATCTTTATTCTTTTATTTTTGCACAAAAACATGCTAATTATAGGTTTTTACACAATGCATGCTTTTGGTAATTATTCCTATTTACACATATCTACATGCATTTGCAAAGGTTTTTGTAGCTAAAATATAAGAATAAAGAGTGATGAATGAGTATTCATCAGCCGGCCCGGTGGCTTCGCTCCGGGGCTCCTCTGCTGCGCCTGAAGGTCGGAGAAGCTCCGCAAGGGTGTCCCGCAGCTGGTGGTGGGCTCCGATGATCCAGCCGAGCTCTGAGGAGCTCGGGCGAGGTCGGCGGAGCTGTGCCTCCTGGCTGAATGGCGAAGGACCTCAGATGGCCTTCGTTCGACCTGCAAAGCAATCCAGAAGACTCTCGGGTCGAGGGCAAACTGCCTCGACCCGGTCAGGAGGGGTGACGGTGGTCTGTGGGTCGATATGGCGAGCTCCGGCGAAGGGGGTAGACGGAGGAGCTCGACTCCCAGCTCCTGTGCGAGCTGGGCTGGATGGAGGGGTGAAGAAGGTGCGCGAGAAGTCGGCGAAGGCTATGGCGATGCCCGATGATCGGATGGTGGTCGGAAGCGGGAGGAATCGACGATGGATGGCGGCGGAGCGATTTGGGGGTAACTAGAAATTACGGAAAAAGAAAGACTATCGGAGCTACCTGGGTGGACGAGGAGACTGGGGAGGAGCTAAGGAAGCTCCTGGTCTTCGCCTCGAGGAGCGTCTCCCTCCGAGGCTCGGTGCTCCTGCTGGTGGCGGAGCAACGGCGGCTGAGCTCGCCGGATCGATGGACACGCCTCCTCTCCTCGCTTCGACGGCGCCGGACGCGAGCTGTCACTCTCACGAGTACGCTGGAGCTCACAAGAGGTGGATTCGAATGACCAAAGATGGAGAAATGAGGTGGCGGAGCAACAGCTAAATATGTGTGCGGGTCCGGCTAGACGTGGTCGGGTAGGGCGTGGAGGCGCGCAGATCCCGATGTGGATACCCCGGCGAGGGTGTCGGATGTGGCAGGAGTGAAACGGACCCGGGGTTTAGGTGGGATTCAATCGGGTTTAGGCGCTAGAAATTAGGGAAGTCGTGTCGGGCGCCTAAATCCGCAGGAGGTGGTCCTGGGGGGGGGGGGTAGTTGACCGGGCGGTCAACAATCCCCTGGCCCAATAGGAACAAGCCATGTGGCTGGATTTTGCAATTAAAAATAAGGGTAGCAAATGGCCGATTTTGTAAAAACTTAAAACATGAATTATTTTTATTTTAATTTTTTCTATTTTTTAGTGATTTTTAATATTTTTTTCGAAATAAAAATAAGGTATATTCATAATATGTTATATATAGGTATATGTACACTTTAAAGGATTTTAATTTTTGATTTTTAATTGTTATTTTTATACAATTTTATTCTCATTTTATATTTTATTTATTTTCATTATAATATGAGGAATAAAAAGACATTTTTATTTTATTATTATTATTTATATACATAGGTAAAATAAATACATATATACATTTATATACATGGTATATTTACAATATATTTTTGTGTTTTTAATTTTGTTATTTTTATTTTGTTTTTGTTTTAATTGATTTTATTTTATTTATTTACACTATATCATATAGAATATTTACAAAAATTTTAGAAATTAATTTTATTTATTTATAAGGCTAAATAAATATAAAGGTGGTTCTACATACATGATGACTATACAAGAGGTGTTTTTGTTTTCTTTTTAAATTTTTAAATTTTTATTTTGATTTTATATTTATAAATATATACATATATTTACAAGCCTATTTTTTTGTGAGGAAAATACTTTTATTTTATTTACATAAATATTTACACACATGAGCCCCTATCTCCCTCTACTTTGGCTTTTATGCGGTCAGGCCCATGTTGAGCCCTCCCTTGGGTTAGGTTGCTCAATATTTATTCTAAATATTTCCCTTTTTTTCTTTTTAATCTTTATTCTTTTATTTTTGCACAAAACATGCTAATTATAGGTTTTTACACAATGCATGCTTTTGGTAATTATTTCTATTTACACATATCTACATGTATTTGCAAAGGTTTTTGTAGTTAAAATATAAGAATAAAGAGTGATGAATGAGTATTCATCACCCCCCTATACTTAACTTTGCTAGTCCCTTAGCAAACACTTATTTAAAAAAGAAGTGAAAAAGAAAGAAAAGAAAAAGAAAAAGAAAAACAGAATGTACATGGATCAAGGCTGATTATTAAACTTGCCTTTATTAAATTAAGGTATGGAGCTCAATCAGATCTTTGGATTATTAATGTGTCGGAACCTTATTTGGACTTAAGTCTAAAACTCAACAGCCTATAAGTTCCACTATTCTATAACCTAGACTCCTCAATGCTCCAGGTCAGAACAAGTCATCAATCACCAACCCTAAAGACCATGAATCTTTTCTTGTCCTGTGAAAATGAGGTCTAAGCTCTCCACCTCAGAAATGGCAACTTGACAACCCTCCCTAACAAGGTAACTCTATGACCTCAATCTGGCCACTCTTTCCTCGAGGAGCGGGGTATTCCCTTCTAAGTTCAAGTTCAACCGGCTCAAGAAGAGGAGGAAGAAGAGAATGGGTCAAGGCCAGTGTAGCCAAGTACCCTTGGGAGCTTGACCAGTGTAGCCAAGTCTCCCTGCTGCAAGCTGCATCAGGTGGATCATGATACTCAAGCTTTGCTTATTGCACTCTATATACATACTCCGGTGGGATTGTCATTTTCTATCAGACCCACCACTTCTTTGGAGTTATTTTCTTTTTGCACATTTTTTTCAAGTGCATCTGTACAACATATACATGTGCAGCATATATACAAGGAGTTTTTCCTCTTGAGCCAGTAGACTATCCCTCTTTAGAAGCTTTATTGCAACCCACAACTCCCGTCGTTAGACCAAATGGCAACCAGACCAAGTTGAGACGCACTTCCTTCACTAAAAGAAGACGAGAGGTTCCGCCTAGAAGTACTACCCTCATATGCTACCCCAAGTCAAGGAAAACTGCCTCCTCACCACCTCATCCGTAGAGAGCTCGGTGCATAGTGCTCGTGTCCAAGTAAAGCCATAATCTATATGAGTCATGTGTTGTTGTTAAGTGCTCTACTTAGGCTCAATGAGATGACATGTGATCATAGCCTAGTGGACTCAAAGAATTAAGTCACCATGGACCTGAAAAGCCTTAAACCTAAGCCCTATAAGGTTCCTCTTAGAAGTTAGGTGGATTAAGATCTTAATCAAGCTCCATGTCTCAATTTGATTCCAGGCTAGTTTAAATGTCAACTATCATCCAGAAAAACTATATACATATGTACAAAAGATGCTATTTACACAAATTTTACAATCATGCAAAATTTTTGAAAAATGTTTTGAAATCATGTATGGATGATGCATGAAGTGCAAGTTTTGCAAAAAGATATTTACACACATTTACACAAGATTTTTGCAAACTTTTGATTTTCAAAACATTTTGGAAAAATTTTGTACTATATACATAATTTTGATAAGAAAATATTTACACAAACTTTACACAAAAGATTTTTGAAATCATTTTTACAAAAATACTTTGTACACTAGCTATTTATGTGCAAATAAAAGAAGTTTATGTACATGAAAAATTTTTAATTTTTGTGATTTTTAGCCATTTTATTTATTAACACGCTCACACAAAGTACGAGTTATGGCTAAAGTATATATGAAATATATACACACCCCCCATACTTAGCTCGAACGATGTCCTCAGAGTCAAGAGCGATGAAGAAGACATAACTCGTGCTAGGTATACGGAAGTGAAGAGAAAGGCTATATACAAAGAAGAAGAATGAAATAGAAAAGTCAAGAGGGTCTCGGGTCTTCCCCCTATACTTAGGATCAAGTAATCCTAAGTATAGCAGGCTGTATACTAAGGAAAAATCCGAGAGGAGAATGTACAGGGTCTACCCCCCCTATACTTAGGGTGAAATATCCCTAAGTATAGGCAGCAAAAACAAGGGTAGACAGAAGCAAAAGAAATACCCAAAGGTCTCACTTCCCCCCTATACTTAGGGTAAAGTGCACCCTATGTATAGCATAATCACAAGATGAAGAAAGGGATGTGGGACAAAAGAATGTAATGATATGGACATCTGGATCTATACAAGGCGGAAGAACAGTGAAGCTCAGGCGTGAGATGCATTAGATGTGAGTCAAAGACCACATCTCACGCAAAATGAATAGGGGCAAGATCAGCGACCCGCGGCTCATGATCTAGAAATGGCTTGAGCCGCTGGCCGTTCACTCGAAAGGTACTCTCAGAAGACAACTCGGATATATCGATGCTACCGTTGTCGTGTACCTTTCTGACCAAGTAGGGTCCCTTCCACTTGCTCTGTAGCTTCCCTGGAAAAAAACGAAGCCTCGCATCAAACAGCCATACTCTCTGTCCAATCTCAAAATACTTGTGGCTGATATGAGAATCATGCCACTCCTTCACTCTCTCCTTATACTGTAGGCTGTTTGAGAAAGCTGTACCTCTAAGCTCCTCCAGGGCGGCTAACTCTGCCCTCCTCTGGTCTCCCATACCATCTGGATCCATAAGAATATCTGTAACTGCCCAAAGTGACTTGTGCCTCAGCTCAACAGGTAAATGGCACGGCTTGCCATATACGAGGCGAAAGGGAGATGTGCCCAATGGAGTCTTGAAAGACGTCCTATATGCCCACAAGACCGAGTCCAAAAGCTGTGACCAATCCTTTCGGTCAGGGCGGACGACTTTCTGCAATATAGTCTTGATCTCCCTATTCGACACCTCGGCTAGACCATTCGTCTGTGGATGGTAAGGTGTAGCAACACGATGGTCTATACCGAACTCGCTAGCAAGGGCATTCACCTGGTCGTTGATGAAATGAGACCCCCCATCAGAAATCAGAACTCGTGGAACCCCGAACCGCGTGATGATGTGCTTCCTAAAAAATACGCAAACTGTCCTCGCATCAGCGGCTCGGGTGGGGATGGCCTCAACCCAACGGCTAACATAATCCACGGCCAACAGAATGTACTCAAATCCCTGACTCTTAGGGAATGGACCCATGAAATCGATGCCCCATGCGTCAAAAACCTCACAGAAGTGAATGGGCTGCATCGGCATCATATCACGCTGTCCACACGTGCCCGTCCTCTGACAGTCAGTACACCTCTTCACGAACTCATCAGAGTCCTTGAAGAGGGTAGGCCACCACAAGCCGGATTGGAGCACTTTCTGTGCCGTTCTCCTCCCAGAATGATGTCCTCCTGCCTCAAGCTTGTGGCAGTAAGTGAGGACGCTATGGTGTTCCTCCTGAGGAATACACCGACGCCAGACGCTATCCCCTCCTTCGTGGTAAAGGATGGGATCCTCCCAGTGGTAGGACTTGGCCTTCGCAAGGAAGGTCTCAAGCCTCTGCCTGGGCCAATCTTGTGGGACTTTCCCAGCAACGAGAAAGTTCACAATATCAGCATACCACGGGAGTGAGGCGATAGCAAGGATTGCCTCATCTGGGAAGGTATCTCGAATGGGGTCAATCTGCTCAGACTCCTCAGGCTGTTCTAAACGGGAGAGATGATCCGCCACCACATTCTTGACTCCAGGCTTGTCCTTGATCTCAATGTCGAATTCCTGGAGTAGAAGGATCCATCTAGTGAGTCTGGCCTTGGAATCCTTCTTTGCCATGAGGTACCTGATGGTGGTGTGTTCTGTGTACAAAGTCACTCTAGATCCAATGATATAAGATCGAAACTTATCTAAGGCAAATACTACGGCTAGCATCTCCTTCTCTGTGACCGTGTAATTCCGCTGGGCGGAATCCTATGTGCGGCTAGCGTAGTGGATAGCAAATGGAACTCCATCCCTCCTCTGTCCCAGCACTGCCCCTACGGCAAAATCGGAGGCATCCATCATGATCTCGAATGGGAGAGACCAATCAGGCGGCTGGAGGACAGGAGCCTCAATAACACACTGCTGGAGAGTCTCAAAGGACGAAAGACACTTGTCATCGACAAGAAACTCGGTGTCTTTCGTCAAGAGGTCAATCAACGGCCGGGCAATCCTGCTGAAATCCTGAATAAATCTCCTATAAAATCCAACGTGCCCCAGGAATGACCGTAGCTGCCTCAAATTGGACGGTGGTGCGAGTTTTCTAATGACATCAACCTTGGCCGGATCAACCTCCATGCCCCTGTTGGAGATGATGTGGCCAAGCACCGTCCCTTGAGTCACCATGAAGTGACTCTTCTCCCAAGATAGAACCAAATGGAACTCAATACATCGCTGGAGTACTCGGTCTAGGCAGTCAAGACAGGAGTCGAATCCGCCGCCGTAGACCGAGAAATCATCCATGAAGACCTCCAAGCGTTCCCCTACCATGTCCGAAAAGATCGACAGCATGCACCTCTGAAAAGTCGCAGGGGCATTGCATAGCCCAAATGGCATGCGTCGAAAGGCATATTTACCGAAGGGACAGGTAAAGGTGGTCTTCTCCTGATCCTCAGGAGCGATGGCCACCTGGTTGTAGCCCGAGTACCCATCAAGGAAGCAATAGTGGCTCTTCCCTGCTAGTCTCTCAATGATCTGGTCAATAAAAGGCAGGGGGAAATGGTCCTTCTTGGTGGCCTGGTTGAGTCTCCTATAGTCAACGCAGACCCTCCAAGAGGTGGGTACTCGTGTAGCAATCTCCTCTCCCGACTCACTGATCACAGTCGTGATGCCCGTCTTCTTGGGCACCACATGCAAGGGGCTAACCACTTGGAGTCGGAAATGGGATAAATGAAATCTGCACTCCGCCATTTTGATATTTCCTTCATCACGACCTCTCTCAGGTTGGGGTTCAGTCGCCGCTGGAACTCACGCGACGGCTTCGCCCCCTCCTCGAGATAGATATGGTGGGAGCAAACTGATGGACTAATCCCATGGAGATCTGCTATGCTCCATCCGATTGCCTTGCGGTTCTTTTCAAGAACCCCCATCAAACGGGATTCTTGCTCTGCAGTCAGATCGGCGGAGATGATGACTGGGTGCATCTCAGGTTCGCCCGCAAGGAACCGATACTTCAGCGAAGTAGGAAGCGGCTTCAGCTCTGGACAGCTGGGTGCTGGCAAATCAGGCTTCGGAAGAAGATGTGTGAATGCTGCTAAGTCTGCCAAATCTGCCGGGGAGAAAGAATACGAGCTCTCGCAAACTGGATCTGGAGGAGGCTGCTCAACTGTGCTGTCTCTGATCTGCTCTGCCTCTACCTCCTCCTCATCTATAGGCTCAGGTGGACTCAGGTCTGGCATCTGATCATCACAATCTGCCCATTCAGACTCTGAATCCGAGGGATCTGCATCAAACAAGGTGGCATCAGTACCACCATCACACAAGGTGGCCTCAGTACCACCATCACTAGCAACCGTGTCGCGGTCGAGAACCGGCTCTGCTGCCTCTGTAGTATCCTGGACCAGGGTTGTGCTCTCCAAGCTCTCCTCTGTTGTCATCTCTGCATCAGTGGTGTCTGGAAATGAGAGGATGACCTGTGCTGAAGGGTCTGCCCATGCTGCCTCATCATCTGTGATCACAAAATCACAGTCCTGGTGGATGTCTAACCCAGCATCTGTCAGCTGCTCTGTATCTGTCTAGTCTCTGAGCATGCTCTCTCTCTCTGGCTCTGTAGTCCTCGACCGTCTCTATTTGTACACTCTCGCCCTCGACGCGAAAGTATACCTTCCCGCTATCATGATCAGTCACCGCCTTGGTTGTGGCCAAGAACGGACGACCGAGGATGATGGGGTTATCGGCCACTGAGACAGGGATCTCCATGTCCAACACTAAGAAGTCCACGGGGAATTGCAGGCCCTGAATAGTGACGATAACGTCTCGCAACAACCCCTTCGGCCTCTTGACAGATTGATCAGCAAACTGAAGGATTGTCCTGCTCTGTCGAAGAGTGCCCAACTCGAAGCGGTCGAGAAGGGCTGCCGGAAGGAGGTTGATAGACGATCCGCTATCCAATAGAGTACGGTCGAACCTCTGCTCACTAATCTGACATCTGACATACGGGGCCCCTGAATCTGGCCTCTTGGCCGGCAGACGGTTCTGGATCGTGAAGCACGTGGCTTTCGTCAGCACATGTATCTCTGAATGATGATTCCTCCTCCTCCTCCTGACTGTGGTCCTATCTCTCAAAGAACGCTGAAGAAGGGGGATATGCTGCAAAGCCTCCTGAAGGGTCAGCTGTATGTGAAATCTATCGATCATGCTCTGGCTGAACTCCTCCTGCTCTCTCTTTTTTGGGTCTTTTTCTCTTTTCTTCCCCTTCCCCATCTGCAGGGCTCTAGGGAAGGGGATCACAGGGTCCTTCGCAGATGAAGGACTAGGAAAAGGCCTAGACGGCTCGACGGTCAGATCCGCACATACATCAATCACCATAGTGGGACCAGAAGAAACTAAACCTTTTCCTTTATTCACAACAGTGTTCTGAGGTATATCAACAGAAGGAAAAACAACATCTCTATCAAAACGAACACCGGTGGCCTCAGTACCACTACGGGCTGGCTCTGCTACTGGACGTCTCGCGGCCTCAGTACTGCGGGCTGGCTCGGCAACTCTGGTGGCATCAGCACCACCTCCTCGAACTGGTGAAGCGGCGGCCTCAGTACCGCCGGTGGAATCAGCATTCTTGATGGCATCAATACCACCATCATCATCATGTGCGGCCTCAGTACCGCTCTCCTCCTCCTCATCTGGCGCCCTGGGTGGATCCTCGAGTCGTCGCTCAGATGAGGCGCCGCCTGCTGGTGCTCTACCGCTCCTAAGTGTAACAAAATCAGCATCAAATAGATCCGAAGACATATCATCAAATGGATCACTAGGAGTGGCATGCTAAGTGGAAACTACCTGCTCAGAATTCCTCTTGAGGCTATTGGGATTTGGCTCTATCTGTGTAGGGATGGCGGCCTTCCCTCTCACAAGGTCCCGCATCTCCTGGCGGAACTCGTCCATCTCCCGTCGAAAGGTAGCCTGCTGGTCCGTGAGGAGGCGGGCTATGTCATCCAAGGCAGGGCTCTCATGGGAGCCCGACGGGTAGCCTCTCTGGTGCTGAGGTTGTTGGAACTGGTGCTGCTGGTGCTGAGAGGGGTAGGAGGTAGGATGCTGCTGCTGTGACTGGTGAGCCTACTGTTCCCGTCTCCAAGACTGTCCCTGCTGTTGATAGGGACGAGGAACGAAGGACGACTGCTGGTATGGCTGGTGGGCTGGGGGCTGCTGCTGCTGGTGATCCCTCTGCTGGCTATACTGCCCTCCCTGACCGGATGACTGCTGCTGGGGCTGGGTACCTCCACTCCCCCACCTGAATCCGGGATGGTCTCGTCGGATCCCAGGCTGGGGACGGTCATACCAAATCCCGTTGACATCCATCAACGGCTCTGCATCGAACTGGGCTGGCGGGAGTACGGCCAGAGGCTGATCCGGCTGGTATACCACCATCTGCAAGTCTGGAGATGGTGGGGACTTGTAAGAAGGCTGCTGCTGCTGGTACCGCTCCGCCTGTACAAGGTGAACCTGTCTAGGCTGCTGTAAGGAGCTGGAGCGTTGGGACGAGCTGCTGCTGCCGCCGGTATCGCCTCACGACTGAATACGGGGCTGGGAAGCCGTCTGTGCCTCCTGGAGACACATGAGCTGGGTCTTCATGTCGCTCAGAGTCTGTGCCATCTGCTCCATCTGAATGATGCCCTGGCACTGCTTCTTCTCGATCAGCTCCATGCGGTCCAACTTCTCGCTGATGATACCCATATCCGCAGCGGACGACTCTGCATGTGCTGCTGCAACTGCGGATGAACTGGATGGACCGGCATCGACCCGTGCTATCCGCTGGTACTGCACGGGTCCTGGCTGCCGCTAGGGTCTCCCCTGAGTGTACAACCTGGTTTGGGACATCACCATATAGTTCTCAGCCATCTCCTCGAAGATGGCCCAGACCTGGTCGTGATCCTTGGCGAAATAGGACCCGCCACAAGAAGCATTCACCAGGCCCTGTAGCTCTGGTGTCAGCCCGCTGAAGAAGCTCTGCACAAGGTTCAGCTTCGAGATATCATGGTGCGGGCATCGGTCTGTGAGCTCTCTAAACCTCTCCCATGCCTCATGAAATTGCTCGTTGGGGAGCATGGAGAAGTTGCTGATCAGGGCCCTCGCTGCATTCGTCCGCCCGAGTGGATAGTACTTGTTCAAGTACTCGGTGCGGAGCTGCTCCCAGGTGTAGACGAACTTCCCCAAATACTTCAGCCAGGTGGCTGCTCTATCTGCTAGGGAAAAGGGGAAGGCAATCATCCGAATCGTATCCTGGTCCACATGGCGGTCGTGGACAGTACTGCAGATCATCAAAAACTCCTGGAGGTGGAGATGGGGCTCCTCGGTGGCAAGTCCGTGAAAACGGGGAAGCATCTGCAGGGTGTTTGGGGGGAACTTGAAGTCCCCCACGATAGCAGGTACCACCACCCAATGATGCATCAGTGTGGATCCGGGGTTGTGCAACTCCCGCATCGGTCTCGGTGGTCCTCCTGCCGCCACGGCTGCCGCTGCGGCGGCGGCTGCTGCTGCTGCTGCTGCTGCGGCGGCTCGTGCCTCTGCATCTGGTCCGTCCTTAGGCTCGCTCTGATCTCTCTCTGCTCTGAGTCGCTCCAACTCTCTCCTCATCTCAATCATGAAAGCTCCCTGATCCCTCAGCTGCTGCTGCACTGTCTCTAACGAGGCGATCAGGGTGGAGTTGATCGCTCCCTGGTCCATCACAATGTGCTCGGTCCTGGAGCGATCCTCTGAACTACCGGCCATGACGTCTGCTGCAAAATCAAATGAGCCATACTCAGGTGCTGTCAAATCTGCTAATCTCTCCTCTGGCTCATATCTCTCAGAACCGAAAGAAAGGGGGTCGAGGGGGAACAGGGCGGAATCGTACTCGGGCTCGGAGAACTGGTCTTGGCTCTCACGGGCCGACCTAGATGATAGGATGGACGTGCCCGAAAGCGGTGTAGCCAGAGGCTGCCTAAGAGAGCGTCTACCCATCATCGTGATCTGGTCGAGTAGTGCGGATGAGATCTGGAAAAACTATGATCAGAATACAAACCCCCGGTTCACCAACGCAACGCGAGCTGAAGACCGTAAAAGCTCGGTCAAATTATCTTGTCAATTTTTATTAGGTGAACACACAAGATATCAGAGCGCTTACGTGACCTGTTAGGATACCCGATACTACTCCAACCGACTGGCCCGCACGGAAGAGTCGGTAGTCAGCTGGAAATAGCACCGGAGGGCTCTACCTAGGGTGCGGGTCACTCTCTCGCGCAATCAAACCAAACAATGAGGGGGTTGCTATCCCCAAGACAAATTTTTAAGGTGAGCATCTTTTAGGGTCAATAGTTTTAGCCAGTCCCAATTTTATGGTTTTTCTTTTTAATATTTTTCAAATAAAAACAAACGCCTAACGAATTTTTCGGTTCTCCTGATTATTTAGTCCAAAATAGGGGGGAGAAGACGAAAAAGTCGATGCACGATAAATCAATGATGCATGCAAAGTTAGAAAGGCGTACCTGTCTCCAGCACTCTACATGCAATATGATCCGCGCATAAATGTAAAGGCAGAAAGTAAACTACCTAAATGATGCAGCGATGAAAACCGAGTCCTAGATCAGCAATTCTACTCGCAGAACCGTCTAATCGGTCACCGACCTCCAAGCCAAAGGGTCCGGTCTTGGCCCACCCCTCCTCTGCCCGACAAATTGGGGGTAGGAGAAAGCGCTTTACAGGGTGGACTGCGGCACGTAGGCTACGAAGGAGATGAGTCGATTATTTTTATTAATTGATTATTAGTAGGTCCAATTAAGCGCACTATAGGAACAGGCAGATAATTAAGTGTGGGGACCCTACTAATTACGGCACAAGCAAGTATAAAATCCTAAATCTAGGGGCTCGATCAAAAACCGCGTAAACACCGGAAAAGGCAGTAAAAAGAGAAGAAAACAAAACCGCGTAAAAAGCCGCGAAAAGCTCCTAAGGGTCCCCCGAGCACACCGGTGCTCGGCGAAACAGACCCGCTAAGCCAAATAGTCCAAGTGTCCAGTCTGAGTACCTGTTTTATTACAATAATAATGAAAGAAAAATAAAACCTCTCCCACTCAACTCTCTCTCACTCTCTCCTACGGCTCCGTAAAGAAAGGAGCCGCCTCCGAGTCTCGCGGTTGCGTCGGCTTCTCGAGATCGGCCGCCTCGGTCCTCGGGCCCTCGCAAGAAAGAACAGAGTGGTCAGACCAAAATAATCAAATAATAATAAAAAGGAAAATAAATGAAACTGAAAATGAGGGTATATATGCCAAAATACAAAATAAAATAGACACTCAAAATAAAGTAAAAACAAAAATAACAGAAAAAGAAAATAAAACAAAATAAAACAAAGATAAAATAGAAAACAAAAGCCGCGAAAAAGCCGCGAGCTCTGAAAGAGCCACGAAAAGCCGCGAAAAGAAAAATGAAGATAAAATAAAAAACTACTAAGCCGTGCTCCCCGGCAACGGCGCCATTCTGATGACACGACAAGCGACTAAGGTAATCAGGTATCTCTACGATGGTAGTTGCGACCTCGGTCACTCGATCGTGTCGATCAAGAAAAATGAACCACTAATATAAATAAAATCACTCAAAATGCGAAAGCGGTCCTGCTATTAGATTAACCTGGTATAGCGACCAGGGTCGAACTCAAGGAGCACGGATTGTCCTTGCAGCCTACGAAGTAGTCAAAAAGAAAAATGAAATAAAAGAAGCAACTATTTTTGGTGGTTTTTAATTATTTAATATATTTTTTGGATTTTTAATGAATTAAGAAAATAAGAAAAGTAAAGAAACACACACTTCAACAATTTATCAAAAGCAATAGAAATCAACCAAAAATTCAAACAAAAATATTTTTATGTGTTTTATAATTTTTAGTGTTTTTGGTGAATTTTTGAGAATTTTCTGATGTTTATTTAATTTTCGAAAAATCAAAAAGTGACTGAAATGGAAGGTACTGTCCAGCCGAGCTAAAAGGGCCTAGATAAAATATCTTAAGGCCCCAAAATAACTGGGAGGTAATTTTCCTGTGAAGAGAAGAAAATAAGGAAAATTTAGGCACCAATTTTATTGTTTTTGGATTTTTAATTGATTTACTAGAATTTTTATAAGATTTTGAGTGTTTTTCAATTTTTAGGTGTTTTAGATAATGAAAAATAGCCAAAATTGGCTAGAAAATCAAGCAACAAAAGAGACAGTAGACAATTTTTTTGGAATTTTTAGACACTATTTAATATTTTTTTTCTGGTTTTTAAAGTTAGACAGTGAAGAAAATAGAGGTTTTTGAATTTTTAAAAATAACAAATGAAAACAAAAATGTCCTAAAAAATCCTCGAAAATTTTACACCATGGCAGGAGCCATGTGTCCAATTTTCGTTGGATTTGGAGGTATTTTGCTATTTTATTCAAAAATAAAGAGAGGGTACAGTGCACAGGGACCAAAGTGCAAATACCCGAGAGTCTGGGGGGTCTGATGCAATTAACCCAGCAAAACACGCGCCACGCACGTGTCTGGGGCACTCAGGGACCCAAATGCAAGAAAAATAAGTTCCAAGGACTTATTGGTAACAGGTATCAAAAGTCCAGGGACCTATTCGCAAAATACCCAAAATATCACGCACATGTTTAAATACAATACGCACAGGGGTATAAATGCAAATAAACTAAAAGATTCATTCAACTGTTAACATCCAGAACAACAGGGGCATACAGTGCAATTATCCCAACGAAACCACGTGACGAAGCACGTGTCAGACCATGTACAGGGGTATAACGGCAAATAAAGGCAAGCACACGGGTCTCTAAGCAAAAGTACCAAAACTTAAACAACTACGCTAAATATTTACAAGACTAAAAACGAAATAAAATAACTAAGAGGGCCTAAGGGTAAATTACCCTTTATTACTCGGATCGCTGGATGCGCGCCACGTGGAGTATCCGACGGCGTAGAAGTGTGGTAGCACATGAACCAACGGCTGCGATCGACTCTCCTCTGATCTGACGGTGAAGGCAGCTCCAGGGATGAACGACCCAGATGACACCTGGAGCGGGAGGACTGATCGAACGGAGGAGGAGGATCCTCGAAGAACAGATGACCGGCGAAGTTCGCCGGCCCGGTGGCTTCGCTCCGGGGCTCCTCTGCTGCGCCTGAAGGTCGGAGAAGCTCCGCAAGGGTGTCCCGCAGCTGGTGGTGGGCTCCGATGATCCAGCCGAGCTCTGAGGAGCTCGGGCGAGGTCGGCGGAGCTGTGCCTCCTGGCTGAATGGCGAAGGACCTCAGATGGCCTTCGTTCGACCTGCAAAGCAATCCAGAAGACTCTCGGGTCGAGGGCAAACTGCCTCGACCCGGTCAGGTGGGGTGACGGTGGTCTGTGGGTTGATATGGCGAGCTCTGGCGAAGGGGGTAGACGGAGGAGCTCGACTCCCAGCTCCTGTGCGAGCTGGGCTGGATGGAGGGGAGAAGAAGGTGCGCGGGAAGTCGGCGAAGGCTATGGCGATGCCCGATGATGGGATGGTGGTCAGGAGCGGGAGGAATCGACGATGGATGGCGGCGGAGCGATTTGGGGGTAACTAGAAATTACGGAAAAAGAAAGACTATCGGAGCTACCTGGGTGGACGAGGAGACTGGGGAGGAGCTAAGGAAGCTCCTGGTCTTCGCCTCGAGGAGCGTCTCCCTCCGAGGCTCGGTGCTCCTGCTGGTGGCGGAGCAACGGCGGCTGAGCTCGCCGGATCGATGGACACGCCTCCTCTCCTCGCTTCGACGGCGCCGGACGCGAGCTGTCACTCTCACGAGTACGCTGGAGCTCACAGGAGGTGGACTCGAATGACCAAAGATGGAGAAATGAGGTGGCGGAGCAACGGCTAAATATGGGTGCGGGTCCGGCTAGACGAGGTCGGGTAGGGCGTGGAGGCGCGCGGATCCCAATGTGGATACCCCGGCGAGGGTGTCGGATGTGGCAGGAGTGAAACGGACCCGGGGTTTAGGTGGGATTCAATCGGGTTTATGCGCTAGAAATTAGGGAAGTCGGGTCGGGCGCCTAAATCCGCAGGAGGTGGTCCTGGGGGGGTAGTTGACCGGGCGGTCAACAATCCCCTGGCCTAATTGGAACAGGCCACGTGGCTGGATTTTGCAATTAGAAATAAGGGTAGCAAATGGCCGATTTTGTAAAAACTTAAAACATGAAATATTTTTATTTTATTTTTCTCTATTTTTTAGTGATTTTTAATATTTTTTTCGAAATAAAAATAAGGTATATTCATAATATGTTATATATAGGTATATGTACACTATAAAGGATTTTAATTTTTGATTTTTAATTGTTATTTTTATACAATTTTATTCTCATTTTATATTTTATTTATTTTCATTATAAAATGAGGAATAAAAAGACATTTTTATTTTATTTTTATTATTTATATACATAGGTAAAATAAATACATATATACATTTATATACATGGTATATTTACAATATATTTTTGTGTTTTTAATTTTGTTATTTTTATTTTGTTCTTGTTTTAATTGTTTTTATTTTATTTATTTACACTATATAATATAGAATATTTACAAAAATTTTAGAAATTAATTTTATTTATTTATAAGGCTAAATAAATATAAAGGTGGTTCTACATACATGATGACTATACAAGAGGTGTTTTTGTTTTCTTTTTAAATTTTTAAATTTTTATTTTGATTTTATATTTATAAGTATATACAAATATTTACAAGTCTATTTTTTGTGAGGAAAATACTTTTATTTTATTTACATAAATATTTACACACATGAGCCCCTATCTCCCTCTACTTTGGCTTTTATGCGGTCAGGCCCATGCTGAGCCCTCCCTTGGGTTAGGTTGCTCAATATTTATTCTAAATATTTTTCTCTTTTTCTTTTTAATATTTATTCTTTTATTTTTGCACAAAAACATGCTAATTATAGGTTTTTACACAATGCATGCTTTTGGTAATTATTTCTATTTACACATATCTACATGTATTTGCAAAGGTTTTTGTATCTAAAATATAAGAATAAAGAGTGATGAATGAGTATTCATCAGGGATCTCACAGTAAATAGTTTTAACATAAAGAGGAAAAGCGGGAAGAATGAAATTTGGGCGGGGTAAGATTTTTTTTTTACCAGTAGTGTATTGGCCACACTAAAGTTATCATGGCTTCCACTTTTCAACCACGGTAAAATTATCGTCACCTAATAGTAATGGCTACAAAAAATAGTGTAGCTAATAGAGTAAGGTCACGGTAATTTACCGTGGTTAATTATTTTTTGCTTCGGTAAAATTTACCGTTACCTGATTGTGTGGCTAATAAACCATGTTTTAGTAGTGACTCCTCGGATTGCGCGCCCGTGCTCCAAACTTTTCAGACCCCACTGAATATAAAATCTCTTGGAGCCACAATTTACTCGTTATCTTCGGCCATTGCCCTCGTTTCCAGGGAGCTCCATCTCCTTCCTTGAGTGACAACAAGAGAGGGAGAGTGTTGTAGTGAGGTATCGAGGTGTCTATCCCTAGGTCCGACGAGCTTCATCGCCGTGCTCCATCGCAAGGTGGGCTCCATCCTCCGAACGCATCAATCCATCGAGGCAAAGACCCCCGAAGGTCTGCGACCTTCAGCCCAGACGACCTCCTTCACCAGGTAGCCTCGATAGCTTTTTGTTTGCTTTAGATTCAAACTTTTCGATTTCCGGTCAACTAGCATTCATCAGATCATCCTTCATGATCGAACCATCCATTTGCCCTACCGATGATTGTATCACCTTCATCAGTCCTCTCCCCATCTTCTGCACCCCTACGTTCACCGTGATTTGCCCAGGAACAGGAATCCAGCTTTCCTCCGCCGCTGCCTCGCCGGAGGGCTACACCCCGCCTCATCTTTCACCCATTTTGCGTACTAATGGGTCGAGGCACTTTGCCCTCGATCCAGTGATTCATCTGTGCTGGTGTGGATGCCAGAGAACCTCCTCTGGAGGTTCGGATTTCAGAGCACAGCAGCTCCAGGTCCCTTGCGTCGCCGGGGCATTCCAGATGTCCCCGGCCTCATCGGAGCATATCAGTAGCTACAGATTGTCATCAGCTTCCTTTTCCCCATCCTAGCAGCCTCAGAGGACGCCTCAGCTGCACGTAGCAGCCGGTCGAAGCTCGACGAAGGTGAGTTCTTCGTCGTTCTTCCAGGAGGTGTCTCCTCCATTGGATCGAGCCTCTCGCCAGTTCTGATCGTGACCGTTTGTCTCTGGGGAGCTCTCGACCATCCGATCCATCTGAGGATCATATCTCACACGTCCATCATCGAACCGGTATCTGAGACTCTCCACCGTCTGATCTTAAGTGGGGACCTGTTCAACCATTGGATCTGTAATAAGAAGGATAATTTGCACTTAGGCCCTCCTTTCTGTTTACATTTCAGCCTTAGTCCTGCAAATATTTGTTGCCGGTGTTTTTATTTTGGATAATTTGCACTTAGGACCTTATACTTTTAGAATTTGCACTTTAGTCCCTCTGTTTGAGCTTCACATGGTATGTCACGTGCTATCTGGGTTATTTGCATATTTCTACCTGAACTTCATGGTTGGTACTGATTGAATTTTTATAAATAAGAATTACATTTGTACCCCTGCTTGTCTGTTTCACGTGTCGCCCTCGTGCGGTCTGGACTTTTTGCATATCTAGCCCTGGACTCTTTCCACGTGTTGTTGTTTGGCTGATAACTTTTCCATAATTGCATTTAGGTCCTTGTATGTTGTGCCTTGGTTTTAATAAATAGTAATTCTCGTCCAAAAAATCGTGAAATTTTGACACATGGCCCCTGCCATGGTGTAGAAATTTCCCTGAATTTTTGGGTTTGTTTTGTTTCCATTTGTTATTTTTAAAAATTCAAAAACCCAAAAAATTTGTACTGTCTAGTTTTAAAAATCAACTAAAATATTAAAACTCCTCGAAAAAATAAAAAAAATCACTATTTGTGTGTTTTATTGTGTATTGATTTCAGTTCAATTTTTATTGCATTTGGATTTACAAAAACCTTAAAAATTGAAAAACATTAATTACCTTACAAAAGTTATTAGATAGATTTTTATTTTTAGTTTATCATAAAATTGTTGCTCGAATTTTATAGGCACTTTAGGTGTTTTTTAAGTGCCTTTAGATTCTGGCTGCAGAGTATTTTGTATTTTCAGCCTTCTTTCATTTTTATAAAATTAACCAAAAATCAGAAAAATCCAAGAAAAATACCAAAAACACTTAAATATTCATAAAACCAAAAATATTTTTATTTTGATTTTCTGAGCATTTATTTTGTGTTAAATAATTATTTGATTGTACCTTTTTCCTTTCTTTTATACCTTTTATTAATTTCAAAAATTCCAACAAAAATTTTGAAAAACCAAATATCCACCTTTTTATTTTATTCCTTTATTTTATTTGAATTCATGACTACTTTGTAGGTTTACCATACCGTGCTCCTTGTGTTCGACCTTGGTAGCTATACCAGGTAAAATAAAATAGAGAGACCGCTATTTGAGTTACTTGATTTATTTTTATTTTGGTGGTCTTTGTTTTCTTGATTGAGCCCGATCCGAGAGGTTGTGGTCGCAACGACCATTGATACCTTCCTACCTTAGTCGCTCTGGTCGCTCATCAAGCATCGCCGTCTCCTCTGCCCGTAGATTGGCATTAGGTAGTCCATGTCAGGTGAGCTTCTTCATTTTTCCATTCTTTCATATCCTTATCTTAGCAATAAGATAGCGCCTTTTTATTTTCCTTCATTTCATTTATTATCACGTAAAATCAGAACGTTGTGACGATGGAGCTCCAGCTCTGTCGCCCGTCTCCAGCTACCCCCATCCTCCTCTACCTTGCCTAACACCCCCACAATCTCCCCCTTCACCTATTGAACGCCTGACGCCCCTCCATTCACCTGGTTCTTGCTCAGATCTAGGAGTCCGTTCACCCACTCCGTTGCCTAGCCAGTGAACCTCGCCTCACTCCATCTGTCGCTCATCCCTCCATCTGAGGCTTTCCCAAGCTTCATCGTGTTTTTGCAAATTAACCCTTGTAGGATACAACAAAGAAAGGAGCATCTTCGAGGCTCATTGAGCAACAGGGGTACTCCCAGGTCAACTTCCACTTCCAATCATCATCGAAGCCCCTTGGAGCGTTTTGAGACTTCAATTCATCACGGGAGGACTCTGGGAGACTTTTGGGAGCATCCGCAGCAAGGAAGGAGCTCAGATCATCGATATGTTAACAATCGAAGGTTCCTAGGGTCGAGTTCTTCAACGGTTCTTCCTTCGTGCCTCTGAGTCTGATATGTCCATGTTCTTCATGCGCTACAACCACCATCAGATCACGTTGCATCTCCATCGTTGGATCTGTCCAAGCAATCTAATCCGAGCCGCATCTTCCGAACTGTCATTGCCCATGCAGGAGCTATGATGAATATCCATTTCATCACCTTTATTCTATCATTTTGGCCTTAAAAATCCTATTATATGCATGTAAATATCCTTAATTTGCATAAACTAACATTCATCCCTGGTTGTATAAATAATGTATAAAACGTTGTTTTTAATGCCAAATTTATAGAATAAAGAAAAGAAAGAAAAAGGATAAAATATCAAAGATATTTTATGACCCTAAATCTCGAGACCTAGATATCTTGATGAGTGGGTCGACAAGGAATAAAGTAAGGGGAGATAAGGGCCAGAAATCTAATAAAAAATCCTTTTATTAATTCTTTATTTATTCATTTTTGGGATCTATTTTATTTTCTACTTTTTATAACTCAAGAAAAGAAACTTTGTACATAAAAGTTGTAGATAATAAAATATAGAAAAATACAAAATTTAATTCATACAAAATAATATATAGTGTACTTTTTATACATTAAATAAAATACCAAAACTCGAACTTCACAAACCTATATCTTCCAAAAAAACTCAGAATGTATCGAAATCACCTTTAATTATATATACCTTTTAATAATAAATTTAATGGAGGTAGATTCATATTTTTTGGAGTTACGGTGTGAAAGTTAGATTTTGGACCCCTATTGTACAATATACCTGAATAAAATAATCATTTTATTTATTTTTTTATTTTTATAATTTTATATTTCTGTAATTTTGTAAATATTACTCATAGTATATATACATATTAAAACTAAAATAAAACCACCAATAAAATTCTAAAACAAAATAAAACATAAAAATATATAGATAAAATACCTATACTAATACCTATATATTCCGTATACCTATTTATTTAAGTGATATATTATATCAGAAAATTAAAATAAAAATATATTTAAGTAAATAAAAATAAGTTATAATTATATAAAATAATAAGATAAAATAATATAATAGAAAATACAAAATAAAAATAAAATATACAAAACATAGATAAATGTACCTATAAAAGTATTGGGATCGCATCCGTCGCAGCTACATGGTTGCTTCACACCCATATGATATGGGTTGTAGATATACTAGAACAGTCCATTTCAACTTTAAGTCACGCACACACGTTACGCAAGTTGGGTGATTATCAAGATTAGCCATCGATTTTACTTCGGAAAAACAGAAGAGGCCCATATCTTCAAAGTAAGGAGGTGGGGGGATTGTGTTGGGCATTATGCCCCTATCAATCATATCATGGTTTGAGTATCATGGTTTAGTTCTATTTTTGACGGCCAATATGTCGAAAAGAACACAAGTGATAATGTAGAACAAGAAGGGTACAATTGATTTTGACAATGGGAGGGGGATAAATGATATTGCTGAAGTTAAGAGGGTACAAGTGATAAAATCCCTTTAATTAATATTGGTTGTTGACTCTTTCCTGTATCAGACGATCAACATTTAAATTAGCAATCGGTACTACCATTTATCCATGCTTCTATGTTAGAGAGCAAGGTTTGGTGCATTTGGTCTAGTACCTAAAGAGTAAGAAAACTATGGCACATATCACTCGAATCAGAATCCCACAGGTTTTTGACTAGAAAGAGATAAAACATCTCGAAATTTCTAGAAGCAAACTTGGAATTTAACTATTACTTCAGCAAACGGATGGGATATACTTATTCACTTTCCTCCAAAAGGTGATGAGCTTCTTAGAATGCAGCTAGTTACATCTCTCTGATATCTAGTGCTTTCTAGTTCTCGTTTTGCAGGCATCTCTCTAGATCAGCCAGTGGTCGTTTCCTGTGGAAGTGGAGTAACAGCATGCATAGTTGTCATGGTAAACTAACATCAATTTTCGCTACAACTGTGTTGTGGTGCTAATTGCTGCGTACGTATAAATGGAAACCTGCCTGCCACTTTCAGGGTCTATCATTTGGGAAAGCATGATGTTCCTCTCTATGATGCTTATTGGATAGAATGAGCATTGAGGTTCGGATTAACATAGGAAACTAGTCAAATGTCGGCATTTTAATTTGCTTTTGAATAAAGATGCCCTATGAAAACCAAGTGCATAAATATATACAGGAGATAGCTTATCATGTAGCAGATATATCTGTATTTTCCTCTTTTTTATCTCTCTAGCAGCTACAATGTTTTGGGGGAGAAATGAGGATTTGAATTTTTAAAATTTGTGCTGAAATAGATATTTGTAAAATTCATGCCTTGGCTGTTGGAATGTCTACCATCCAGGGGTAAGGTCATTTCGAATCGAATTTGTTTCAATGAGTTTAGATCAAAAAAATGTTTAAACATGAGTTAGAAATAGGCTTTCATAGTGATGATCTAAGTTCATTTTTAAATTATCTAGTAATTACTAATAGTTTCAATGAGTTTTATCCACAAATAGCATTTTTCATGGGGGTGTGTGCGTGTGTTATTCAATTTTGACCAATCATTGAAAACTTGATATTTGATCCCCAATCACCAAATTGAATATTAATTGATGGATCTTATGATCTCTTTGATTAACTTTGGTTCTTTTCCTGGTTGAAGAGATCTTCCATATTCTTTAAGGATTGGTGATACTTTCTTGGTTGATTGAGTGATTAGGAGATTTTTTTATGGATGCACAAGGCTTTCTATGGACTATAAATATAGGGCATGTGGTGCATACCATGACATCCCAAATACAAGTTCTTACAGAGCAAGAAAAAATAATAGAGGGAGAGATAGAGGGGGAGAAGAAAGAATGCCCATGTTCTCAACAAAGTTTTGAGGGAGCGATTTTTGGAGTTGTGATTCTCTAGAATTTCTTCATGTAGTCTAACAATGCATTTATCGACTTGAAGATATATTTCTCATATCCATTATTCTCCATTATTTGGTGATTTATTTATTTGGTGATTTATAAGATTGCGTATAGGGTAGATTTTGTGTAAGCATCTATTAGGAAAATGATTTGATTATAATTCTTGGTTTTGTGTTGCGGTTAACGTCGTGGATTTTCTCCACACATTGATGGTTTTTCACGTTAAAAATTCTCTTTGCATATGTGGTTGGATTTTTTCGTAGTTGTAATAGGTACATCATGCATGATTTGCTTATCAACTTTGACATTTTTCCGTGATTCCATCTAATACAGGATCAACACCCAACAAGCTGTTATTTTTTTCCAAGAGATGATGAATCTTTTTTCATTTTTATTCTGCACGAATTATATTTTTTTGTTTCTAGTTTGAAGTTATATTTGAACCTTACATTATATAATAAATAATAAATACTACAGATAAATATCCAACAAATAAATAGCATGTAATTTTCGAAGAAAATACCTGAACTATCTAAACATCGACAATGAATTAAAATGCTAGATATGTACCTTTTCTTTTGAAAAATAATAGTAGAAGAAGATGTGGATAAAGAGATAAGTACCACACCAATAGGTTTTTAAAAGAAATAATTTTTGTGAGGACGTATTAGTTTTCCATTTATTTAACATCGTAAGAAAAACGTTCGTACAAAAGGACAATCTGGTCATCTAACTATAACCTTTATTGTTGTGCTACAAACCAATATGCTAAAAGGAATTAATTACTTCAACAAATCCCTTTAGTCAGAAAAGCAAGCGATATATTTAGAAATTCTCTTATTTTCAAATGGAGTTCGGCTCTTGTTATGATAGATAAACTCCTCAACGATCCTATCACACGTTCGACTATGATCAGTTCATCCCGGTGTAAGATACCTTATTTCATAATAATCTATTCTAAGACCTTGTTCGTTTGGAGAACAAACACTATAATAAAGGTCAATTTCCTATTTGGTGTGGTTATCAAGAGTACAACTATTCTCATCCATATTTTATTATTTTACCTTATTTCACCCTTATTCCTATCGTTATTCCACATTATATTGTCTTATTCCACCTTATTCTTCTTACTCATATCATTTCAGTAGAACAGAGACTAGACCCTTATACTACTTACTGTCCATCCTTATTCCTGCTTATTCCCGAACCGAACGTCTCCAAGATAAATGGTTGTGATTACATCATTTGTTATGTCTCCTTCTGCAACTTATCATTTCTTATCGTTAACACCAACCAAACAAGAAGGATGGCTTGATAGAGGGAGAAAAAAATAAAGTGAAATAAGAGTTAACTGAGGTTTGTCTTTCATTTTTATTTGGTCGATTTAAAGGATAATATATGATATAATCATGAGGAGCCATTTATCATGTGATAACTTATCTCGGATTGAAGTCCCCTTTATCACCAGATAAACGGATGCCAAACTGCATCCAAGATAATTAATTATTGTATGCAGTCTTTATATTTAGTTTAATTAAGTAAAACGAACTTTTATTAAATTCACAAACATAGTGGCATCTATTAACAGGAGATTATGCGGGAAAGTAATTCTCTCTTATACTCCAATGAACGGTTCATCTTTTCATTCCAGAGATGTTAAAATATGCATTTGTCTTGAGTTATTATAGATATGTACTTTGTCTCCTCTTTGTTAACAAAGTTTACTCTACATGTATCGTTCAATAAAATTGGCATATGCCGACGAAAATTTTGAATAATTATGGTCATACCTTCTCATGTCGAATTTATATGGACGAATATGCACCACAACAAAATAGGTTTCTAGTAGCGTTAGAAAAATATGTCACTATATCATCCATTGAATATATAATTATGATATTATTCGTTGCAAAACTAATTTTTAGACAAGAAATTAGCACTGAATGGTATATCTGTTGCTATATATTAGCAATGGTGCACATAACAACGCTTATCCGTCATTATTTTTCATTTTTTTAAACATTGCTCAGTTTTAGTTCAAAAATTAACAATTAGTTAAAATTTTGAAAATTAGTAAGAACAAGCATTACTATATGGACCGTCGCTAAAAATATAGCAATGGATATGATATTCATCATGAATTTCAAGTACAAATAATTTCACAACGAATAACATCGTCTTAATATATTTAATAACGGATGATATAATGATGAATTTAAAAAAAGTCATTGTATATTCATTTTGTTGTAGCGATGATTCATTTCAAAATAATCTTTATTACAGTGATTTGCAATGAAAGTCATATTTGTTGTTAAATATTAACATAATAATGATTGGTGGTTGATTTTTCGCTAAAATTTATATTAATCGTTAATAAATTAGTGATAACATAAGAAAAAGTTGATACATATTCATTCCTCGCGTAATACCATTAGCAACTACAGTAAAGAATCGAAGATAATTTTGTAATGAAAAATATTAAGTATAGTAATATTAACTATTAACGATACGATAAAAAAATATTGAAGTCGTATCAAATTTGAGTGTAGTGTTTATACCTTCTTTTCTTGAACATCCATTTCCTTGCTCTTCAAGACCAAGGACTTGAGCATGAATGTAACAACATGGGGTATCCATTATGATGACAGTCCACGATAAAGTATTCATCTCCTTCGTTAAGGAAAATCCTCTCCTCTCGATATTAAATATATGATAATAAATAATATTTTGTGAAAAAATCAAGAATATGCTTTGATTACGGCACACATGAATATCCAAACAAAATAATCCTGAAAGAAAAAGGAAAAGAAATCAAACAGCTGCAGTCTTCCGGGACTCCTACAGAAGAAGCTGCAGATTACGATTCGATTCAATAACTAACGACACAATCCTACCACAGTCCTAATTAGATCACGAGTATGATTTTTGAGTACGTTATTTAAACAAGCAAACACGAGAGATGCCACTTCAGTTTCCAGATTCCAGCATCCACAGCCAATGGAGTCGTCATTTCAGTCCAATATCTCCGTCGCCCACCACCCTCTTCCCCACGGCCATACACCGCTGTTAACCGTCCACTTCCGCGCCTTCGAGAGGCGATTTTGCGCTTGGCGTTTGCCCAACAGCGGTGCCATTGTCCGCTCGCATCTTCAGGCACCGACGGACGCATTCCTGATCGACGAGTGCCGCATCGTCATACCCGGCGAAATCTACTGGTCTGATTCTTGTCTTGCAGCGGACATGCTTGGAGAGTTTTTGCAGGCGATTCTCCATCAATATGCCCTCCCAACTTACGAGGACATGCAGTCGACGACCAACACGTTGCTCACCTGCTTGCACCACGAAGCTTGCAGAACAAAAGCAGGGAGAGACGAGCCCCTCCACACGGTGGTCGTCTACAACCATTACGTCGTTCTGCACGTGGATGTGCCCGTGGAGATGGAAGATGGACGCCTCGTGTTGGAGCTGCAGAGGCCTCGATGCCGTCTGGGGAGGGAGAGGTACGAGAAGAAGGAAGGGGAGGAGGAGGGATGCGCCGTATGCTTGGAGGAGTTGAGTGATTGGGATGTGATCACCAGGTTGCCGTGCTCGCATGTTTTCCACAGCAAGTGCCTGGGGAGATGGCTCGCTCGAAGGGATTCCTGCCCTTGCTGCCGCCGTGCCATTCTACGCATCCGCGATTGATCAGATCAACACCACGATCTACATTTCTCTGCGCGCAGCATTTTGAGATTACTTGCATGTTCATGCGAAATGATACATGGTTAAGGTCCGTTGAAGCTCACGGTCGCAAGTTACTCGATATCTGTGCGATCAATCTGCAAAGTTTCAAACCGGAAGTGTTCGAACATCTTATTATTGGTTGTGATTGCATACATATGGTTTCAGCTGATTAGGACCGTGTGATTTCTTGTGTAATTACTTTTCCGTTTGGTTTATATGTGACTGCGGTTTGAATTAGAAGCTAAAGCATTCTAATTCTTGAACTCATTGGGCTTATAAGCACTGCTGCAGAATATGCTATTTACATTGCGAAATTTGTAACCAGTAATTCGAATCGCCGTGAACACACAAAATTTACGTTACGGTGTTTCTAATTTACGATTTATGTTGAGCTATTATGATTCGGAAAGCAACTATTTATTAAAACAAAAGAAAAATATGATTAATTATGATGTTCTGATTGATTATGATGTTCTGATTTTGGGTACTGATCAGCTTGAAACTAGAAGTTGTGTAAACTGAGGAGGAATAGAGAGTCAAAGAAAGTCCACAGGGGAGATGGTATTGGAGGGGAAGAAGAGAAGAAGAGGGGTATTTACTATTGGATTAATGGTGGAGATGTACTGAGTGTTAGTTTAGAGGTATATAATATGAAGGAGGCGGAACGTAGGGGAGCCGCTCGATCACACCATCGAACGCCCTTGGAGAAGGCCGAGTAGCTGGTGCGCATCCCGATCTTTATCCAGAGGCTCGCTGTAAGAACAGAGGATGTGCTCTGTATATGAAATGGTGGTTGAGAAGGAGGATGCATAAGAGGAAGGGAGATGAGTTGGGTATTGGGTGTTCGATGCAAAAAGCAAGAGATTTGTCGATGGGGTTGTCGATGGTTTGGTTGCTCATAATCATATAAACAACAAATATAATATCCTTGCTAATTTTAAGTATATTAAATTATTTTGCAATGAATACTACTGTATGACCGTTTTAGTGACGGATTTTGAAAAAAACATCATTATAACTCATTTTTGTTGTCGTGGCCATTCACTACAACAAAGTTGACTTGAACCAACAAATAATTGAACTCCATTGCCATATATTCCATAGTTAAATATACAACAAAGATTAGTATTCATTACTCGGTTCTTTAAATTCGCAATAATTATTGTTGATTTTTTCATCTAATAATTGTTAAATTTGATTTTTACACATTTTAATGGATAATCTAACGGATAAATCGTCATTATGCGAACTTTTAGGAATGAATTCGATATTATTTGCTAATTAAAAGTTAACTTTACACTGAACAATATTCATTGTTATATATTTAACTTCAGAAGACATGACAACAAACATTAAGTTATTTGTTGACATGTGTGATTTTCTTGTAGTGATTACTTATTGAAATTTAACATGGTCTAGATATCTTTTTTTTATTTTCAAAGTATTTTCACTTCAAACATAGACCTTTTATAAGATAGTCTTCAAATTCTAGAATACAGATGTTTATTATCTTTTCGTGGAGAAACCACATTATGATCGTATATGTTTGAGTTACAGATAATGTAGAAAACATGCACTAGAAAACTATATGATTCCATACATGATTATCACGTAAATTGAGGAGAGCATAGCCAAACATGTTAAATAAAAAAATAGCATAGTCAGTAACATGAGGAATTATAAAGTTAATGGTGCCCCCCCCCCACCACGAAGTACCTTGGAATTCCCCTAACACCTGCGAGGGGAAGGTCGTCGGTTGCTAAGTTGCTCACTAATCGGGTTAGGACCTTGCTTTTGCCGCTGGAAAGCAAGGTCATTAACCCTCACTGGCCGGCTGCAATTGCTAAGACTGGTTATTTCGGGAGTTTGCCTATTCTAGATCCTGGAATTCTCATCCCCATTGGCGCGATTAAGAAAATCGACACTATATGTGCTGACTCCTTTGGGCATATGGTACACATCATGGTAAATGGAATGTGGTTTGCATGCCCAAGGATGAAGGGGGACTAAGCCTGCGCTCTCTTATTTTCCTTCTGTGAGTTTATGGTACTGGCTTGGTGTTGGAATGTCCTAAGTGCTAAAAATTCAATCTGAGCAAAGCGAGACAGATACCTAAGGGGTTGTGACTTCTTCCATTGCCCAAGGGCGAGTGGGGGCTTTCTCGTCTGGAAAGCTATTCTCGATACTCGAACACAACTTGCATTGGCAATGACCACCATGGTCGATGAGCTGACATGGACGGCCTCCCAAAGGTTGTTTTTCTTCAGGGAAGCTTTTGAGGTTGTCCGGAAAAGAGGTGAGTCAGTGGCTTGGGATCAGCTCCTGTGGAACAATAACGTGGTACCGAAGCATGCCTGCACGTTTTACCGTGCAATCCTAGACCGGCACGATGTCTGGAATTCCTTCTTAGCCAGCAATTTGAAACATTTTTTATGAGTGAAGACCATCTTGCTTCATCCTGATATGTAGTATATATCTCCACACCTGACAAACAAATGCCATGACAACTAGGATGAGATGCAATTTTGCTTTACCAAACTCTGTCCGCTTTAATTTGAACACAAGTTTGAGGATAGACTGACAAGTCTTCTAATCCTCCCACCCAATCCCCGAGGGAGTACAACAATTGAACCCTTGCTCCTCTGCATTTTTCTTACTATTGGGGGCTCTTTGAAAGAATAAGTACCTTTCTAATGTTTTCATATCAGTCCTCACGTGTTTATTATAGTATTAAAATTTATTTATTTCTATGGTTGGCCGAGCTCAACTCCTCAACTCTGTTGTGCGTGGTGTATTCTTATACTGGTTTGCGGGCACCCTTCCCCCCCTTAATGTGGTTCACTGGCTCAACTCGCTTTGCAGCTACTTCCTCTGGGGACGGCGTCATCATGACATCGCCTGGGAGACTATGTGCCTTCCTAAGCTGGAAGGGGGTCTGGGATTGAAGTCTTTAACCTCGCTTCGAGAGGCTATGATTGCTTCATGGTCATGGAGGCTTATTTCTGCGGACTCTTCCATTTGGGTTGTGTTTATGCACAAAATGTACCTTCATTATGTGTCATTCTGGGAGGCTCATCCCACTCCTTCGGCATC
The DNA here is from genome assembly GCA_037367405.1 of Ottelia alismoides. NCBI lineage: Eukaryota > Viridiplantae > Streptophyta > Magnoliopsida > Alismatales > Hydrocharitaceae > Ottelia > Ottelia alismoides. The sequence continues at coordinate 698,155 of JAZKJV010006854.1, read as the reverse complement.
CCATGTGTGGTGGATCATTTTGGGGAGAAGAAGTGCTATTCGTTCTGCTATCAGTGGTGATACCCCGCCCTATATATGGGTGCACTTGCCTAAGGGATTCTCACTCGCTGGCGCGTATGACCTACTTCGTCCTAGGGCCACGCCTCCCTTCTAGGCACCTATTGTCTGGGCCCGTGGCTCCCCCCCCAGGTTATAATGCGTGCTATATCATGTTATCTTGGAGCGATTACCTACCATTGACAGACTTGCCAGATTTGGACTGACAGTCCCCTCCACCTGCTACATCTGCGTTGTTGTTCCCGAATCCCATGCTTATCTTCTATTCAACTGCCCATTTTCAGGTGCCCTTTGGTTGGGTATCTGTGCGGGTTTAGGTTTTCCTGCTCTGTCGGTCTCTCTTCCGGATTCACTCTCTTAGATTGCTAGCATCATGGACTCAAGATCCTGCAATACTGCATCAACCGTAATCGTTGTCGTGGTCTGGTCTTTTTGGACTAAGAGAAATCGGAGATGGACCTCGTCGAGCTCATTCTCAGCCGCATATATCTTCGATAATATTGCTCGTATCGTCAACTCCATTAACGAGCAGCGGTTCATCACGGAGAGGGCCAGATGCAGGTGCTCCATACGTCAGATGCCACATTCACGAGTAGTTGTTCGACCAGACTCTATTAGACAATGACTCTTCCATGAACCTCCTTCCGGCAGACTTACTCAACCGATTCGAGTTTGGTCCTCTCCGACAGAGCAGGATAGTCCTTCAGTTTGCTAATATTTGTCAAGAGGCCGAAGGGGTTGCTAAAGGATGTGCTCATCACAATACAGGGCCTGAAATTCCCCATGGACTTTGTTGTATTGGACATGGAGATCTCTGAGTCTGTGATAGATGCCCCCATCATATTAGGGCATCCATTCTTGACCACAGCTAAGACGGTGTCCGACCATGATAGCGGGAAGGTATACTTTCACGTCGAAGGTGAAAGTATACAAATAGAGAAGATCGACGAGACCAGAGCACGAGATTCAGCTTGCTCAGAGCAGTTCAGTGATACAGAGCATATGACAGAGGCAGAGTTAGACGTCCATTAGGAGTGTGATTTTGTGATCACAGATGATGATGTAGTTTGGTGTGACCCCATTCACAAGCCCTTGTCTCACCTTCAGACATTACATATCTACTGCCTCCAACAGATGAGAGTTCGGAGAGCACATTCCTGGCAGAGGACACATTTGAGGCTGACGATCGTGCCATGGAGAGCGAAGCAGATTATGTTTCCTGTGATTCTGATTAAGATCTCTCAGATTCTGACATTGATTGGGAAGAGTTTGATGAGCTATTACCTTGTCTAATTCCTATAGAGCCGACAGCTACGGTGGAGACTGAGCTAGCACCGATTACAAACACACCAGCATGGTTGTCTTCATCGGAGTTTCACGATCAGTGAGAATTTTCTCATTCAGATCTGGTTGCCTTCACGTAGACATTCTAGAAACCAGATTTGACAGCTCTTAGTTGCCCAGAGTTGAAGCCCTTTCCACAGTTGTTGAAGTACAGATTCATTGCATGTGAGCTTGAGATGTATCCAGTCATTATCTCAACAGATATGACCAGAGAGCAAGAATCTCGTTTGATGGAGGTTCTTGAAAGGAACCATAAGGAGATAGCATGGAGCATAGATGATCTGCAGGGGATAAGTCCGGCCCTGTGCTCCCACCATATTTATCTCAAAGAGGACGCTAAACCATCGCGTGAGTTCCAGTGATGGTTGAACCCGAATCTTCGAGAAGTGGTCATGAAAGAGATATCCAAATGGTGGAGCACCGATTTTATCTACCTCATTTCCAACTCCAAGTGGGTTAGTCCATTGCATGTGGTGTCCAAGAAGATGGGCATCACTCCTATTGTGAGTGAGTCTGGAGAGCAGATCACTACACGGGTACCTACTTCTTAGAGGGTTTGTGTGTACTACAGACGATTGAATCAGGCCACCAAGAAGGATCATTTTCCGCTGCCTTTTATTGATTGGATTATTACATAGACCTTCCTAGATGAGGCGATCCTTGCTATCGTCTCGCTTCCATAGTACGCAGACATTGTGAACTATCTTGTTGCCAAGAAAGTTCCACAAGGTTGGCCAGATAGTGACTTGAGACCTTCCTTGCGAAGGCCAAGTCATACCATTGGGAGGATCCCATCCTTTATAATGAAGGAGGGGATAACGTCTGGCTTCACTGCATTACTCAGGAGGAGCACCATAGCGTTCTCACATACTGCCACAAGCTTGAGGCATGAGGACATCATTCTTGGAGGAGAATAGAAAAGAAAGTGCTCCAATCCGACCTATGGTGGCCTACTCTCTTTAAGGATTCTGGTGAATTCGTGAAGAGGTGCACTGACTGTCAGAGGATGGGCACTTGTGGACAACGTGATATGATACTGATGCAGCCCATTCACTTCTGTGAAGTTTTTGATGCATGGGGCATTGATTTCGTGGATCCATGCCCTAAGAGTCAGGGAATTGAGTGCATTCTTTTAGCTGTTGATTATGTGAGTCGTTGGGTTGAGGCCATTCCTGCTCGAACAGCAGATGCTAAGATTGTTTGCCGATTTTTTAGGAAGAATATCATTTCATGATTCAGGGTGCTTAGAGTTTTGATATCTGACGGGGGGTCTAATTTTATCAACGACAAGGTAAAGTCCCTTACTAACGAGTTCGGCATAGACCATCGAGTTGCCACTCCATATCATCCTCAGACCAATGGTTTTGCTAATGTATCGAACAAGGACATCAAGACGATACTGAAGAAGGTCGTCCGCCCAGACCGAAAGGATTGGTCACAGCTTTTGGACTCGGTCTTGTGGACATATCGAACTTCCTTCAAGACATCTTTGGGTACATCTCCCTTTCGTCTCATTTATGGCAAGACATGCCATTCACCTGTGGTGATAAAGCACAAGTCACTATGGGCGATCACAGAGATATTGTTGGATTTAGAGAGTATAGGAGATCAGAGGAAGGTAGAGTTGACAGCCCTAGAGGAGCTTAGAGATACAACATTCTCGAGTAGCCTACAGTATAAGGAACGAGTGAAGATATGACATGATTGTCATATCAGCCATAAGCAGTTTGAGATGAACCAACGAGTATGGTTATTCGATGACAGGTTGAGATTATTTCCAGGGAAGTTGCAGAGCAAATGGAAGGGACCATACTTGGTCCGAAAGGTGCATGACAATGGCAGCATTGACATATCTGAGATATCGTCGAATTCCACCTTTCGAGTTAACGATCAGCGCCTGAAGCCATATCTAGATCATGATCCGTTGATCGTTGATGTTTCCCCTATTCATTTTGCATGAGATGTGGTCTTTGACTCACATCATTTGCATCTCATGCCTGATTATCGCTTTATCCCGCCGCTGTATATATCCAGTGTCATATCTTTTATTCTTTGGTTTAACACCTCATCTTCATCTTTTGATTATGCTATACTTAGTTGCACTTTACCCTAAGTATAGGGGGATGTCAGACTTGTGATTATCTGCTTGTTTCGTTTTTACCTCTGTTTTGTTGCCTATACTTAGGGATATTTTACCCTAAGTATAGGGGCGGTAGACCCTGTACATTCTAACCCTCGGTCTTCCTCATGTGTACAGATTGCTATATTTATGATTACTTGATCCTAAGTATAGGGGGAATTACCAACTTACATTCATTATATTCTTTTATTCGTCGTTATAGTATAGCCTTTCTTTTCACTTCCCAATACTCAGCACAAGTTATGTCTTCTACATCTCTTTTTGATCACTCTGAGGACATCGTTCGAGCTAAGTATAGGGGGTGTCATATATATTGCATATATACTTTATCCACAACTCATACTTTGTGTGAGTGTGTTAATAAATAAAATGGCTAAAATCCCTAAACTTAAAATCACAAAAATTTTAAAATTCTTTCTTGTACATTTATGCTTGTAAATAGCTATTTGTAAAAACTATTTTTGTACAAATATTTGTAAAAAAGCTTGATGAATCTACGTTTCATCATCTTTATTCTATCATTTTGGCCTTAAAACCCTAGTAGATGCGTGTAAATAATGTTAATTTAGGCATTTTAGCATTCATGCATCATTGTGTAAATAGTGTATAAAATACGATTTTTAACGCCAAAATTATAGAATAAAGAAAAAAATAAAAAGAATAAAATATTGTAAATATTTTATGACAGAAACCCCGAGACCTAGGCATCTTGATGAATAGGTCGAGAAGGAATAAAGTAGGGGGAGATAAGGGCCAAAATACAATAAAAACACCTTGTATCTTAATTCATTCTTTATTCATTTTGGGACCTATTTTTGGTTCCACTTTTTATACCTTAAATAAAGAAACTTAGTACATAAAAGTTGTAGATAACTAAATAAATAAAAATACAAAAATGATTTCACTCAAAAATAGTGTATAAATAAAAAGTTATGATCTGAATAAAAATCCAGAATCCCAACTTTCCAGACCTGTATCTCACAAATAAAAACTCCAAATGCATCAAACTCACCTTTAATTGTATATAGTTTTAAATAAGCTATTTAATGGCGGTGGTTTTGCATTTGGCGGAGCTACGGTTTGAAAGTTGAGTTTTGGACCCCTATTGTATACTTGTACAGATTAAAATATTCATTTTATTATTTATTTATTATTTTTATACTTTTATATTTTTCTAATTTTGTAAATTTTATTTATAATAAATATGTATATTAAAATAGGAATAAAAACTCAAAAAAACACAAAAATAAAAATACTTGTATATATAATACATATGTATAATACATGTATACATACCTACATAGTATCTATTTCTATTTTATTAAATGTACAAAACAGTTCAGAAAAATAAAATAAAAATATTTTTAAGTGAATAAAAATACTTTATAATTTTATAAAATAATAAACAAAAATAAATAAATTAAAAACACAAAATAAAAATAAAAGAATAAAATATATAGATAATATACCTATAAAGGCTATAAATGGTAACATGTAAATTAATACCTCTAAAAAATAAATAAAAATGATCATAAAATAATTCATAAAATAGCAAACATTTTTTATTTTATGATTAAAAATTAATTAATTCATTTTCTATTTTTAAACGATTTTACAAGGATTTTTTTCAAGGAATTTTCTGGTTGGTCCACGTGGACCAACCAGAAGGCTCCGTTGGTTGACCTCGGTCAACTCTCTGACCGAGGTCTGGACCTTGTCAGATCTGAGTTTTTGACCATTTTCAACCTTTTTTCGAGGCTTCGTCTTGCATCCTTTGATGTCGAAGTCTTCACACCTTTTTGTCCTCGATGAACGGTGATTCACGCCCAGATGAAATATCGGGGATTGGACCCGCGATTCGGCCTATCTTCATCGTTCTTTGACGCCACTTTGTCAACCCTATAAAAAGAAGCCCCCGACTTCCCTTCTCTCTTGATCCCTCTTTCTCCATTTTCGCCCGTAAACCCCTAGCCCATTGCACTCTTGGTGACAGCAGGAAGCGATTTGAGCTTCGGCTTGCGCCATTTGGTGTCGAATCGAGGTCGATCCAGCCCCTCGCCGGAGCTCCGCCCGAAGTTGCCATCTTCACCCCCGGTGAGCCTTCCTCCTTTCTTTTTGCATTTTCTTGTAGCTTATCTGTAGGGTAGCGTAGCTTTGTGACAGTTTAGCTTCTCATTTCGTTTCTTGCCGTGAATCCATCTTCAAATCCACGGCGGAGCTCAGCTCCGCCTCCGCTTCCCAATCACCATGTTGCTTTAATCAACCGCCTATCACCGCCATCTTCTTCCTCATCGCTCCGTCGACTAGTTACCCCCTTCCATCGACCTTGATCTTGCTCAGATCGAGCTATCAGAGCTTCCCATCTCTGCCGTACGCCGGAGCTCGTCGCCCGACCCATGATCCGCCTCCATCTCTTCATCTGAAGCCACCTGTAGCTCCGCCTTGTTTTTGCGCGACTAACCCTGCAGGTCAGAGCCAAGAGGAAGGCCCTATCGAGCCTTGATTCTCCAGGGAACATCCACCCAGGTCATCTCCATCGTCCGATCGCTCCACACCGCCTCAGGCTCGCCTGAGACCTCCAATCGACGCGAAAGGGCCCTAGGATCATTTTTCCCTCGATCCTAGGGCCGGAGGACACCAGAGTCGGCCGCCATCATCGATCGAAGCAACCTCCAGGCTGTGTTCTTCCACCATCCTCCGCGACCGTCCGATCAAGCGCGGATGCCAGAAGCTCCAGCAGCCGTTGGATCACGCCGAGCCTTCACCGTTGGATCGCCCTCGACGATCTAATCTCCACCATCCATTGCCAACCGTCTTCGTGCGTCCAGCACGCGCCACGTGTCAAGTGGACACATCCCAGTCGTCCACCACCGCGCTACCTTGGGTATTTTGCACCTTCAACCCAAGAACTTTTGTATTTACTCTTTAGTCTAAAAATTTTAGTTTCCAGGTCAAAAATATTTGTAATAATTGCAACTAGGCCCCTTAACTTCTTTTATTTGCACTTTAGTCCCTGTCCACGTCACCTCACGTGACTGGGACAAGGGATTTTGGACATTTTGCACTGAGAACCTTGCTTGTTTTTGTATTTGCATTTATACCCCTGTGCGTAGTTAATTAAATATATTTTTGGGTTATTTGCACTTCTTTCCTGCAGGTTTTTATTATTTGCAATTATAACCCTGTGAACAGCAGATCACGTGCTTTGCACGTGACTTTTTGGTGAAGTAGCAATGCTTGCCCTGTAACTTTTAATATTTGCATTTATGCCCCTACCCGCAATGTATTTTCTTTTTGCTTCCTTTATTTATTGCATGCATCTATAAAAGCAAAAAAAAATCCACAAAAATCACATTAAGTTCCTGTCGCATTGTAGTATCACGACATATTTTTATTTTCCATTTTTATTGCATTTTCATATTTAATAAAAATAAAAAACAAGCATTTTGTGCACTGTTTGCATTAGAAAATACATAAAAATTATAAAAACACTTCAGAAAATTCACCAAAAAAAATGATTTTGCATATTTTAGTGTGTTTTAACTTCAGTCCAAAAATCATAAAAAAATATAAAAGAAAACCCCTAAAAATTATAAAACCCTAAAAACATTCAAAAAAATATATAAAATTCATTAAAAAAATCTAAAAATAGGTTTTCTTTTCTCAAATTTTCTTTATATTGTTATCTTTAACTTAAAATTAATTTGGGAAAATTTTGTCACTGTTTACTATTTTTCATTCCCATTTTAGTTTCGGCCAGCCCTTTTAGTCAATGTTTTCAGTATTTTTGACTTTAAAAATAACAAAAAAATTAGGAAAAATCTAGAAAAATCACAAAAACATTAGAAAAATATAAAAAAGACAAACACATTTTATTTCCTGATTTTTTAGTAATTTTACCTATTTTTATAAATACTCTATCTTCCTCTTTCTTACTTTGTCTATATAGCCTATTTAAATTAAAAGAAAATATAAAAAAATATATAAAATATAAAAAGAAAATATAAAATCAGTAAATTAAAAATCAAAATATAAAAATATAAAGTTAAAAAGAAAATAAAAAATACAAAATTAAAAACCCACAAAAAATCCATATTGACTAAGTAGTTCATTAGACATAGGCCTTGACTTTTTGTCTGTTCACTCTACACCTTTGTTTCCTGTGTTCGACCCCTACTTGCTTGCCACTATATATTTTTAGTAGGGAATAATAAATTTTAATCCTTGCTATTGATTGCTTGATTGATTGTGTGGGTTAATTGTTGACGAACGTGAAGGCTTGAGTAGTCGCCCTAGCGACAGTGAGTCTGATTTGTCAGACCACTATTTAGCGGCTCTCGTCTCCTCGTTTTTCAAATGGCACCGTTGCCGGGGCTTGTAGAGTAAACTTGTGTTTGTTTACTTGCTTAGCCATTTTTGACTTGTTTGATTTTATTGTATAATTGTCTTTGAACTGTCTGACATCTCTTCTTGTTTTCTTGCGAGGGACCACTGACCGAGGAGGATCGCCTAGGGGATCCTGAGCAGCCTTGGGAGAAGGAGCCGGCTATTCTACCCTATTCGGCAGGAGAGAACAGGAGGACTTGAAAGAGAGAGAGGATAGTTAGTTTTTAATCTTTTGTGAGAGAGAGACATTTTATTAAATTGTAATAATACAGGTACATTGGACTTTGGACACTCGGGCCCAATTTCCAAGTGTTTGTTCACTTGGGGGCTCACCGCAGTTTTGACGTGTTTTCATCGCCTGTCATTTTCCGATTTTATTTTATTTCTACTTTCTTTTGTGGAATGAGCCCTTAGTATTTAGGCTTGCTTGATCGAGTAAATTAGGTCCAAACACCTAACAACCTTTGCATGTACCTATAGTGCGTTTTGGACTTAGTTTAATCTTAAACAGTCGCTTCATCATCTTCAAGCCTTCGTGACGCGAGCCCACCCTACCAAGCGTTGCTCCTGAACTCGATTTGTCGAGAGGAGGAGGGGTGAGCCTAGACCGGACTCTTGGATTGAAGACCGGTGACCGACTTGTGGTTCTTCACGCTAGCAATTGCCTGCTTAGGACGATTTCCATGTGCATATCGGCATATAGATTAGGTTTATAAATTCTTATTTTGCATCCCGCATGGAGAGAGCTGGGAGGCACTGTAAGTCTTTTATCTTTGTATTCATCATCTAGGCACAAAGTTGAGATTTCCATCTTGGTGCCGCCTTGCATTGCTTTTCCGACTCTTCTCCCTCTGTTTTTGGATCAATAGGAATCAAAGAAAAAAAATACAAAATCGTTAGGCGCTTGTATTGAATTGACTCAAAAATAGTGATAACACTAAAAAAAATAAAAAAGGGATTGCAGAAGAAAACTTGACCCAAATAAAATTGATTAATTGGACTCCTTTCCTTGGGGTGAGCAAAGCCCTCATTTGTTTTCAGGTTGCATGGGAAGGTTTCCCTCCCAGTGAGGTGAGCATTGTCGTAAGGATTAGAGCCCAAAACCCAGTCTGTGGCTGCCTTGTGTATTGCCTGGATTTCCGAAGTATTGGCGCTTCTATCGTACGTAGACGAGTAGGGCTTGGTTGCCATTGATGACTCTCTATTGTGTAGAGCATCGACCTTGTCCGAAGTAACGAGCATAGGCCACGCCTTCACGGGGGTGTCTGTCTCATCGTCTTGCGTCCGTGTAGGTTCTCGCACGCTCACGGGTGATTCTGTTGCGAGCGAGATCCGAAGTATTGGTTTCACCTATCGGCTTCCTCCCTCTATTTCTTTGGCTGAGTAGGGATCCAGGAAGGGTTACAAGGACCTTAAAAAGCGCAGACTTCAGGTTACACAGGAGGAGGACAAGTACTGGATACTTTTCCGACAGTACTCTCGCTAATATAGGCGTAGCGCTCTAAGGACTCGTGAAAAGATAATTGCCTGAAAATCAAATCTAAAACTCACAAAGATAATTGCCGAACCTTCACGGTTTCACGGGTCAAGTTGGTGAATCCATTGCTTTGGGTTTGATTGATTAGTCGAGTTAAGGTCAAGATTAAAAACATCGCGCCTTTGCGCAATTTTTTTCTCCCTCCATTTGACCCTTGCTCATTGTGAGCCTTCTACTGTTTTACACTCCATTTATTTCTCGTTGACCTCTGTATCTTCATCCGCATTGATCTTCCTTTTGACCTTCGAGATGGCGACAAATGGACAGTTTAGTCGAGACTCTGTCGACACCCACATCAGCTCCATCCGCTCGCCCTCTCTAATAATTCAAGGCGATTCCCGAGAACCCGGTTCAGACTCCGTGGACCGATCTCCAGACTCCCCGTCTTCTTCAATAAATCGAGATCACTCTTGTCCCAAATTCTGTCTGTTTTGATGGCAATTGATTTCACTCCTTACACATTGCCGTCCTTAACAAAGTTTTGTGTTGACCTTAACACAGACCATTTCTCTCTATCTGGTGCTGCAATTCAGACTGATCGGGGTATTCTTCCATGTGCAGACTTAGAATCCGATTCCGAGCCAGCATACCAAGCAGAATCTGAGATGGCCGGTGGAAGAGGAAAGGGACCACAGCCCCAACCTGAAGCTGAAGATAATCCGGGGGAAGGGTAGTACACCACGCAGAAGGAAGTTAGCAGTCAGTTGCTGGCTTCCATTCAAGCAATCCAGCAGCAATTGACTAATCAAGCCCTGACCCAGACCGCCTTCCAAGATATGCTAAATGATCTGAGGAAGAGGGCCGACGTAAGAGATGGTCGCCGGGAGGATGATCCGAATCAAGAGCCTAATTTTGAAGAGGTTAGAGATGAGTTCTCAGTGGGAGGACCAGAATTTGATGCAGTAGAAGCAGACCCACCGCAGCCAAAGCCTACGCTGAAGGAAACATACAACCCAGGAGCGGGTCGCATCACTGAGTGGATTCAGGTTCCACGGATCCATGCCCACTTCGAGCTGAAGCCACAGTTTCTGTCCATGCTTCCCACACTCCACGGGAATACCACTGAGGAACCATATATCTTTCTCAAGAAGTTTGGCCGCATCTGTACTATTGCTCACTACCCTGGTATTCCTCTTAGGGTAGTCAAGATGACCGCCTTTCCCTTCAGCCTTCAAGACAAGGCCCTATATTGGGTCGACCACCTTGGGAAGGTAGTCACGACCTGGGAGGAGCTGAAGTCTGCATTTCTCCATAAGTTCTATCCTCTCGGGCAATTGAATCAGATGCGTTCCCGTATCTCCAATTTTTGCCAGCTGCCCCACAAGACTATCCATGAAGCGTGGGAGAGATTCAAGGATCTCCCGGAGAAGTGTCCCCACCATGAAATTCCATAGACTAGTCTCATGCAGCACTTCTTTGGTGGGCTTTCACTTGAGAGCCAAAACATTGTAGATGCCGCTTGCGGCGGTTCACATTTCAACAAGGACGAAGATGTGGTATAGAACATCTTTGAGGAAATGGTTGAAGGAGAAGCCGCTCAATCCTCATCCTGAGCATACATGAAGATGCCACCTACCATCAGCAAGCCAGTGAACATGGCTTCTCACACAAAAGACAAGGATGAGAGCTCCAACTTGAGTATCATTGGGAGCCATCTGTCTAAGGTGGATATCATTGAGAAGAGGTCGCAGGACCTCGAAAAATTATCTGTCATTGAGAAGAGGACCCAGGGCTTGAAAAAGCTCGATTAGATTTCCCAGTAGCTGGAGCAGCTCGTTCGTGCGTTGAATGCCAACATGTGCAACGCTGTGTCTACTTCTGCCGAGCTGAATGCTGAGAAGAAGGAGCCTACAATGCAGCAGAACCCTCAGCCGACTCAACCGCAGCCCCAACCTGTTCAGCACGTGTATTATGTGCAGGTTCCGGAGCAACCCCCGCAGCCTCAGACACAGATGGTTGTATATCAACCTGAGTCCCAGCCAGCCTACTCCGAACAGTTCTCTCCACCCCTGCCACTGATTCAGGAGATTAATGGTGTATGGAACAATGAAGCGCAGCTGACCCGTCCTCATGGACATCCTCAGGATCAGAACATGGGCAACATGCCCTATCACCAGCAGCAGCAAGGTGGGAGACCCTTCCAGCCCTCATATCAATACCAGCCTTCGTCTCACGACAACACATGGAGGCAGAACTACAAGCATGGTCCTCAGTAGTCCGGATACCGTGGACAAGGGTATCATCAGCAACCGACTGCTACATATCACCAGAATTCAAAGTAGTCCTCCAACCCTCCTCCTCACCAATTTTCTCAGGGTTACCAGTCGCAGTCTCAGCTGTCATACCAGCATTCTAGGCCCCAGCAGGGGGATTCTTCTGAGATTGTACCGGTTAATCCAGCCCTGGCATGCCTTGAACAGTTGATGAAGAATATGACTGAGATGAACCAGAAGATCGATGACTTGACGACTGCGAAAACAACGATCTCTGCTCAAGTCGAGGTAAACCCGGACAATTTCTGACACAAGGGGCAGGTAGCCGGTAGTGTCCAACCAAAATCATGTGAATTAAATTGCTTTTTATCTAACGTTGTTACTCTCAGGAGCGGTAGGACACTCCGGCCATCAGTAACCGCGAAGGGGACGCATCTTGCATCTGACGGGGAATCGTCAGCCAAGCCAACACTAGGGCCAGGAAGTATTTTGGGAGCATCACCATCACCCAGAAAATCACAAAAAATTGAAGAAAACCAAAAAACACAAAAAGATAGCAGCAGCCTTGGTGGAGATAGGCCAGCATTGGAGACGTCTGCACCTGCTATAGAGCCAGCCACAAACAGAAGGAATTTTGCACTTGCAGCGAGTCCAACGCCAACACCTGAAGCCGAGCCTGCCGTTTTTGGTCCACATCTTGTAGATGATTCTATTCCTTTTTGCCATCTATCTGTAAACAACAATATGGACAATATTTTGAATGACATTGGTGAAGAGTTTCTAAATATTCCTTTTCCAAAAGCAATGAAAAAACACAAAAAAATGAAAAATTTGAAAAATGCTTTGTCTGATCCTGCCATCATAGAAATCATCCAGAATTTGGTATTGAACATGTCATTGATGAAAGCTCTTGAGTACATGCTAGCTGTAAAGAAAGGATTGAAAGAGGCATGCACAACCAAGCGCAGGCCGCACCCCCACAACTCCAGAAGCAAAGGTGGCAAGTCCGAAAAGCATATCCTCACAATGGCCACAGTTAATGCCATTAGCAACCTCCCGAATAAAAAGCCAGATATGGGAGCAAATCTTGTGCGTTCTCAGATGTTTAATCAGGAGTTTGAACAAACACTTCTCGACAGCGGGTCTTCCGTCAACCTGATGCCAGCCTCACTGCTTACAGAATTCAGGATAGGACCGCTCAAGCCTACAAAGATGATTTTGCAGTCCGCAGACAAGTCAGCTAAGCGTCCTAGGGGCCTGTTGGAGGACGTGATAGTTACGGTTCAGGGAAAGCAGTTCCCGGCTGATTTTGTGGTGCTAGATATGGACATCCCCGCTCCATTGCTCCTTACCCCAATCATACTTGGAAGACCATTACTGCGGACGTCGAACGCAGTAGTGAATTATGGGACGGGAGAGATCACTTTTGGCACTGGCAATGAAACAATCAGAGTGGAGACCCTACTTGAGAGGGCAACAGCCGAACGAACATCTGCATCATGTACAAGGGTGATTGAGTATTCTGACTTCTGCGACATTCTAGCAGAAATTCAAGACACCAACTTATTCTTGGATGATAATGAGATCCATGAACTCCTCTGCCCTGAGGAGGGAGTGAAGACCACAGTTGAATTTCCCCTTATCGATCAGGATGAGGAACTGGCTGATGTGCTGAATGAGACTGCTGTGGAGGTGTTGTGCCTTCAGAACCAAGAGCAAATTGTTGAAGAATCTTGTGATGAAGAGGAAATCATTGAAGCATTCTGTCGAGATTTGAGAGAAGAGGCAGAACCGAGTATGGTGGACACTGAACAGATGAAAGAATCGCCACCTACATTAATCGTTGAGGTCACTTCTGAAGCAGCTCATACCCCACCAGAGTTGAAACCCTTGCCCTCCAACATGAAATATGCCTTCCTTGTGGGAGAACCGAACATGTACCCGGTCATTATCAGTACACACCTGACCGAAGACCAAGAATCTCGTCTGATGGAGGTTCTTGAATGCAACTGCAAGGCAATAGGCTGGCAAACATCGGATCTCCATGGGATCAATCCGTCACTGTGCTCGCATTGCATTTTTCTGGAAGAAGATTGCAGGCCCTCTCGAGAACTTCAGAGAAGATTAAATCCTAATTTGCGGGAGGTTGTTATGAAAGAAATTCAAAAATGGTGTGATGCGGGATTCATTTATCCCATCACCGACAGCAAATGGGTGAGCCCTTTGCATGTTGTGCCAAAGAAATCAGGGATCACCATTGTGAAGAATGACAAAGGAGAGGAGATCGCAACCAGAGTGTGCGTGGACTACAGAAGACTTAACCTCGCCACTAAGAAGGACAACTTCCCTTTACCCTTCATCGACCAGATCTGTGAGAGATTGGCCGCGAAGGAATACTTCTGCTTCTTAGATGCCTACTCTGGATACAATCAAGTTGCTATTGCTCCTAAAGATCAAGAGAAGACCACGTTCACATGTCCTTTTGGTACATATGCCTTCAGACGGATGCCGTTCGGGCTTTGCAACGCTCCAGCCACATTTCAGAGGTGTATGCTTGCAGTTTTTGCCGATATGATGGGAAACTTTCTTGAGGTCTTTATGGACGATTTTTCGGTCTATGGAGATTCATTCGATCAATGTCGGGATTATTTAGATCGAGTCCTACGGAGGTGCTGCGAAGTCAATCTTGTGCTCTCATGGGAGAAGAGCAACTTCATGGTGACCGAAGGAATCATGATGGGTCACGTTGTTTCTAAACGTGGTATGGAGGTTGATCCAAGCAAGATGGATGTGATTTCCAAACTTGAGCCACCTACAACCATCAAACAAGTCAGGTCATTCTTGGGCCATGTCGGTTTTTACAGATGATTCATCAAAGATTTTAGCAAACTGGCCAGACCGTTGACTGAGTTGCTCGGCAAGGAGAATGAATTCATTGTAGATGACCGTGTGCTCCTTGCCTTTAATCAACTGAAAGAACCCATCACACAGGCCCCTGTCTTACAGCCACTGATTTGGACTCACCCTTTCGAAATAATGACCGACGCGTCAGATTATGCCATTGGTGCCGTCCTTGGACATAGGAAAGATAGCGTACCATTTGCGATTCACTACGCTAGCATGAAGCCCAGTGAAACTACACTGTCACTGAAAAGGAGCTGCTAGCGGTAGTTTTTGCCTTGGAAAAGTTCAGATCCTACCTCCTTGGATCCAAAGTAATAATTTACACTGATCATTCGGCCATTCGGTACTTACAACAGACGAAGGATGCCAAACCACGTCTCATTCGGTGGATCCTTCTCCTCCAGGAACTTGACTTGGAAATTAAAGATAAACCTGGGGTGTGGTGGACGATCATCTATCAAGGCTTTCTGAGCCGAAATCTCCTGAGCTGAACCTGCAGCCAATCACAGAGACCTTTCAAGACAAGGCAATTCTTTCAGTCACCTCGCTTCCTTGGTATGCAGACATCGTGAATTATCTGGTGACCAAGAAAATCCCACAGGATTGGCTGAAGTTGAAAATAGACAGATTCTTGTCTAAAATCCATTTCTACCAGTGGGAGGATCCATATTTATTTCGTGAGGGGGCAGATTTTATCTGGAGAAGGTGCATTCCTCAGGAGGAAGTTCCAAGTGTCCTCGCCTTATGTCATGATCAAGATTCTGGAGGACATCATTCAGGCAAACGAACGGCAGCAAAAGTTCTTCAAAGTGGCCTCTGGTGGCGTTCATTATTCAAAGATGCAGATGATTATGTCAAATGCTGCACTGACTGTCAGAAGATGGGCGGAACCATAGGAATGAGAGACACGATGCCTCTGAAATTCATTCAGATATCAGACGTCTTCGACGCATGGGGCATTGACTTTATGGGCCTGTTTCCCAACAGGCAGGGCTATGAATATATTCTGCTCGATGTCGACTATGTAAGTCGCTGGGTGGAGGCTATCCCCTCCCGAACCGCGGACAGTAAGACTGTCTGTCGATTCTTGAGAGATCACATCATAGCACGGTCCGGTATTCCCAAGATTCTCATATCTGATGGGGGTAGTCATTTCATAAACAGAGAGATGAAGAAGCTGACTCAAGAATTCTACATTGAACATCGTGTTGCTTCACCTTACCACCCGCAGTCCAATGGCTTAGCTGAATGTTCAAACAGGGAGATCAAGACAATTCTACAGAAGCTTGTGCGTCCGGATCGCAAGAACTGGTCTCAGCTGCTTGATTCCGTTGTTTGGGCTTATAGAACAGTGTACAAGTCACCCTTGGGAATGTCTCCCTACTGCCTTGTGTATGGCAAGCTATGTCATCTGCCCGTTGAACTAATTCACAAATCTTTATGGGCCATTAACATCTGTAATTTGGATTCCAAGCAAGCATGAAAGAACAGAAAATTGGATCTGAATAGATTATTGGAATTCAGAGATTATACATATGACAACAGCCTGATGTACAAGGAGAAGGTCAAAACATGGCATGACAAGCATATCCGCCGCAAGTCCTTCGATCCAGGTCAGAAGGTGTGGTTGTTTGATGCTTAAAGATCTTTCCAGTCAAATTGAAGAGTAAATGGGCTGGGTCGTTTATGGTTAGGCAGGTGCGTGACAATGGAAGTGTATTGATATCCAATCTGTCAGCTGACGCACAACCATTTGTAGTCAATGGACAGCTTCTGAAGCCATACCTTGAACATGATACATTCATGGCTGTCATTGACTCGATTCAAGTAATCTACAGGGATGAGCCGGATATCTCCAAAGAGGCAGAGGAAGGCCAAGCAGAGCAAAACATTTTTGAATGACTTTTCTTCTTTTCTTCTTTTCCATCTCTTTTATCTTATTCTACCGACATGATGTCATCCCTTTCATCACTGCTACACTTAAGATGTACTTTATCCTAAGTGTAGGGGGGATGCACATCCCGAGTTGTTCATATACACTTTCATCTCTTTTCTTCTTTTCTTCTTTTCCTTGTCTATTCTCTTCATCTATCAAAAGGTTTCGCCCCGTGTAGACAGTCTTCTATACTTAGGACATACTTTGTCCTAAGTATAAGGGGGTGTGCACCCCCAGTTTCTCGATTCATTTCGATCCTCTCCATTGTCTCCTCTTCTTGTCTATACTTAGGGCTACCTTACCCTAAGTATAGGGGAAGACAATCTGAGCACGATCTGTTCATTCCCACCCTTGACCCTCCCTGCATTGTATACAGTCTGTTATACTTAGGAGTATTTGATCCTAAGTATAGGGGGGACAGTCAACTTCTCATTCGTTCATTCATCTCTTATTTATTTATTCTTTAGATTTTCCTATACTCAGTACGGGTTATGTCTTCTCTTTTCTCTCTGATCTATGAGGACATAGCTCAAGCTAAGTATAGGGGGTCGTATATATTGCGTATATACTTTAGACATAACTCGTACTTTCGTATTTTCTTAATAATATGGCTAATAGTTCTTTAAAATTCATTAAAAACCTTAAAAAGATGTGATTATTCCTCAAATTCTTTTTGTACTTACTGATTAATAAATCAGGTGAAAATGTTTTTTGCAAAATGTTTGAAAAATAGTTTGAAAATCTTTGTGAAAAATCTTTTGAAAACTATTTTGAAAATATTTTGTTACATGTCTTCAACCTTTGTAAAACATTTTGGTTTGTAAAATTTTTTTTCTTTGTGTGAAATAATATGTTTGAAAAATGATTTGCAAATGGTTTGAAAAATGGTTACAAAAATATTTTGAAAAATCTATCTATACTGTTTGAAAACCTTTGCAAAATGATTTTCAAATGTGTGTACATGTTTGTAAAATGCTTTGTAAAAATTATTTTGGACTATAGTTTTCAAAAATTGTTTGAAAAATCTGTGTCAAATAAGTTTGAGGAATACATACATCATACCTAAAATTCTTTGTTATATATATTTATAAAATTGACCACTTACCCCTATAAATTCTTAAAATCCACTTCTTGTAGATATAAGAAGCACTCCCGTGTAAATATTTTAACCTAGTTTCAGCCAAAAAATCTTTGTTTTCACAAATCCCAAAAGCATTTGCAAAATTAAAATACCAAAAACAACTGGAAAATCTTTTTGAAAAATACCAAAAAAAACTGCATATGCATCATCATCATATTTTCAAAATCCATAAAAAGTTCAAAATCCTTGAAAATTGCACCACACCGCATTATGCATATCATTTGCATAGCATTAGCATTTTTTTGGATTGAGTTTGATAGTTGAACGAGTCTAAGTAAAATCCAGAGATTGGAGCTTGATTGGACCTTAAAATCTACCTAATTAACAGGAACCTTATAGGAACTGGGTTTGAGGTACTTCAGGCCTAGTTGACTTAATTCTTTGAGGATCACGAGACTTGGTTCAATGGATTCTTGACTACCTAAGTAGAGTATTTAGGAACATACGCACGACTCTTATTGATAATGACCTAACTTGGACACCTGCACCTTTCACATGGCTCAACTCAGCTGGAGTGGTGAAGGGATTGGATTTGTCGGTATGAGACGCACACAAGTGGAAACACTTGTCCTCCTCTAGGGAGGGAAGTGCACCCCAACCCGTCCAGTGATGAGGAAGTCTAGAGACAGGAGAGTGTGGGTTGCAATAAAGCTTCAAAAGAGGGATAGTCTACTGGCTCGTGAGGAAAAACACCTTATGTAAATGTTGTTGTGAATAGTATTTTAAAAAAAAGAAAAAAAAAGGACAGGCCTGTACAAAAATAAAATGCCTGCAAAGTATGTACATATGTTGTAAAGTCAATAAGCAAGCTTGAGTTTCAAAGTCAAATCATGTGAGCCTGCAGCTGGATGACTTGACTACACTGGTCTTGCATCCTAGGATAGGTAGCTGCACTGGCTACCGTCCATTCTTCTCTTCACCCCCTCCTCTTGAGCTGGTTGCCACTTGAACTTAGAAGGGAATACCCCGCTCCTCGAGGAAGGAGTTATTGGATTGGGGAATCATTGGGTTGTCATACTGGCGAAGTCAGTCTCTTTGTCATTCTAGTTGGGGAGAGCCAGTATCACTTACACTGTATGAGTCAGATTCATAGTCGTAAGGGTTTGCATATGAGTTGAGATATTTCTGACCTGGCTATTGAGGAGACTTGAGCAGAGTGTTGGGATTCTCGAAGACTGTTGGATTTCAAACTCGATTCTCATTAAGGTTCTGCCCGCACTAAAATTCCAAAGGTCCTACTTAAGCTTCAAACTTTGATTTTGTGAAGACAAGTTTGACAATTAAATTTAGTCCATCTTTCTTGTTTTTCTTTTCTTTATTTTTCTTTTCTACACTTATTGCATAAGTGTTTGCTAGGGACTAGCAAAGGCAAGTATAGGGGGATGATGAATCTACATTTCATCATCTTTATTCTACCATTTTGGCCTTAAAACCCTAGTAAATGCGTGTAAATACTGATAATTTAGCCATTTTAGCATTCATGCATCATTGTGTAAATTGTGTATAAAATACGGTTTTTAACGCCAAAATTATAGAATAAAGAGAAAAAGGAATAAAATATTGTAAATATTTTATGACCTGAAACCCCAAGACCTAGGCATCTTGATGAATAGGTCGACAAGGAATAAAGTAGGGGGAGATAAGGGCCAAAATACAATAAAAACACCTTGTATTTTAATTCATTCTTTATTCATTTTGGGAACTATTTTTTGTTCCACTTTTTATACCTTAAATAAAGAAATTTTGTACATAAAAGTTGTAGATAATTAAATAAATAAAAATACAAAATTGATTTCACTCAAAAATAATGTACAAATAAAACGTTATGATCTGAATAAAAATCTAGAATCCCAACTTTCCAGACCTGTATCTCACAAAATAAAAACTCCAAATGCATCAAACTCACCTTTAATTGTATATAGTTTAAAATAAGCTATTTAATGGCGGTGGTTTCGCATTTGGCGGAGCTACGATTTGAAAGTTGAGTTTTGGACCCCTAATGTATACTTGTACATATTAAAATATTTATTTTATAATTTATTTATTATTTTTATAATTTTATATTTTTATAATTTTGTAAATATTATTTATAGTAAATATATGTATTGAAACAGGAATAAAAACTCAAATAAAACACAAAAAAAATACTTGTATATATAATACATAGGTATAATACTTGTATACATACCTACATAGTATCTATTTCTATTTTATTAAATGTACAAAACATTTCAGAAAAATAAAATAAAAATATTTTTAAGTGTATAAAAATACTTTATAATTTTATAAAATAATAAACAAAAATAAATAAATAAAAAACAAAATAAAAATAAAAGAATAAAATATATAGATAATATACATGAAAGGCTATAAATGGTAACATGTAAATTAATACCTCTAAAAAATAAATAAAATTCACCATAAAAAATTCATAAAATAACAAACATTTTTTATTTTATAATTAAAAATTAATTATTTCATTTTCTATTTTTAAATGATTTTACAAGGATTTTTTCCAAGAAATTTTCTAGTTGGTCCACGTGGACCAACCAGAAGTATCCGTTGGTTGACCTCGGTCAACTCTCTAACCGTGGTCTGGACCTTGTCAGATCTGAGTTTTTGACCATTTTCAACCTTTTTTCGAGGCTTCGTCTTGCATCCTTTGATGCCGAAGTCTTCACACCTTTTTGTCCTCGATGAACGGTGATTCACGCCCAGATGAAATATCGGGGATTGGACCCGCGATTCGTCCAATCTTCATCGTTCTTTGATGCCACTTCGTCAACTCTACAAAAAGAAGCCCCCGACTTCCCTTCTCGCTTGATCCCTCTTCCTCCATTTTTGCCCGTAAACCCCTAGCCCATTGCACTCCTGGTGACATCAGGAAGCGATTTGAGCTTGGGCTTGCGCCATTTGGTGTCGAATCGAGGTCGATCCGGCCCCTCGCCGGAGCTCCGCCCGAAGTTGCCATCTTCGCCCCCGGTGAGCCTTCCTCCTTTCTTTTTGCATTTTCTTGTAGATTATGTGCAGGGTAGCGTAGCTTTGTGACAGTTTAGCTTCTCGTTTCGTTTCTCGTCGTGAATCCATCTTCGAATCCACGGCGGAGCTCAGCTCCGCCTCCGCTTCCCGACCACCCTGTTGCTCGAATCAACCGCCTATCACCGCCATCTTCTTCCTCATCGCTCTGTCGCCCAGTTCCCCCCTTCCATCCATCTCGATCTTGCTCAGATCGAGCTATCAGGGCTTCCCATCTCCGTCGTGCACCGGAGCTCGTCGCTTGACCCATGATCTGCCTCTATCTCTTCTTCTGAAGCCACCTGTAGCTCCGCCTTGTTTTTGCGTGACTAACCCTGCAGGTCAGAGCCAAGGAGAAGGCTCTCTCGAGCCTCGATTCTCCAGGGAACAGCCGCCCATATCATCTCCACCGTCCGACCGCTCCACGCCGCCTCAGGCTCGCCTGAGACCTCCAATCGACGCGGAAGGGCCCCAGGATCATTTTGCCCTCGATCCTAGGGCCGGAGGACACCAGAGTCGGCCGCCATTGTCGATCGAAGCAACCTCCAGGTGGCGTTCTTCCACCATCCTCCATGACCGTTCGATCAAGCGCAGACACCAGAAGCTCCAGCAGCCGTTGGATCATGTCGAGCCTTCACCGTTGGATCGCCCTCGACGATCTAATCTCCGCCTTCCGCTGCCAACCGTCAACGTGTGTCCAGCGCGTGCCACGTGTCAAGTGGACGCATCCCAGCCGTCCACCACTGCGCTACCTTGGGTATTTGGCACCTTCAACCCAAGAACTTTTGTATTTATGCTTTAGTCTAAAAGTTTTAGTTTCCAGTTCAAAAATATTTGTAATAATTGCAACTAGGCCCCTTAACTTCTTTTATTTACACTTTAGTCCCTGTCCACGTCACCTCACGTGACTGGGACAAGGGATTTTGGACATTTTGCACTGAGAACCTTGCTTGTTTTTGTATTTGCATTTATACCCCTGTGCGTAGTTAATTAAATATATTTTTGGGTTATTTGCACTTCTTTCCTGCAGGTTTTGTTATTTGCAATTATACCCCTGTGAACAGCAGATCACGTGCTTTGCACGTGACTTTTTGGTGAAATTGCAATGCTTGCCCTATAACTTTTAATATTTGCATTTATGCCCCTGCCCACAATGTATTTTCTTTTTGCTTCCTTTATTTATTGCATGCATCTATAAAAGCCAAAAAATCCACAAAAATCACATTAAGTTCCTGTCTCATTGTAGTATTACGGCATATTTTTATTTTCCATTTTCATTGCATTTTCATATTTAATAAAAATAAAAAACAAGCATTTTGTGCACTGTTTGCATTAGAAAATCCATAAAAATTATAAAAACACTTCAGAAAATTCCCCAAAAAAATATATTTTGCATATTTTAGTGTGTTTTAACTTCAGTCCAAAAATCATAAAAAAATATAAAAGAAAACCCCTAAAAATTATAATACCTTAAAAACATTCAAAAAATATATAAAATTCATAAAAAATCTAAAAATAGTGTTTTCTTTTCCTAAATTTTCTTTATTTTGTTATCTTTAATTTAAAATTAATTTGGGAAAATTTTGTCACTGTTTACTATTTTTCATTCCCATTTTAGTTTAGGCCAGCCCTTTTAGTCACTGTTTTTAGTATTTTTTACTTTAAAAATACCAAAAAGATTATGGAAAATATAGAAAAATCACAAAAAGATTAGAAAAATATAAAAATGCCAAAAACATTTTATTTCCTGATTTTTGAGTAAGTTAACCTATTTTTATAAATACTCTATCTTCCTCTTTCTTACTTTGTCTATATAGCCTATTTAAATAAAAAGAAAATATAAAAAATTATATAAAATATAAAAAGAAAATATAAAATCAGTAAACTAAAAATCAAAATATAAAAATATAATGTTAAAAAGAAAATAAAAAAATACAAAATTGAAAACCCACAAAAAATCCATATTGGCTAAGTAGTTCATTAGACATAGGCCTTGACTTTTTGTCTGTTCACTCTACACCTTTGTTTCCTGTGTTCGACCCCTACTTGCTTGCCACTGTACATTTTAGTAGGGAATAATAAATTTTAATCCTTACTGTTGATTGCTTGATTGATTGTTTGGGTTAATTGTTGACGAACGTGAAGGCTTGAGTAGTCGCCCCAGCGATAGTGAGTCTGATTTGTTAGACCACTATTTAGCGTCTCACGTCTCCTCGTTTTTCAATGCTTTGTTTGCAAAAACTTTGTAAATATTTTTGTATAAAAATTATGTATATAGTATAAAAATTTTGTAAAAATTTTTGAAAATAAAAACTTTTCAAAACCCTGTTTGTAAATATTTGTAAATAGTTTGCAAAATTTCTGCATCCATGCATTCAAGCATTTTTAAAAATTTTACATCTTTTGAAAAATTTGCATCAAAAAGAGTTTTATCCATATTTTTGTATATTCCTTTGAATCATATGTGATATTTAAACTAGTCTAGAATTAAATTGGGAAGTGGAGCTTGGTTAAGTCCTTAATCCACCTAATTCTTAGAGGAACCTTATAGGATTTGAGGTTAAGACTTTTTTTCCATTGGTGACTTAATTCTTTGAGTCTGCTAGGCTAAGTTCATATGTCATCTTGATGATTCTAAGTAGAATAATTAAAACCACACACATGACTCTCACAGACAATGGCTTTACTTATACCAACACCTTACACATAGATCCACACGGATGCGGTAATGAGAAGGCAGTTTCCTTTGGCTTGGAGTAGCATACGAGGTTAATACTTTTCGGCGGAACCTCTCGTCTTCCTTTAGGGAGGGATATGCACCTCAACTTGGTCTAGTAGCAGTGAGGGCTAAAGACATGAGTTGTGGGTTGCAATAATGCTTCAAAAGAGGGATAGTCTACAGACTCAAGAGGAAAAATCCCTTATGTATATGTGGCATCATGTAGATATGTTATACACATGCACATAACAAAAAGTGCAAAAATCAACGTAAACTCCAAAAAAGTGGATAGGCCTGAATGAAAATAAAATGTTTGTCGGAGTGTATATAGTGAATAAGGCAAAGCTTATGTATCCTACCTTCTCATCTTATGAAGCTTGCAGCGGGAGACTTAGCTACACTGGTTGGGCTCCCAGGGATATGTGGATTCACTCACCACGATCCATTCTATTCTTTCCCCCTCTTCTTGAGCCGGTTGCACTTGAACTTAGAAAGGAATACCCTGCTCCTTGAGAAAGAACTGCTAGAGTGAGGAATTAGAGTTACCATATTGAGGGAGGCTATTTCTTTGTCATTTCTGAGGTGGGGAGCTACATATCACTTACACAGTAAAGGAAAGATACATGGTCATTAGATTTTGCGTATGTAGACTTGTTCTGATATGGATTATTGAGGAGTCTTGACCATAGAATGGTGGAACTTAGAGGTTGTTGAGTCTTAAATCTATATCCCTATAAGGTTAAGACAAACTAATAATTCAAAGGTCTGATTGAGCTCCATACTTCAATTTAATGAAGAGAAGTTTAATAATCAACCTTGATTCTCCTTCTTTTTATTTTCTTTTATTTTCACTTCTTTTTCAAATAAGTGATTGCTAAGGGGCTAGCAGAGGTAAAATATGGGGGGGTGATGAATCCCGGATTCTCACTCTTTATTCTTTTGTTTTAGATATTTATCTTAGCAAAGCAGCATGTAAATATCTGTAAATACAATAACTTAGTATGCAACATGCATTTGTTAATATTGCATAATTAGCATGTTTTTGTGCAAAAATAAAAGAATAAAGGAAAAGAAAAAGGATGGGGTATTTAGTTTAAATACAGAGTGACCCGAACCCCAAGAGAAGGTCAAGTCTTGACCTGATCACAAAATAAAAGAAGTAGAGAGAGTTAGGGTCTACCTTGTGTTGTACATATTACCTATGTATATAAATAATTATTTTCGATTAAATTAAATTATTTACTCCTTATTTATACTCCTAAAAACAATATAAGAACAAAACAAAAATCATTAAATAAAAATAAAAATCCTCCTCTCATTTGTACAAAACACATGTATATACCTCACATTCACTATTTGTTATATACATGTAAATAACTCATAAAAATAAAATAAAAATTATTTTGTACTCCTAAAAATATGTTGAAAATAAATAAAATATAAAATTAGGGTATTTGTATAAAAATAACAAAACAAAAATACTTGTACATAATACATAGATATATTATACATGTATATAGTACTATATATTGTATACATACTAATTTATTATTCATAAAAATACTTAAAAATCACAGAAAATTCATTAAAAAATATAAAAAAATTATTTTATTCATTTTTTATTTAAATTCATATATTATTTTTAATCTCATTTTATTTATTTTTCTTCTCTATTTTGTCCTATAGCGACTTTTATCTTTTTCCGAGGCCGGCTTTGATTGGGCCAGCGGGGATTCGTTGACCTCAGTCAACTGGTCCACGCCAGCTCCCTTTTTGCCAAATTAGGTTTTGCATCGATTTCTCCCATTTTTAGCAACCCGGTCCGACCACCTCTACCCCTGAACCATTGCTCCGATTAGAGGGCGTGGATCCCTAATCCACGCCCGACGCCAATCTTTGGGATCTGTGCCTCAGTTCACGGTCCATGCCTCCTCCTTGTCGGACCTGCAAGCCTATATATCATGCACATCCCCCTCCCTTTTCCACCACTGTTGGTTGCTCTACCACCTCCTTCATACTTGTTCCTCCTTTTCCAGAGTGACAACGTTAGAGGGAGAGGGCGACGGAGTTTTTTGCAGCGTGAGAGCCCCAGGTCCGGCAAGGTTCTTCCTCAGCTCCGTTGTGCGGAGCCCAGCCTCTAGTTGCGCTAGCTATTGAGGCCATGATCCACGTGGACCATCGTCTGCACTCTCAGGCGTACTTCCTCCATCCTCAGGTACTATTATACCCTCTACTTTCCTTTGATTCGATCTTTTATCCAAGAAACAGAGCACCTCCGGCAATGATCTTTCATACCGTGTTTCACCATCTTCTGACCTTACTCCACCTCGCTCTGACTTTTTCCCGCTTCTACATAACGTCCGAATCCTTCCATCGACTCCAATCACCAGAATGGAGTCGCTTAGCAGGTCGATTCTTCCACATCGCTAGAGACTAGCTCCATTCATCCTCCACCCCTGTTTGAGATATCATTAGCGCACTGACCATTTCCGGAGCCACTCCTCTGAGCATACGTCCTCTCCTGTAGGATAGGCGCGCGACTAGACCTCATTTGGAGGTCTTGGAAACCCCTAGGAAGCTCCAGGAATGCCGTCCATCCCCAGGACTCCTCTCTCGGTCCTGGGCCCTCCTGAGCCATTCAGTAGCTGCGGACTGTCGTCGCCGAATTTTCCACATCCCAGCAGCTCGTGAGGATGTTGGACCAATGCAGAATCTCCGATCGAAACTCTCATCTAGAGAGTTCTTCCCAGTTCGTCCAAGAGCCTTCTCCACCATTCGATCGAGGCTCGCCCCAGCTCTAATCTCAGCCACCCATCATTAGAGAGCTCTCGATCGTCAGATCCATCTGAGGATCTCATCTCTGCCATCCATCGTCGAAGAGGTATCCGTGCATCTCAGCCATCCATCCATAAGTGGAGCGCCATTAGATGTTGGATCGTGCTTAATAAGGGATAATTTGCTCTTAGGCCCCTTTTTGTTTTACGTTTTCAATTTAGTCATGTAAATATTTGGCATAGTTTAAAATAGTTTGAATATTTTGCATATGGACCCTTTTTTATATTTTCATTTCAATCATATTGGTGTGACCTCACGTGCAGTTCCATGTGCTTGTCTGGTGTATTTGCATATTCTGCCCTGGATTTAACATATGTTTTGTTTCGAATGAAAACTTTTTAGTATTTGCAAACCTACCCCTATGTGTGGCTTATTGGGCATGTGCGTTTATTCTCTGGGCTTTTTGCATCTTTCTCCCTAAGCTTCTCTCCCGTGTTGTTTTTGGCCTGGAACTTTATTTTAATTACGAGCAGGTCCCTACAATCTGTGTGTCATGTATTTAATTAAATAAATATCAAATTCAGTCCAAAAATTCTATAAAATTACCGCTAGCTCATGCTAACATGTAATATTTATTGTAATTTTTGGGATTAATTTTGTATCGAATTATATTTTCTAAAAATAAAAAAACCATAATAATTGACTGTCTATTTTAGAAAATACATAAAAATTACAAAATCTCTTTAAAAATTCCAAAAAACAATCGTGAGTGTGTGTTGGTGTGCTTTACCTTTAGGACCAGTTTTATTTTGAAAACCCTTATAAAAAACCTAAATTTCACAAAATACTAAAAAACTTCTAAAAAACACAAAAAAATATAAAAAAACAATAAAATTTCAGTTCTTTTATAGCTCTTTTTATTTACTTTCTCATAAAATTACTCCCCATGACATTAGAGCATCTTAAGCATTTTTAATTTGCAAAATTGTACTGGATGTTCACTGTTTGGATTTTTAACCCTTGTTTGAATTTTATAAAATCACAAACACATCAGAAAATACCCAGAAAATTACCAAAAACACCTTAAAATTTGAAAATCCCAAAAAAACTTTTATCTTGATTTTTGAGCATTTTTAGTTTTAAATAAAAATTCAAAAAGTTTGATTGAGAACCTTATTTCCTTTTTGTTGATTTTGTCTTTTAATTTAAAAATATAAAAAAATTGCAAAACTAAAACCAATAAAAATATGCATTTTAGTTTCTGAATTTCGACTACTTCATAAGATTTCTCTTGCTTCTTGTGTTCAACCCTGGTTGCTATACCAGGTCAAAATAAATAACGGAGACCGCTGACACAAGTTTTCGTGCTTTGATTGATTTATCTGTTTGATTTCATTTGAGTGATTTCTCTCTTTTTCTTGTTGAGCATTTATCCTGCTGACTCAGGTCGCAATGACCTTTTTTATATATTGATACTTAACCCTAGTTGGTGGGGCGCTCACCAATGAGAACAACACTAGAAGTGCTCCCAACCTTTTGGGTGTTCATTTGGACCAAGGAAAGTGGAGCACAATATCATCTCTTTCCAAAGCTACACCATTTCCACCAAATAAGGATTGTGCGAGCATGAAAAAAAAATCTATATTATAAATGTAACAAGCTAGGATATGGAAGTGCATGATATACTCGCAAAAAGCGCTCCTCAGTTTACTACTTGAAAAACAAGTGTATACTGTCCAAAATTCTTGACGGATATTGATTCCACAACAACAACAAAAAAATAAAGCAGTTTTCCACATTAAGTAGGTCGGCTATATGGATTCTTTCCCTCCATTCATATCCATCTTGGATCATTCTCATGCTTAGATCCAAGAAATTAAGATCTCTTTAGATAAACCCATCCCAACATTTTGTGGGGCTTCCTCACCCTCTCTTAGCCTACTCAGCATCTCAAAACTCGAATCTTCTAATTGATGCATTACCCGACTGATGAAACCCAATTTCATCATCTTAATTTCCCATTATTAACCCCCTTGCTTAAGTTTGTGTCGATAAAACTCAGATAATGTCATGTAATTATCAGAGTCTTGAATAAATTAAAAACCACAAAAAAATATCAAAACTAAAATCTGTGGTATTTTTAGCCTTAAAAATACCCTTAAAAATATTTCGAGTCTTCATTTGAGCTCATCTCCAGTTTGGTCAACATGAAACTTGTAGATCTCATTAAGATCTACAACTTTCATGTTTTGAGTTTTCTCAAATTCGGCCATCTTGACCCTCAAAAATCATTTTTTTCTTTTCGAATAAGCTGATTGGGCCACGTGGCCCGTTCTAGGTGAGCCACGTGGCCCGCTCCCCTTTGCATCATCCGCCCGCGCCTCAATCGTCGGATTTTCTCCTGATCCAACGGCCCCATTCGCGCCACACCGCCTGAAATCCCTCACCGTCTGATCTTTCCAGGTCCTCATCTCCACCGCCCGTATCCGCTCACCCCTCAGTGCGCCACGTGGCCGCATTGTCCTCCACCCGATCAGCTCCTAAAAGCATTGATCCCCACCGTTCACGGCCTCGAGGATATCGACTGCCCGATCAAACACCCATCTCTGATCTGGTCCGTCCAATAGCGTTGCATCTCCAGCACGACCCGTGGCGCAACCTCCACTATTCGATCGCATCGCCTCGATTTAATCGCAGCCATCTCTTAGCGCCTCACTGGTAGCCGTTGGATCTCATGATCCAACGGCTAGGGTTTCATCATCCACCTCGCGACCCCCTCTTCCCCACGTTCACCACCTCGCGCACCACCCTCGCCCTTTCCATTTTCCCCGCATCTCCAGCCATTCCCTCCACTCGCCAACCTTCCCAAGACTTAGCCCCATCATCCACGATCTTCGCGGACACGACCACCATCCACGAGCCACCCCTAGTCGCTCCATATCTCCCACTCAAACTACCACGATCTCCATCCAAATCGCCAAATTCGCCATCAAATACCTCGCCTCCTCCTCCACTGTCCCTTGTCCACCTTTACGCGGGAGGAGGCCCAGCCCTCCTCCGCCTCCCTGTGACAGGGGGAGGCGATTGGATTAAGCGATGATGACCTCCACTCCCCAGTGATGACCCTCCGACCTCCATGGCGGAGTTGCGGTGCCTCGCATCCGCTCAAGCTGCACCGACCGGCTGAAGGTGTTCAGCGACGACTCGGGGCTCAAATCGAGCCCCAACCCAAGCCTCCGCTCCATCCCCGACGTCAGGTAAGTCTTCCGATCCCCTTTTGTATTTTTCTTTTATTTTCTCGTAATTTCGTAGGCTGCTACACCCATATTCATCCTCATTTGAACCCCTTCCGAGCTCCGCCACGCTCCCACCTTTCACGCGACGTCCTTCGATCACCTCTTCCCTATCTCCACACCTCAGCCACTGTCGACCCATCTCATCCGCCACCCACGATGGAGGAGCTCCGAGCTCCCACCTCCTTGCCTCTGCCGAGCTCTCCACCTCATTTCTCTTCACGAAACCCCATGCTTCGGCTATCGATCTAACGCTGCAGGTCTTCGAAAGCATCAACGATCGGAGCTTCACCGGAGCCCACTTCGTCAAACTCACCAGCATCATCAGGGCTCCGATGGGCTGAGCAAAGGTGCCCGACGTCTTCACCAAGCTTCCCTCTACCTCGACACACGTCCATGGAGCTCCGTGGAAGCCTACAGAGCTCGACCACCAGCGGCGGAGCTAGAGCTCCTTCGCCGGAGCTCGGTTTCCGCCGCCTGTCACAGAAGAAGACAGAGGTGCAGTTACCGTTGGATGGTCCTCTCTCAGCGACCATCCAACGATCCAGATGAATCCACGTGGGCCATCAGCGCTTTCTTCCGATACTGTTTGATCTCCAACATACAACGGACTACGACGAGCCACGTGTCAGAACCCGAGCACCTCCGACCCTCAGCAGCCGAAACATTAGGCTCGGAGCTCCCAAGCCTACTCCGAGCCTTCTGGAGCTTCGACCAGTTCCGAGCCTCAGTCGAGCCAGCCGAAGTACCTCCTAGCCTCTGCCGAGCCTGAGCCTCCTCCCGAACCTGGATGGCGTGTGCATAGCACGTGCCATCTGGGTAAATTGCACAGAAGCCCTGCCTAGTTCTTTAATTTGCAAATAGGTCCTGATAGCACGTGTGGTCCATGTGCACTTGGGTATTTTGCAATTATGCCCTCGTAGGTTTTAATAATTGCAAAAATGCCCCTGTGCGTGTGGGTATTTTACAGGGAAGGCCTCGCACTTTTCATATTTACAATTTAGTCCCTCCCAGGGACCTATTTGTAGTTATCTTTTTATGTTTTCTTGTATTTTTGCCCTTGTCTTCATTGTTGCATATCTTGAGCTCCGTAACTCCGTTTCAGGTGATTTCAGTTTCGTTTTGAAGCTCTTCTCGTCATCTTTTTTATGGCATGCTTAGATTTTAGTTTTGACACTATGATCTGTAATGCACTATTTGATTAACTAAGTGTCCAGGTTTCTATGTTTCTCTTGCCTAATTGCTTTATAAATGAAGAGTGCTTCATTATTTGACTTTGTTTGACTCACATTTTTTTATGGCTTAAGTAACTATCATTTAGGGCATATTTTCATTGCATCTCATTGCATTTATCTGCATTATAAAAATAAAAAAATTGCATGTTTTATTTTAATGAAATGTTGTGTCTTCTTGCATGATTTGACCTAGATATTCTTTAACTCAACACTTAATTAGATAGATAAAGATCTGGATAATTAGAGAAAGTCTCGTATCCCTGAGTTCGACTTTGGTATCTTGCCAAGTAAAAAAATATATACGACCATCTTATTTTTATTGTTATATTTAAATAAGATGTTCTTTGATGAGCCCATTTCGGCCCGACTGCGATGACGATTTAAAGTGCTAATTCAGCACTTTTAGAGGGTCGATTTAGCGGTTCATCAAATGGCGCCGTTGCCGGTGACACGGCTAATTTCTTGTATTTTTGGATTTTTGTTTATTTAATTAAGTATATCTTTTATATAGGTCAACTGTTCAGTTAGGTTGCATTATAAAATTTTCTTCTCTATCGATCTCTAACCATTTGATTCTGTGGCAGGGCCCTTGGTGTTCAAGGAGGCGAGGAGCAGGATGCTACCCGCTGCGAGGAGCCGCAGAAGCTTGCTTGGAGCAATTAGAAAATAAAGAAAAAAAATGTCTCGCATTTTTATTTTCAAACTTGTAGTAATTCGTCTTTTACAGCGGTCTTCGATCGAAGACTCGCAAGTGTAATCGAACGAATGTGGTTGTGTGGGGATCGCTCCCACTTAAGTATCGACCTAGGACCAGGCACGCGGCTCTCCGAGCTTAGTTCAAAATTCGTATTTTCATGTGCTTGCTCGCATGTAGGACACACTAATATTTAGACGCACATAATCTCGCCTCACTTAGACAAAAGTAATGGAAATATTCCCCGCTAACAGAAGCGTGATTAGGTGTGGCTTTTATCGACTTGCATACATATTGATTTTGGTCTTCAAAACAGCCCAAGTTTTTTTTCACGGATTTATCTCCAAGTCACTGCATGATTTCTCACTTAGCTTAGATCATGGTTTTATCGAATACGCGGCTTTTCTCGGTTTCCCCCCCTAGCTTGATCACTTAGGTTAATGGAAAATGGGAATGAACGGTAGACGATGATTTCTTGATTTATGTGCTAACCTTAATTCAGTGACAACATTAAATAATAACCGGGACTGTTAATTGCAAGTCGACCAAAAATGGAGTAAAATTTGGTTTTGGGAGAGCAACACTCTCGCGTACACATTGATTTTCACTTAACATTTTTTCTCCGCATAAAATATCAAATGCTTTATCACCAATAAAACTGACAAGATAATAAACCAACCTCAGTTGGTTTCATGTGTGAGTTGGTGAAATTAAAGGGTGTTGCTTTCTTGATTGAGCCATGATTGCTCCGATACACTCCCCATAGCCTTAGTCACTCCATCCATTTCCGTAGATTCAGTCGCTCACTTGTAAATCCATTCATCTTCTTCGTTCACCTTGGGTCCCTCCCAACATCAATTCTCATCTTTATACTTAGGCTAATCTCAGCCTAAGTATAGGGGAGACCCGAGTCCCCGTGATTTTCTCTACTCTCCTTTCCTTGCCTTTGTACTTAGGTTATTTCTAACCTAAGTATAGGGGGAGCCCCTCTTAGCTCCCGTATATTCCTTTATATTTAAATGGACCTATGGACTTGTATCATCTAGTGCTACGAGGACATAGCAAAGTTTAAGTATAGGGGGGTATACCGTATATACTGTATACTTACTTTAGTTATAATCTGAAAATTTTGAAAATTTAAAACTTTTTGGCTAAAGTAAAATTCTTTGGACTAAGAGAACTCAAATGTTTTTCACGGCTTTTCTATATTATGTTACGCTATTTTGATAAAAATATTTTCGAAAATGATTTTTCCTTGATTTGAGTCTAACTTGTGTTTTAACCTTCAAATTAAAATCCATAAAAATGAGAAAAACCCAAAAAAATCCTTTAGGAGCCATTAGTGACTACTAAGCCCAATTAAGTAAGCCGCATTCAGTGAGGGTTCGCCCTTAGCAGATTGGATGGTTTAGAGGACATCGCGTAAGGCCCCGTCCTCAAGCAACGGGCTTCGACCTGTACTTACATCCATACTGGCTGAATTGCAGATGCTTAATTGAGTTTAGGCAGTCATGATATCTCTTGAAGTCTCAAAAAAAAGTTTTTGAATGAAGGAGTTGGATTAATCCTCTACACTTACACTTCCACCCAGGATCTGAAATGATCAAGGAGACTTAGCTTTTTGAGGTCTTTGAGATTTTAGGTTAATCAGCCTTAGCCATCAGGGTCATAGACTTAATCATCCACATTCCCCTAGATTTCTAGATTTGCATGATATATTCCATGCTTAGTCTCAGACAATAAGAATATGATCAGCACATTACATGCACGACTGCGGTTTTTTTGATGAGATGAGTTGATTTTTCACTTGAGGAATTGGGATGAGGAAGTCGAGTTTGGATTTGATCTAATGATGCTCGAGGATGGGATAAAATCTTTGAAGGCTTCATGAAACCTGAGTGTCAGCAATATTAGCCAGTATGAGAACTTGGTTCTTATACTAATCTCTTGATATTGACCTAAGTGTCAGGGTGTGAAATAATAAAAAATGTTGATCAGTGTGCGCCAACTCTTGGTAAAAGCAGTGGAGCTAGCCAAAAATTATACAAGTCAATGAAATTCCAAAAAAAGCTCATTCCACAAAGTCAAATATCAAAGAGCTTCCACCAAAGGCGAGCGCTCCCAACCATATCAAAGTGTCCACTTGGACCACCGCTATTAGGACCAGGAGTCGGGCTTGCACCAAAAAAGGGTTCTGCATCGTAAATGTTACAAGTCTGGGCGTAGAAGGTACGATAGGTACTCAAAAAAGGCACACCCCGGTGTACTCCCAGGAAAACAAGTGCAGACGGCTCCAACTTCTCTTGACGGACGCACTGATCAACACCAAAAAAATGTGTTGCGTAATAAGGTACTAGAGAGAATCCTTGTTCCAGTGAGAGGGAGAGAAGAAATAACACAATCCCATGCCCTCCATTACTGGCCTGCCATCTACATTTTCTAAGTCTGACAACTAAAGAGACGGTGGAATGGATGCAAGATTTGATTTATTCCCTAGTGTTGAGAATTGGGTCCTTAGGAGATTTTCTCGGACCAAGACTTTGAGTGACGATTTGACTCTACTCTCAGAATCGCAGTTAACACTAAATTTCATATCCTTAGATTATACGTACATCAGAGAGAGTATGGAGAATTAGAGGAATTGGGTGCCTCTTGATTAAGGCTGGGTTGAACTCTAGAATTTTGGACCTCTAAAGTTGAGTCGACTTGAACAAATTGGATCATGTAATCACATGCACAAGGGGGTTAATCCAGCTTATTCATTTTTCTTTGATGCTCGAGGACGAGCATAGTTTAAGTATAGGGGGTGATGAAACCCAATTTCATCATCTTAATTTCCCATTATTAACTCCCTTGCTTAAGTTTGTGTCAATAAAACCCAGATAATGTCCTGTAATTATCTGAGTCTTGAATAAATTAAAAACCACAAAAAAATCTCAAAACTAAAATCCGTAGTATTTTTAGCCTTAAAAATACCCTTAAAAATATTTCGGGTCTTCATTTGAGCTCATCTCCAGTTTTAACATGAAACTTGTAGATCTCGTCAAGATCTACAACTTTCATGTTTTGAGTTTTCTCAAATTCGGCCATCATAACCCTCAAAAATCATTTTTTCTTTTCGAATAAGCTGATTGGGCCACGTGGCCCGTTCTGGGTGAGCCACGTGGCCCGCTCCCCTTTGCATCATCCGCCCGCACCTCAGCCGTCGGATTTTCTCCTGATCCAACAACCCCATTCGCGCCGCACCGCCTGAAATCCCTCACCGTCTGATCTTCCCAGGTCCTCATCTCCACCGCCCGTATCCGCTCACCCCTCAATGCGCCACGTGGCCACATTGTCCTCCACCCGATCAGCTCCTAAGAGCATTGATCCCCACCGTTCACGGCCTCGAGGATATCAACCGCCCGATCAAACGCCCATCTCTAATCTGGTCCGTCCAATAGCGCTGCACCTCCAGCACGACACGTGGCGCAACCTCCACAATTCGATCGCATCGCCTCGATTTAATCACAGCCATCTCTTAGTGCCTCACTGGTAGCCGTTGGATCTCACGATCCAACGGCTAGGGTTTCATCATCTACCTCACGACCCCCTCTTCCCCACGTTCACCACCTCGCGCACCACCCTCGCCCTTTCCATTTTCCCCGCATCTCCGACCATTCCCTCCACTCGCAAACCTTCCCAAGACTTAGCCCGATCATCCACGATCTTCGCGGACACGACCACCATCCATGAGCCACCCCCAGTCGCTCCATATCTCCCACTCAAACTACCACGATCTCCAGCCAAATCGCCAACTTCGCCATCAAATACCTCGCCTCCTCCTCCACTGTCCCTTGTCCACCTTTACGCGGGAGGAGGCCCAGCTCTCCTCCGCCTCCCTGTGACAGGGGGAGGCGATTGGATTGAGCGATGACTAACTCCACTCCCCGGTGATGACCCTCTAACCTCCATGGCAGAGTTGCGGCGCCTCGCGTCCGCTGGAGCTGCACCGACCGACTGAAGGTGTTCAGCGAGGACCCGGGGCTCAAATCGAGCCCCAACCCAAGCCTCCGCTCCATCCCCGACGTCAGGTAAGTCTTCCGATCCCCTTTTGTATTTTTCTTTTATTTTCTCATCATTTCGTAGGCCGCTACACCCATCTTCATCCTCATTTGAACCCCTTCCGAGCTCCGCCACGCTCCCACCTTTCACACGACGTCCTCCGATCACCTCTTCCCTATCTCCACACCTCAGGCACTGTCGACCCATCTCCTCCGCCACCCATGGCGGAAGAGCTCCGAGCTCCCACCTCCTAGCCTCTACCGAGCTCTCCAACTCATTTCCCTTCACGAAACCCCATGCTTCGGCTATCGATCTAACGTTGCAGGTCTTCGAAAGCATTAACAATCGGAGCTTCACCGGAGTCCACTTCATCAAACTCGCCAGCGTCATCAGGGCTCCGATGGGCTGAGCAAAGGTGCCCGACGTCTTCACCGAGCTTCCCTCTACCTTGACACACGTCTATGGAGCTCCGGGGAAGCCTACAGAGCTCGAAAACTAGCGGTGGAGATGGAGCTCCTTCACCGAAGCTCGGTTTCCGCCGCCTGTCACAGAAGAAGACGGAGGTGCAGCTACCGTTGGATGGTCCTCTCTCAGCGACCATCCAACGGTCTAGATGAATCCATGTGGGCCATCAGCGCTTTCTTCCGATACCGTTGGATCTCCAACATCCAACAGACTACGACGAGCCACGTGTCAGAACCAGAGCACCTCCGACCCTCAGCGACCGAACCATTAGGCTCGGAGCTCCCGAGCCTACTCCGAGCCTTCTGGAGCTTCGACCAGTTCCGAGCCTCAGCCGAGCCAACCGAAGCACCTCCTAGCCTCTGCCCTCCTCCCGAACCTGGATGGCGCATGCATAGCACGTGCCATCTGGGTAAATTGCGCAGAAGCCCCGCCTAGTTCTTCAATTTGCAAATAGGTCCTGATAGCACGTGTAGTCCACGTGCACTTGGGTATTTTGCAATTATGCCCTCGCGGGTTTTAATAATTACAAAAATGCCCTTGTGAGTGTGGGTATTTTACAGGGAAGGCCTCTCACTTTTCATATTTATAATTTAGTCCCTCTCAGGGACCTATTTGTAGTTATCTTTTTATGTTTTCTTGCATTTATGCTCTTGTCTTGATTGTTACATATCTTGAGCTCCGTAACTCCGTTTAAGGTGATTTCAGTTTCATTTTGAAGCTCTTCTCGTCATCTTTCTTATGGCATGCTTAGATTTTAGTTTTGACACTATGATCTGTAATGTACTATTTGATTAACTAAGTGTCCAGGTTTCTATGTTTCTCTTGCCTAATTGCTATATAAATGAAGAGTGCTTCATTATTTGACTCTGTTTGACTCACATTTTTTATGGCTCAAGTAATTATCATTTAGGGCATATTTTCATTGCATCTCATTGCATTTATCTGCATTATAAAAATAAAAAAATTGCATGTTTTATTTTAATGCAATGTTGTGTCTTCTTGCATGATTTGACCTAGATATTCTTTAACTCAACACTTAATTAGATAGATAAAGATCTGGATAATTAGAGAAAGGCTCGTGACCCTGAGTTCGACCTTGGTATCTTGCCGAGTAAAAAAATATATACGACCATCTCATTTTTATTGTTATATTTAAATAAGATGTTCTTTGATGAGCCCATTTCGGCCCGACTGCGATGACGATTTAAAGTGCTAATTCATCACTTTTAGTGGGCCGATTTAGCGGTTCATCACCGACCTCCTTTGCAAATGGCCAAACCAAACTAAGCAGTTTTCTCTCATCTTATACTCTATCGGAGGTATACCAACTTTTCTTCAGATCACATTATTCCGAATCCAATCTTTACATGTATAACCACACATCTACCTTGACATTTATTAGAAAGATGTTGATTCCACCAACGAAAAATATATTTATCATGTAATATGTGTATGACAATTGAATTATCTCTTAGACCAATGAGAGGAGAGAATATAAGGATACAATCATACGCATTCCATTCTTGACCATTCATGCTCTCATCATTTTGAGTCTGAAGACTAAAGAGATGATGAATTGATATGAGAAGAGCTTTAAAACTACATATGAGGATTGAGTTCCAGATCGAGCTTCTTAGACTTGGATCTTGTGTGAAACATCGATTTTACCCTTTGTGTTGTAATCACACATAATGTCATACTCATTACATATATTATATATAGAGAGTTCATAAATCAGAGAGTTTGAGTTCTTTTTAAGTAGGAGTAGGCCGGAACTTGGTTTTTGCGAATTATCAGACTGAGAGGCCTGATCAACTTAGTCCATCATGGACGTCCATTATATCACATTGAAGGTTAATTTATTAGACTTTCAATATATTGTTGGACTCTCTAATTGGACACTTTATTTTGGATATAATATTGGCTAATTAGTTGATAAACTACATAAGGAATTACGACTCTCTCATAGTCATCCAAGATAGAATCAATGGACTATATTGGCATCGTCCCCTTGGGCCATCCCCTCGTGTATGTAAATTTCTAATACATGAACTCAATTCCACAGAGAGACCTTTCAAGTCATGATGAATAAGAAGAGAAATAAGATGAGAAGACTCCACTAATATCTCTCCTTGGCCATTCTTATCATCCTCACGAAAACCCTAGTCGTCCACTATCATAGCCTCTTCTTCCTTTTTGTTGGCTTCGCTAATTGAGAAAGGAGTCGCTTTCTTCTTCGTGCTTTCGTGTACATGGAGAAGAACTAGATTTTATGCAACAACATAAAGAGGTAGGGATTGTTCTATATATCTTCTTGCTTGGATAACTTGGTGCAGAAGATCTCTCATATTTGCGGGAAGGAACATCACTTATTATTGTGACTGCAAGAGCAGGCATCTGATGGATCGGACTTAAGTTAGGACGTATCTTGTTTTAGAGACTCATGCTTTAAAAATATGCTATTATACTCTTGTGTTCCTGCAAAACGATGCGGAAAATGTTTCTGCTACCACGTGGTTTCTCATTTACAATCAAAAGTTTTATTATATGATTGCATTGATGTTCATACGATGAACATCTTGTTCTACGAATTTGATTCATTTATTCCGCATTTCCAGCATGTATGAAGTCTAACCTTTCTTCACAAGCACAATCGTGGTCAAGTCCTCACCCACATGCCAATGAGGACGTGTCATCGCCTAGTCCTCGCTAACTTGTCCTAACTAGTTCTTTTTTTATAGCGTAGATCAATGATTCCCTAGCCGTTGTTTTCCTTTGGCCTATGTAACTTACAACATGCTACCCAATTTTTTTACAATGTCTTCTACATTTGTTTGTTTTCCTGATAATGTGTTGATCTTGAGGAACGAAATCATGTTTGATTTTAAGCCTCGCAATTTGGATGTGATTTTTTCAATGAATCCTTGATAGTTTTTCTTTT
Organism: Ottelia alismoides; assembly: GCA_037367405.1. Taxonomy (NCBI): domain Eukaryota; kingdom Viridiplantae; phylum Streptophyta; class Magnoliopsida; order Alismatales; family Hydrocharitaceae; genus Ottelia; species Ottelia alismoides. The sequence goes on along the minus strand of JAZKJV010006854.1, from coordinate 659,316 downwards.
CTATTAAGAGGCCAAGGTGGTAATGAGAAGCCGAGTGGTGTGGAGTATAGAAGGCATCTAGATAAATCTCGGAGGACGTCCTGAAGCTATCAGAGTCTTGAAGATTAGATCGCGCTGAACGGTGTTTAACACTTTCTTCAATTCTATTGCAATTATTTCCTACGTAGCTTCCGTTTTTTTTTTCCAATCTTCCCTCAAGAAATGTGCATTGTATAGGGAGGCACCGAATATTTTAGAAAGGTTGTCCATCTATTAACGAGAATCCTCGAAATGATCTGAATGGGGATATTGACGAGAATAATGGGATGATAGCTCTTATCGACACATAATTCCACAATTGGTACGAGACCTTGCGCCTAAAAGGGTTGAATTTAAAACACCAATCGATAGATTGCCCCTCTAAATAGATTGTGGAACCTATTCTGAACAAATCCGGAGATGAAAATAGATTACGGGAATCCAACGGATGCAGTCTCCTGAGACTCCTACATCAATCAGGAGTTGAAAATATTGTGAACAAGATCTCGAACACTTAAGACCGAACAGTTCATCCTGCTTAGAGTCCATCAGACATAGATTGGGAATAGGACTTCGTCGACCTTATACATATGAGCAACCAATTCATAGGGATCACAAGAGATCGTATATTTCCTGTAATCTCGAACATCCACCAGAAATGGAATCGCAGCAGCCCATCGCCTCCTGCACCGACCATCTCCTCATCATCCACGTCCCTCCCCGGCGTGATCTGACGTCAGTGCTGACCGTCTTCCACAACAAGTGCTTGGGAACCTGGTTCGCCAGAAGCGATTCCTGCCCTTGATGATGCCGTCGTGGCATTCTGTGCATGGACGACTAGTTTTTTTAGAAAAAAAAATGGGTTTTTATCAGTTGTACCCCTCTGAGATATTGCAATATCAGTTATGCCCTTCCTTTTTTTGGAATATCAGTTGTGCCCCTACCTTCTTGTAAAATTCACAGTTCTGCCCTTCTGTTAAGGTATAGTAGGGGCATAACTGATATTACAAAAGGGCAGAACTGTGAATTTCACAAGAAGGTAGGGGCACAACTGATATTCCAAAAAAGAGAGGGGCATAATTGATATTGCGATATCTCAGAGGGGCACAACTGATAAAAACCCAAAAAATTTCAAGTTCATTCATCAAAAAAAGAAAAAGAAAAAGACATCTTCATCGGTTCAAGGCACGGGGCACAATAAACATCGGATTATCAGCATAACCTCCAACTACACAAAAGATCGAACTGGGCTCAACTGGAATAAATTTAAAAAAAACAACGCTTAAAACATTCATCCAAGTTATCACTGATTTGAAAGCCCGACCCTAAATGGAAGGTCGTTGATAGAAAGTTTTTTAGCCATGGACGACATCCCCACCATACGCTTACCATGACCATCCGTTGAAAGAGAAGCACCCATAGCCAAGATCCCTACAATAGAAGATATCAATCATAGGAATCTACCAATATAGCTACTTGTTACATATCAAATGATCCCCTTTAATGAACTCATTCTAACGGCAAAATGGTGTTGGCTTCAAGTACTTTAACTTAGTTGAATTGAAAGGGATACCATCAAAAGCTAATTTACGCCGTCCTTTCCAAATTAGCTATCAGAGGATTGTTTTGAATGAGATCAGATTCCAATCCACCCATATGTTTTCTGAGTTGCCATTTGTCAGAAATTTGTTCATAAACTCATCAAATTTAGGTTTAAGTTGACACGTTGCAAAGATATCCTTTGTTATAATACAATCATTGAATAGGTGTGTGGTTTTCATTGTCTTTTTGACATAAGTAACATCTATTTACAGATGAAATACTTATTTTTACTAATTCAGCTTGAGTTATAACTTTCTTGTGCACCAATAACCATACAAAGTATGAAACCCTCGGGTCAAAGGTAGGCTTAGTAAAGAAGTCAAGCAATTTTGATCTAATTCTCCCGTCAACTAGTAGGGAGTTGATGGATCTCATATACATCATGCTAAAATCCATTTATTATTCTTCTAACTAAAATCATTCAATAAAAACATTATTTAATTCATTATCACTAATTATTCTTATGTTATATATAATTAACATATATTCTATATATAATCAAGCCCTATTTATTGTATTTTCTTTGTTTTATAAATTATTAAAAAGCCCTAAAAATTAGATTAATAATTGTGTATTTTTATTTTGGTTTTAAAAAGAATTAGAAATATAAAGAAAATATAATACCCTCAAAATTAATTGTTTTTAAATATTATAAATACTTGCAAAAATTCTTCTTTGTACAAATGGTCTCTTTTGACTTTTTATTCAAAATAAAGCTTATAGATCTCATCGAGATCTACGACTTTCATATTTTAACTTTTTGTTGATTCATCCTCCTACTATTTCTTTCTTAATTTTTTATTTTTATGGTTTTTTGATTTCTTTTGGAGCCGCCACTGATGAATCTCCATTTCATCACCTTTATTCTATCATTTTGGCCTTAAAACCCTACCTAAGGTATGTATATAGTCCTAATTTGTATAAATTAGCATTCGAAGTTTATTCCAATCATTGTATATAAAATAATATTTTTAATGTCAAAATTATATAATAAAGAAAAGAAAAGAAAAATAATAAAATACCAAAGGTATTTTATGATCCTAAAACTCGAGACCAATTTAAGAATTGATTTGGTCGAGAAGGAATAAAGTAGGGGAGATAAGGGCTAAAAATCACCAATAATTCCCATTCTTTAATTCATCATTTATTTATTTTTGGAACCTATTTCATTATGTATTATTTATTCATCAAATAAAGAAACTTTGTACATGAAAGTTGTAGATAATAATATATAAAAAAATACAAAATTGACATGCAAAACAATACATAGTGTACAAGTTATACTCTAAATAAGATTCCAAAATCTCCACTTCCCATGCCCATATCTCTCAAATAAAAACTTAAAATGTATCAAAATCAGTTTAATTGTATATAACTTTTAATAAATTATCTAATGAAGGTGGTTTAATATTTTTTAGATTTAGTGTGTGAAAGTTAGGTTTTGCTATTGTGCAATATACATGAATAAAATATTCATTTTATTTATTCTTTATTATTTTTATAATTTTATAATTTTATATTTTATAAATATTATTTATAACATATGTACATATTAAAACTAAAATAAAACCATCAATAAAATACAAAAATAAAATAATAACTAAAAAACCTTGATGAAAATACAATACACACACCTATATATTATGTATACCTATTTATTTAAATGTATACATTACATCAGAGAAATGTAATAAAAATATATTTATGTATATAAAAATAAGTTATACTTTTATAAAATAAAATGATAAAATCAAAAATATAAAATAAATATAAAATACCCAAAATATATATGAATATACCTAAAATGGAACCCTAAAAACTTGTAATGAATAACCTCGAAAAAATAAATAACAATTATAATAAAATATTATAGCAAATAATAAACCATTTTTATTTTATAACTTAAAATTAATAAAATCATTTATTATTTAGTTTCGATTTTTTAAATAATTTTGAGGCTAGATTTTTCTGGTTGGTGCATGTGGACCAACCAGAGCGCATCGTTTGTTGACTCAGGTCAACTGTCTGACCTAAGCCTTGGAACTGTCAGAACCACGTGAACTACCTCCCTTCTCAAAATTTTTACGCATAATACACCGCTCGAGGATGTATGATCACTTCAGGGGATTTACTCTCTGCTCATCCTTGATTCTCGTTGAACCAAATCCCTTCCCTATCTTGCATCACCCCATACATGATTCTTCCTCGAACTCTCGCCCCCACTTGCCTGTACATAAGCCACTCGCCCCCTTCCTTCTCTTTTTTGATACCTCTTCTGCCCTTAAACCCTAAGCCTAAGCTCCGAGTGTTTTTCCTGGTGATAGTGGGAAGCGACGGAATGCTTCAGTGAGGTGTTTGGGCATCGAATCAAAGTTGATCTAGCTTATCCGTCGTCTCCGCCTAGAGCTTGCTTCTGGTGGTTTGTCTGGTGATATTCTTCCATTTTATTAAGTTTTTTGACGTGTTAGTATAACAGTAGCATAGTTTGCCATTTTGTTTTGCTTCATTCTGTTTACCTTCTCGTAAAAATCAAAACATCCAAACGTCGAAGCTCCAGCTCTGCCGCCTGTTTCCAACTACCTCGACACTCCTTGACCTCGACTAACACCTCCGCAAGCTCGCACTTCGCATGCTTAACGCCCGACATCACTTCATTAATCTTGATCCTGCACGGATCGTGGAACTCGAGCCTCCACTTCCATCGCTCGTTGGAGGATTGCCATACCACCCACCTTCCATCCATTTCGCCCACGGGAGCCTTCATTGGCTCCTCTTTTTGTTCCATAACCGCCTCCTACAGGAAAGAACTGAGAAGAGAACCTCGAAGAGGCCCATCGACCCCTCTGGAGCAGCCCCATGTGCACCTCCTACGCCAGTTATCACCAGAGCCCCACAAGGCATTTTGATACATCCAATCGATGCAGGAGGACTTTGGGAGGCTTTCGAGATCATCAACCGTGAAGGAGAACTTGGAAGCGCTCGATTTTTTCTTATCAAAGCTCGCCCGACCACTGTTCTTCGAGAGTTCATCCAACAGGTCTGTGAGTTGTCCGATCACGAGCCCTTCTTGGAGAAGTGCAACCATAGTCGGATCTGATCATGCTCCCACCGTTGGATCTCAACGTGAGATCTAATCTTGACCATCAGACAACGAAGCATTATCGTGAAGCCAGGAAGCACCACATGTTTAAGTGGGCACATCGACGCCGTTCATCTGCACCTAAAGTTGGGTATTTTGCATCTTCCACCATTACGCTTTTGTAATTTACTATTTAGCGCATAAACTTTCCCCGGTCGTTATTTTATTTTTTGTAAAATTTGCAAAAAGACCCTCGAAGTTTCAATATTTGTATTTGAGTCCACGCCAGCTCACCTCACGTGCGGTCCCACGTGAGGTGGGCATTTTGCAGGCAAGACCCTATAACTTCTTATATTTCATTTTGGCCAAAAAATAATTTTTCCAGTCATATATTTTTGTAAAAATTACATAAAGGCCCCTTATATTTACGTTATTTACATATATGCCCCTATTAGGCCACTGATTTTTGATGATTTGTTCTATTTATTAAAAATATTATTTGTGCTCCAAAATTCACCAAAAATAGGATTAAGCTTCTAATTACACACACTTTCATGCCATAATTTTATTTTTGCAATCTAAGACTTCTGATATTTATAAAAATAAAAAAGAGCATAAAAAGATCCTGTTTGGCTTAAAAAATCTATAAAAATTATAAAATCATTTTGAAAATTTCCTAAAAAAATATTTTGCTTACTTGAGTATTTTGAGCCCTCAGACCAATAATCACTAAAAAAGAAAATCCGTAAAAATTGAAAGGCTGCAAAGTCTAGTATAAAATGATTAAAAATTCCCAAAAATCCCAAAAATATTTTTTTCTACCTCTTATTTTTATTTATATTATTATCTATCTATTGAAATTGATTTGAGTTATTTTGTAATTAATTTACTATTTTTAACCTTCATTTCAATTTCGGTCATTTATTAAATCCCTAAGTTTGGATATCTTTTACTTTAAAAAGATATAAAAATTAGCAAAATTAACTAAAAATCATGAAAATAGTAAAAAATATTTAAAATCCAAAAATATTTATTTCTGTAATTTTTAGTTACTTTAGTTATATTTCTATCTATATTATCCTATATTATATATAATCTTATATTCTTATATTAGATAATTCAAAAAAGAAATACAAAATCAAAAAAAGTATTATAAAATTAAAAAATTAAAAACAATATATAAAAAATATAAAAACAAAAAGATAAAAAATATATAAAATTAAAAACACACAAAAAACCATAATTTGGCTAAGTGCTTGAAAAGACAATTTCTTGAGACTGATTTTGACATTTCTCCTTGCTCTACACTTGTGCGTTCGACCCCTTTTTGCTTGTCATTATACATCTTTAGTAGGGTATAATAAATTTTGATTCTTGCTTGCATAGCTTGACTTATTTATTGTGTGGGTTGATTGTTGATTAAATGCAATTGTTGAGGAGTCTTCACAGTGACGGAGTCCTCGTCTTGTGAGGCTCATTTAGATACCTCTATTTTTACATCCATCAAATGGCATCATTGCCGAGAAGCATCGATTTGTAGAGTAGTTTGTCTTTCTACTTGCTTAGCCATTTTTGAAATTACTTCCTCTCATTTGATTATCACTTTTTTGAATTGTCTATTATCTTCCTTTTTGTCTTCTTGCGAGGGATTGCAAATCGAGAAGGATAGCCTTGGCGATCCTACGCAGCCTTGGGACAAGGAGCTGGCTATTCTGGCCTAGCCGGCAAGAGAGAGCAAGAGGCTCTAGAGAGAGGATAGTTAGCATAGGATTTTTGTGTGAGAGAGAGTCATTTATTTGAACTATTAATTTGTAATAATACATGTACATTGGACTTTGGACATTTAGGCCCAACTTCCAAGTGTTTGTTCACTTGGGGGCTCACCAGATTTTGACAGGATTTCGTTGCCTTTATTTTGCTTTGTTTCGCGAGTTTTTTGTTTTCAGCCTTATTTTTATTTTTTTTGTGAAATGAGACCTTAGTTTTTAGGCTTGCTTGATAGTGTAACCTAAGGTCAAACACCTAACTATTTTGCATGCACCTATAGTCTTTGCATTTGGACTTAGTATAATTAATTCTTGAACACTTATTTTGAAACCACAAGCCAAGAGAGGTCGTATACAATGGTTGCAAGACCCATTGTGGTGGGCATTGATCGGCATCAAAGATCGAACTTAGGTTTCATTCTGAGTATTTGACATTTGGTTCTTTACGTGTAGTGATTGCCTGCTTAGGACGATTTCTGTGTACATATTGGCATATAGCATAGGTTTAAAAATTCATGTATTACATCCCGCATGGAGAGAGTTGGGAAGCACTGTAGGTCCTCTAACTAAGCATTCATCATTTAGGCAATAAGGTGAGATTTCCATCTTAGGGTCGCCTTGCATTATTTTGCCACTATCTCCCTCTGTTTTTGGATCCCATATGAATCAAAGAAAAATATAAAAATGTTAGGTGCTTGTATTTAATCTACTCAAAGCAAGTGATAACACATAAAAAATTAAAAAAGAGACTGCTAGAAATTGACCTAAATAAAATTAATTAATTAGACTCGTTGCATCATGTGAGAAAAGCCCTCACTTGTTTTCAGGAAGCTGAAAAACCCTATTTTCACCCTCTTAATTCAACCGAATTAACGATTAAATTTAATGTATTCGTTGTAGTCGGGCAAAATCAGATTTATCAAAAACCACTTTAATTAATTTCTCAATTAATATCGAGCGGTAAATTTTTTTACTTGGGCAAGCTCAAGGTCGAACTCAAGGAGGCAACTTTTTCCGTAGATTAAATTAAAGTCGATCTAGATGTTAGGTTTTATGGAGAATATTTTTTATGTTCTTTTTTTATGCAATTACAAGTGCAATACAATTCAGACCGAATTTGAGGGTTAAAATGTGAATATGATCAAGTTAAGTTCAAAAATTCTCAAACTTGGCTAGAATGTCACTTATGATGAAATGAATCTACCCTAATGTTTTTGGAATTTTTCGACTCTAAATGAATTAACTACAAATTAAGTATGAATGCAAGGTGGTTTTTGGAAAATTAGTTTTAATAAATATTAAATTAAGTTATTTTCAGAAACTAAATTTATCCTAGATGATGGATTGAATCCAGGAAAATCACTAGATCCCAAAAACAATTAATTATTGACTTATTAAAAATCAATTAGACGAAACACCACTTAGTTTATTTAGACCTCGATTTACGTGTAAATTTTTTGTGATTTTTGGGCATAAAATAGAACTACTCAAACTCTACGTACTATGATTTTTTCGCAATTTTTGGAGCTACAATCGATTTAATAATCAATTAAAGGCAAACAATGACAAAATATACTATTTTTCCACTAAAACAATTATATTAAATAATTTGAAGCTCATAAAAATATAACAAGCATTCACAATGATAAAGCCTAAGATGTTCTACAATATGCAATTTTTGGAATGACAAAATGATGTTAAATGGATGTTTAAATAAATATTCAAACACAATAGTATGGATGCAAAACAGAAACAAAATTGATTAAAAATAAATATGCTAACATGACTAAATTGCAATTACCTATATTGATGAGGGTATGGATGCAAATGACCTAGGGAAACACGTGCACCTCACGTGATGTTGGTTGGCGTGGGCATCTTTGTAATTTTCGGAACTCCTAGGGGCATGGGCAAAATATTCCCGGACTTCACGTGTTATCCACGTGAGCTGCAAGGCACGGATGGCTGCTTCGGGTCGGACCTCCACGTGGCGGTCTCCGGGGCTTCGGTCGAACCCAATGCTAAGGGAGGGGGAGGCTCCGTTGGTGAATTCTGAGCCGCTCGATGAGAATCGAGCGGTTCCTGCACATCTTGGTTGTTGGTGATGAAACGTGGAGGTGGGCAGAGTCTGGTGTCGGTGACGGAGGCGGCTCACCGGCGAGCAGAGTGTAGCTTTGCCGGACGCGATGGCAGTTTGTGAGGGAGCCTGGTCGAGCTCGTGAGGAGGCAAATTGGCGCGAAAGGCGCAACTTGGCTCGGAGGTAGAGCCGATCTTCTGGAATTGATGAAAATGGTGGAAGGTCTCCTATGGGTGACGATGCATGACGATGAAGTGGCTGTTGCGCGAAGGTTAAGACGGATCCGAGCTCTTGTTCCTGCAAATGAGTAGAGGCTCGATCCCAACGGAATCGACCTGGGGAAGGGTGGGCATTGAAGTCGAGGCGAAGCGACCGAACGTCAATGGTTGTAGCGAAGGGCTGGTCAATGACTCGCTCTTGACAGTTAGTGATGGTGCATCATCCGATATGGATGGCAATGTGATGGGATCGAGCGATGATCGGAGGAAGTGATGAAGAACAGATGTGTGATGGTCTCGATTGAGGCAAAATCAGAAGAGGAAGAAAGTGGCGAAGATGATTTGGGGTGAAGGAACATAGGAAAGAAGAAGAAGGAAGGAAAAGAGAAGAGACTATACCTGGAAGATGTTAATATCTGAAGTGCCTGGGATGAGCTCGATGATGAGCCCCTATCGTCGCTCCACAGTTCGACGGACTATAGCTTGAGCAGCACAGGGAAGGGTAGCTGCTACAAAGGGTTGAGATGGCCCTTTGGATCTCGTCGGAGATGGCCAGTCGTTGCTCGACTAATTGTCGAACTTGCTGTCACCAAGATCGGATCAGGAGCTTGAGGATATTCTCCCGTAATGGCAGATGATTACGAATGAAGGGGGGAGATGTGAATAAAAAGAGGAGGAGAAGGAGGAAGTTGGAAAAGAGATGGAGAAAGTGGAGGAGTGGGGAGTTAATGGCTTTGAGTAGGGAACAAGTAGAGGGAGAAGAAGTAAAAGGAGGAAAAAATAAAATAAATAAATAAATAATAAAATAAGTAGGCTACTAAAAATAAAGAAGAGAAAGTAAATAAAAGAAAATAAATAAATAAAATAAATAAATAATATAAATAATAAAATAAAATACGAAATTAATAAATAATAAAAAAGGTTGACACATGGTGGCTTCAGGAGTTGCCACGTATCGCACCTGGAAAAATAAAAAATTAAATGTAAAGAAAATAAAAAGAAATAACAAAAGGGTTCAAATCAAAAAGTGGTTAACACGAAAGTTGCTTGTCCCGACGAGATCTACAAATTTTGTGAAGAGATGAAAATCAAAAGAAGTCATATGTACAAAGTGTATTTTTGGGTGGTACCTTATAGATATAACTACCGTATTTTTGTCATTTGCATTTTTTGTCATTTTTTAAATAAGAGAAAAATCAAAATAAAAATAGATAAAATATGGAAGGAATATTTACAAATTAATCTATTTTTTGGATTTTTAATAAAAAAGAAAATAAAACGATAAAATACAAGGGCATTTTGGTCAATATGTACAATATACAATAGGGGCCCAAAACCCAAGTTTCACATACAATCTCTGATTTTAATGAAATTGGTCTTTTTTCCAAGATCTTTGAATGTATATTACTTCAAACGTGAGTAGACCTAAATTGAGTAACATACGAGAGAGATATGCACATTTTAAGGTTCGTGGTCTCAAACTTGGATTTGGGTTTTATTGGACAATTTTATAAGTTAGTATTTTTTGATATTTTTTCTTTATTAGTGTTAGTAATATATACACTATAGAGTTTATTTTATTGGATTTGGAGTTAGTTTAAAATATATACAAAAAAAGTTAATTTGGCTAATATACTGGTGATTTTTACAAGGAATTTCAGGCTTCTTATTTATGCAATTTTGAATGCTAAAATGCAGATATTATTTACACATGCATGAATGCTAATTATGCAGTATAGGTGGAAATATGCAGCTATTTACTTGGTAACAAAGCACTATTTTCAACTTTTAGGGTGATGAATCATAGATTTATCAACCCCCTATACTTAAACCTTGCTTGTCCCCAAGGAACTAAAATGAAATGCAAAAGTGAAATGATTTTGGTTTTCATACCAAGGTCATGAACAAAAGTTGAAAATTGAGCTTGACTCGAGCTTTGGATTAATAATGTGGCGGAACCTTATTGAGAATTGAATTTAATACCTAACAGACTTTAAGTTCCAGAAGTCTTCTGTTCAAGATGCCTCAACAGTCAGGTTAGAACACATCCTCATACGCAAATTCTGATGACTATGAATCTTACTTGTACTGTGTAAGTGAAATATAGCTCTCCACATCAGAAATGGCAAAGAAACATCCTCTTCTAACAAGCTAACTCTAATTCCCCGGTCATGTAACTCTTTCCTCGAGGAGCGAGGTATTCCCTTTTAAGTTCAAGTGCGATTAGCTTAAGAAGAGGGGGCGGAGAGAAGAATGGACGGTAGCTAGTGTAGCTACCTATCCTAGGATGGTTGACAGTGTAGCCAAGTCATCCAACTGCAGGCTTCCATGGTATGAGGCTTTGAAGCATATGCCTTGCAAATATACAGACTCCTACAGGTATTTTTTTTCAATCAGACCTATCCACTTTTTTGGAGTTCTTGCATTTTTTTCTTTTTTTAACATATATACAAGGTGCAGCACGTACATAAGGAGTTTTCCCTCTTGAGCCAGTAGACTATCCCTCTTTTGAAGCTTTATTGAAACCCACGTCATCTCTTCCTTAGACGTCAACACCACCAGACTAGGTTGAGATGCACTACTCTCCCTAGAGGAGGACAGATGTTTCCACCCGTGTGCTACTCCAAGCCAAAGGATTCTACCTCCTCACCACCTCATCAATGAAGAGTTACGTGCATGGTGCTTGTCTAAGTTAAGTCACTGTCTAAAAGAATCATGCGTGAAAACGAAATATTCTACTTAGACTAATCAAGATGACATGTGAACATAGACTTGTGGACTCAAAGAATTAAGTGACTCGACCTGAAAAATCTTAACTCCAAATCCTATAAGGTTCCTCTGAAATTAGATAGATTAAGGTCAAATCAAATCCATCCTCGACATCTATTCATAACTTGGTTAAGAACCCACCAACTTTTTACATTGCATATGCTAAATATGTAGATGAGATGCAGTTGACATACTACGTAGATGAATGAAGTGCAAGACACATTTTTTTTGAAATGCAAGGATGATATGCAAGAGTAAATTAGAAGCCTTTTTTGTTTTATTTTAATTTTCTCGTATGTAACAATTTATACAATAATATTATTTACAAGAATTTTACAACTTTTTATACAAGTATTATACAGATTATACAATATACATACTAGTATACATGTAAAAAAATTCAGTTTTTACTCACCCGTAATTATTGCATAATATATATACAAATACATGAAAATACGAGCTATGGGTAATGTATATAGGTAATATATACACGCCTCCCTATACTTAGCATGTGCTATATCCTCAAAGCACGAGAAGTGAGGAAAAAGACAGCTTGTGCTTAGCGTAGGAGAGCTAAAATAACAGAAGTATAGAAGTCGACCCGCCCCCCTATACTTAGGCTCTGGCAGTCTAAGTGTAGAAAAAAATAAAAAATGGGGCACACGAGGTCAAGAGGGGAAATGGATGAGTATATATACATAATGGGCATCGGTCCCCCCTATACTTAGGCTCTGGTCAGCCTAAGTATAGGACAGAAGTGAGTGTGAGAACCGATGAGATCCGGAGGATGTACAGAGAAGATACTCGGGTCACTCTCCCCCCTATACTTAGGATTTGGTCATCCTAAGTATAGCCATAAAATGAAACGATATGGAGCCGAGGCGAGTGATTCAAATCATTGGGGAGGGAGGGAAAGAAAATATATACAATGAGTGAGAATATACAAGGATCAAGAAGGTTTGTGACGAACCTTCTTGCAGAAGCGAGGAGGTGTATAATATGCATATGTGTCGCTGTCGGAATCGTCCTCAAATGAATAATAATGAGGTGTAGGGATCATCCAACGAGGATCGACACATGGTTGCTTGCTCAAGTAGAGCTTAAGAACAGCTGAAGTGAGTTCACTCATATAAACCACCATATTCGGACCCGACGAGGATTCCTCCAAAAATTCCTTCTCCAGTATGTTGAAGGAGACTTTCTTAGTCGGTTTTCTATAAATTGAATCATTGAGAGGGAGTGGAGAGTGACGCGCCTTGAGGGGTTTGGGGGAACTCCTTGAGGAATCATTTCTCAACTTCCTCTCACTAGATAACTAGCTAGAGGAGAGAGCAATCGTGTTTTTGTGTGAGGTCAACTTAGTCTTCATTGTCTCCTTTGAAGGTTCTAGATGTGGAGCGTTGCTTATCATGGGTTCCTCATCAGACGAGTCACCATATAGATTGTAATATTCTTTAAGGATCAGCACACATCTCGGGGAGGTGTCATACATTGATCAATTTTTTGATGAACAACCCAATAGGAACTTGGTTCCTAAAATATGTTGATGCATCCGAACAAGTTAAAAATACGGAATTTCTTTTCAAGTTAATGGATGAGGTTGTTGAGGAAGTTGGTGAAAAAAAGTAATACAAGTTATCAATGACAATGCAGCAGCATATAAAGCAGCAGGAGAGATGTTGATGAAGAAGAGGGAACACTTGTATTGGACTCCATGTGCAGCACACTGTATTGATCTTATGTTGGAGGACATCTTGAAATTGCCTTCGCATGACTATGTATTTAAGAAGACAAAGAAAATCATCAACTTCATCTACAACCATGCATGGGTGTTGGCTATGGTGAGGAATCATGTAGGTGGAGATTTAGTGCTACCCATCGTCACTCATTTTGCTACAGCTTTCCTCACCTTGCAGAGATTACTCATAGTAAAGGATCATCTGGAGTCATTTTTCACCTAAAAAAGGTGGAAATGTAGTTCTTACTCATCCAAGGATAAAGGCAAGAGTATCCAAAATATTATTTTAAAGAGCAAATCTTTTCAAGCCGATGTTGCTTATGTGATCCGAACGACCAAGCCATTGGTGACGGTGTTAAGAATGGTTGATTCTGAAAAATATCCTCCAATGGGATTTATTTATGAAGCCATGGATAGGGAAAAGGAGGAAATCGCTTGAAATTTACGCAATAATGATGAAAAATACAAGCAACTATGGGACATTGTTGATAAGAAATGGGATAAACAAGTTCATACACATTTGCATGTTGTTGCTTACTTCCTTAATCCACAATGCTTGTAGTTGGCTTGGCATTATTGGGCTCTTGTGTCGGATCATCAAAATGGTCAAGACAAACAGCAAAAATTACGTCCAACTCAATGACAGTTTTGGGTTGTGAATCCTCCTTAGAAGTTGTCATGGTGGTGGTGCAAGCAGTTGGTGAATTGGAGGTGTGGGGAGTCTTTGAACCAACGATCGTCCGGACAGTCGATATCTCAGGTGTAGTAGAGAGAAGGATCTCATCTATCTTCTGGTGGTAACGACTGCCTGCGGATATGCGGGTCACCTTTGAGTAAAGTGTATCAAAGAATGGGTGAGGTAGAAGCACTCCAAATGTGGTAAAATCGATTTCCCGAGTCTCGCAATCTATAGTCTCCTTAGACAAGGCTAAGAACGGCTTTCCAAGAATAATCAGAGGCTGGGTAAACTCTCCTCAGTGCTCAATGTCAATGACCATGAAGTCTACCTGGAGTAGAGCACCTTGGAAAGTAATGATGATTGAAATGGTTCTTCTCGACCGTTTGATAGATCGATCAGCCAGCTGAACGATCTCTCTTGACTTCCTGATTGGTCTGAGTTTGAGCTTGTCAAACACAGAGGTCGGGAGGATATATATCGGAGAGTCATCATCGATTCTTGCATGGGTAAAGGTAGTGTCTTTGATTTCACATTCAACCCTAGGCAACCACTTCACTATGAGGCTCTTGGTCTTTCCCCCCATCACCAAGGAGGTGGCCATAGACACTATCTATCTCTCAGTCCTTGTTCTCTTATTGCCCGACCTCTTGGACATCAATTTACTTCTCATAAATCATTTGAGGTCAGAGAAGTGATCTATGGCCTTTATTAAGGTAAGATTAAAAATCAATTCTTCATCGAGTGCTTCTCTTAGGTCAGGATCCAATTTTTTTAAGTCATTTTCAATTTTTATGTGATTTTTTTATTCTTCAATTTTTTGGTCTTTTTGATATTTTCATTTCTTTGGTGTTTTTGATGGGCGAATGGTTCGACTATGGATTGCAGGGTAAGTGGTTAGTAGAAGTGAGAGGAAGAATAGACTCCAGCTGTACAGAGTGTGTGGGTTCCCTAATGTTCGCTCTGTTTTCAACCTCAAAACTACTCATATTCTTTTCCACTTTCATTCCCAAGCTGGCAGAAATTGAGTGCAATATTTCCATGACATCTCTCAACTTGCTACCAAATGATTCATTTTTCTCAATAAGTCTAGAGATATCATCCTCCATTAAATTCTCATGACAAATCATGGGAGAGTTCTGCTTAATTGGAGGATACTGTTGAGATATTAGGGTCTCATACTCAACATACCTAGACTCTAGCATGTAATGCTAGGCGAGTATGGACCATCTGAATGACAGATATTGGTCGGAGCCTCATATGATGGAGTCAATAAAGAGGGGGTTCCTAGATTGAATCCATGACTCCAATCCTGTGAATGTATAGGCTCTTCGAATGTGTGATATGAAGGATGGTCAATGCAGGCTTAATTACTAGGGTCAATCAAGTCAGGAAGATCATTAGGTGCATGCCTCTCCATTCGGTATGTTCTATCAACCAAGTAATTCTGCCAGTCATCTGTCTCAGTAAGTGGCTTGCTTTTCGTATGGTTCATTGATTCCAGCAAGCTCTCGAGAATAAGGACAATCAACCCAAGATGGAAGTGGATCCGGAATGCTAGAATATGGAGCAGGTGAGAAATGCGAGGAAGTGGAAAAGTCAGTTGAAGTTCTGACTTCATAATCGGATCGAGGTGGAACCGACTACTGGTAAGGGTCTCCCGTGGATAGTGAAGGATACATGGAAGAAGGAGAAGGTGAACATGAACAATATATGGTCGAGGAGGAATGACCAGAGGTCTCAGGGTATTGGGACCAATATCCCGACATCTTGAAGAGGAAATGATGAATGTAAGCAGATCGAGGTAGAAAACATGCAATTACACAGGATAACGCATACAAACAAACACAAATACAAATGCAAGAGCAAACCATGAGTTCACACTCAACACGGTAAAGGACCCAAAGATGGGTCCAATTAATCTGGTTGATTTTTAAGTGTGATTTTCAAGCAAATAGCAAGGATTACGTGGCCTAAAGGGAAGTCGGCTCAAAGCCGGATGCGTCTCCCCTGTTTATCATGTCGCCTAAGATGCCAACGCCCTTCCTCTCTTCGCTCCTATCACCAGCTGAGAAGTTCAAGGACCTGCCCCTATCTACCTACCTAAGTAGGCGGAGGCTAACAGGGCTTATAACTTCACCTCAGAGGGTTACTAGCAACTTATCGCGGTGCACCGTTGCTTCACCCATATCTACCTGCCAAAGCAGGCAGAGGCTACTTAGTGATGGTCAGTTGAACCTCGAGTAGTTCAGCCTGTGATATTAGCTAGGATCGAGGTACGTGATATGGAAGGCGGGGATTTTGACTCTATCTTAGGGTGTGCACACACACTTTCTACCTTCACTCATCCTGAAATCAAGGTCGGGGTTGCTCTCTCGTAAACAAGGGTTAATTTTAGTCAATTTTCTTGGTCCAATTCAGTTAGCAATCCTGATTTTAGAGATTAGTTATCACTTTAGTTAATCCACACAAGCAATCACATCTACCATCCAGTCTCAATTCCTTTATCCTAAGTTAGAAAAATCAAAAGAGGGAATCAGAAAAACCGATGCGATCGAGATAACGATGATGAATGCTTGAGTAAGATGACTTACAGTGGCAGAGCGGCTGCTGCTTGCTTCCCATGTTCCTCTTTTTTTAATTTCTTTTTGTATTTTTTTGATTTTTTTTGTAAACAGGAAATTGTAGGAATGAAGATGTGGTGTGTGTGATGTGTGATATTGATAATGATGTAGGAAAAAATTTAAAAAAATGATTATGAGGTAGTGTTTCTTGATAATGAAAGTAATGGTGATGTGATTACGGATCAACCAAACAACAACAAAATGTGAGATAAAAATGAAGAAATAGAGATGGATAATTTACCTGTGTAATTCGCCTAAAGGTGGGGTTGCGATATGTTGCTCCCGTCGTGGTCTCAAGAAGTCGGCGAACAAGGAAGATTCGAGGCTTAAGCAGCTTGTACGGAAGCTGCAACAAGGAGTTGTGAGGCTCCTGGATCTCACCACGGTCGGAGATGGCCGAGCTCGTCGTCGCTCAGATCATCTCGTCTGTGCTGTCACCAAGAACAATACGAGGGCTGGGGCTTTCTCTCTCTCAAGATCGTTGGATGATTATGAATGAAGGGGGAGATGTGAATAAAAAGAGGAGGAGGAGGAAGTTGAAAAAGAGATGGAGAAAGTTGAGGAGTGGGGAGCTAATGGCTTGGGGTGTGGAACCAGTAGAGGGACAAGAAGTAAAAGGGGGAAATAAAATAAATAAATAAATAATAAAATAAGTAGGCTATTAAAAATAAAGAAGAGAAAGTAAATAAAAGAAAATAAATAAATAAATATAATAATAAAATAAATATGAAATTAATAAATAAAAAAAATAGGCTGACATGTGACGGCTCCAGGAGCTTCCATGTGTCGCGCCTGGAAAAATCAAAAATTAAATGTAAAGAAAATCAAAAAGAAATAATAAAAGGATACAAATCAAAAAGTGGTTAACACGCAAGTTGCTCGTCTCGACGAGATCCACAACTTTTGTGAAGGGACAAAAATCAGAAGAAGTCATATGTACAAAGTGTATTTTTAGGTGGTACCTTATAGATAAAAAATACCACATTTTTGTCTTTTGCATTTTTTAAATAAGAGAAAAATCAAAATAAAAATAGAGAAAATATGGAAGGAATATTTACAAATTAATATAAGTTTTTTGGATTTTTAATAATTAAGAAAATAAAAGGATAAAATACAAGGGCATTTTGATCAATATGTACAATATACAATATGGGCCCAAAACCCAAGTTTCACATACGATCTTCGATTTTAATGAAATTAGTTTTGTTTTGAAGGTATTTGAATGTATATTACTTTAAAAGTGAGTAGACCTAAATCGGATACCATATGAGAGAGAGAGATATATTTTAAGGTTCTTGGTCTCAAACTTGGATTTGGGTTTTATTGGACAATTTTACAAGTTAGTATTTTTTTGATATTTTTCCTTTATTAGTGTTAGCAATATATACACTATAGATTTGATTTTATTGAATTGAAATTAGTATAAAATATATACAAAAAATGTTAATTTGGCTAATATACAGGTGATTTTTACAAGGAATTTCAGGCTTCTTATTTATGCAATTTTGAATGCTAAAATGCAGATATTATTTACACATGCATGAATGCTAATTATGCAGTATAAGTGGAAATATGCAGCTATTTACTCAGGAACAAAGCTTTATTTTCGACTTTTAGAGTGATGAATCACATATTCATCAATAGCATTGGAAAGTCTCCTTCCCAGTGAATGAGCGTTATAGTAAGGAATAGAGTCCAAAATCCAGTCTATGGCTGCCTTGTGTATCGTCTGGATTTCCGAAGTAATTGCGCTTCTATCGTACGTGGACGAGTAAGGCTTGATCAATGATCATGTTCTCTATTGTTTAGAGCAACGACCTTGTCCAAAGTATTGAGCTTAGTCCACGCCTTCACGTGGGTGTCTATCTCATCGTCTTGCGTCTGAGCAGGTCCTTGCATGCTCATGAGTGATTCCATTGCGAGCAAGGTCCGAAGTAGTGGTTTTGCCTATCGGCTTCCTCCCTCTATTTCTTTGGCTGAGTAGGGATACATGTAGGGTTACAAGGACCTTAAAAAGTGCATACTATAGGTTACAAAGAAGGAGGACAAGTACGTGATACTTTTCCACCAGTACTCTCGCTCCTATATGATTAACACTCTAAGGACTCGTTCAAAGATAATTGCCAAAAAATCAAATCTAAATTTACAAAGATAATTTTTAAACCTTCACGGCTTCAAGGTTCGATTTGGCGAATCCATTGTTTTTAGGTTTGATTGATTAGTCTTATTAAGGTGAAGATCAAAAACATCGCGCACTTGCGCAATTTTGCTCTCCTTCTCTTTGACATTTGCTCATTGTGAGACTTCTACTATTTTACACTCCTTTTGTTCCTTGTTCATCTACGTGCTCTTCATCTATCATCTATCTCCTTTTAACCCTCTCATGATGTAGTCCCACAAATGGTTTCGTCGGGACTCTGTCGACGCCCACATCAATTCTGCGTCGCCGACATCTCCAATAATGCAGGGTGATCTCCATGGAGTCGGTTCGAACCTTGCGAACTTCTCTTTGGACTCTCCGATCCTTTCTTCCTTCAACAATTGCCTCTCTCCAATAAATCCATTATTCAGGATGGACTCACAGCACGAGCCAACTCTTCCCTTCCAAATAAACTAGGTTTACTCTTATCCCAAAATCAACCCCTTGTGGATGGAGATCAATTTCAGTCAATATCCTATGCTCCATTCACGACAATATGGGATCGACCTTAATCCAAAATTCATCTCTGCAGCTAGTGTTCAGACATAGACTGATCAGGGTTTATTCCATCATGCAGATCATCGACCCGATCACGAGCCAGAGTTTCAAGCCAATTCAGAAATGGCTACCTTAGGAAGAGGAAAGGGACCGAATCCCAAACAAATTGAGCAAGAAGATCAGGGGGAAGGGCAGTATACCATGCAAAATGAAGTCAACGGTCACCTGCTCACATCGATACAAGCAATCCAACAGCAGCTAACCAATCAAGCCCTGGCCCAGACCGCCTTCCAAGATATGATGAACGACTTAAGGAGGAGAACTGACAAGAGAGATGCTAGAAGAGAGGACGAGATGAACAAAAATGATGACTTCCATGAAGGAGATGCAGAAGATGACCTGTTAGTAGGTGGACCCCATTATGAGAGAAAAGAGGGGAGGCTACTACAGTCGAAGCCTACGCTAAAACAAACATACAATACTGAAATGGGTCGTATCACAAAGTTGATCCAAATTCCACAATATCATGCTCAATTCGAGCTGAAGCCGAAGTTTCTATCCTTTCTCCCTACTTTCCATGGGAATACTATAGAGGAACCATGCATCCACCTGCAAAAATTCGACCGCATCTGCATCACAGCCCATTACCCCAATATTTTGTTGGGGGTGATCAAAATGACTGCCTTTCTTTTCAGCCTCCAAGACAAGGCCTTGTAATTGGTCGATCATTTGGGAAAGGTAGTAACGAGCTGGGAGGAGTAAAAGTCTGCATTTTTCCAAAAATTCTACCCTCTCGGCCACTTGAACCAGATGCACGCTTGCATCTCCAGCTTCATTCAACAGCCCCACGAGACGATACATGAAGCATGGGAGAGATTTAAGGATCTACAGGAGAAGTGTCCCCACCACAAGATCCCAAAGACTAGTCTCGTGTAACATTTCTTTGGTGAGTCGACACTTGAAAGCCAGAGACTCGTCGATGCCGCTTGCGGGGGCTCACATTTTGACATGGACAAAGATATCATTTGGGACCTTTTTGAGGAGATGGTCGATGGAGAGCCCTCTCAATCTTGATCACGTGCATACATGAAGATGCCCGCCACCAGTCACAAGCCCATGAACATGGTTACTCATGCTGAAGACAAGGACGAGAGATCCAACCTTAGCATTATTAGAAGCCACTTGTCTAATGTGGACATCATTGAGAAGAGGTCACATGATCTTGAAAATTTGTCAGTTATTGAAAAGAGGACTTAGGATTTGGAGAAACTCAACTTAATTTCTCAACAGCTGGAGCAGCTCATCCGAGCCCTGAATGCTAATTCCTGCAACTCTATGTCTGCTACTGTTGAGACCCCTACCGAGCAAAAGGAGCCAACACCGACACAGCCTCCTCAGCCGAATCTCCTGCAGCCCCAACCTCCAGCACATATACTAAGAGCAGGTCCCAGAGCAACCCCAACAGTCCCAGACCTAGATGATTGTTTATCAACCCGAGATGTTCTCAGCTTATCCTAAGTAGTTTCCTCCACCCCTGCTGCATATTCAAGAGATAAATGGTATGTGGGAGCATGAACAACAGCTGACCTGTCCTCAGGGACACTCTTAGGGTCGAACGCGACCAACTGGACACACTAGCAGCAGCAGCTGGTAGGGAGGAACCTCCAACCCTACCCACCACAGAACCATTAGCCTCCACAATATGAGAACACCTGCTGGCAAGGTTATCAATATCAGCAGCAGTCCAGCTACCGTAATCAAGGTTATCAACGACAACTGACTGCACAAAATCAGAATTTTTATCCCTTTCAAAAGTATTCACAATACTCTTCTCGACCTCCTCCTCACCATTTCTTGTAGGGTTACTAGCAACAGCCTCCCCCGCAATATTCAAGTTAGAGGCCCCAACAGGGTGTATCTTTTGAGGCTGCACCGGTTTAACGACCATTGCTTGCTTGGAGTAGCTAGTGAAAAACATGGCTGAGATGACCCATAAGATAGATGACTTGACGGCTGCTAAGACTGTCATTCCAGCTCAAGTCGAGGCAAATTCCAGTAATTTATGATGCTAGGAGTAGGTAGTGTGCAGTGATCTACTCGATTCAGGTATAAATTATTTGTTTATATCTAATGTTGTTACTCTCAGAAGTGATAGAGCATTGCAGCCATCGACAATCGTGAAGGGAAAGCATCTTGCATCTGTCAGGAAGTTGTCAGCCCAGCCAGCACAAGTGATGAGCAACATTTTTGGAGGAGCACCATCTATAGAAAAATCACAAAAAATGAAGAAATTACAACATACAAAAAGACAACAGCAGACCCAGAGGAGACCAGCCAGCATTGGAGACGCCTACATGCGCCGCAGGCCCAGCACCCATCTTGAAGAATCCTACACATGCAGCGGATCCAGAGCCAGCCCACGAAACCTAGCCTGCACTTTTTGGTCCACAACTTGTAGAAGATTTTACACATTTTTACCATCTACCTGTAAATAATGAAATGGACAAATTTTTGAATGATACAGTTTCAGATTATGTAAATATTCCTTTCCCAGAAGCAATGAAAAAAATGAAATCTTTGAAAATTTTGAAAATTCTTTGTATGATCCAGCCATTGTGGAAATTGTTCAAAATCTGGTCTTGAGCATGCTTTTGATGAAATCTCTTGAGTACATGCCTGTTGTGAAGAAAGGATTAAAAGATACATATACAACGAGGCGTAGGCCTCACCCTCACAATGCAAGAAGTCAAGGTGGAAGTCTGAAAAAACATATTCTTACAATGGCCATAGTCAACGTCATCATCAATCTCCCGGACAAAAAGCCAGACAAGGGAGTACCATTCATTCCCTGTCAGATGTTTAACAAAGAGTTTGAATGCACTTTTCTCAACAATGGATCTTCTGTCAATTTAATGCTAGCTTCATTGCTCACTGAATCCCGGTTAGGACCGCTCAATCCTATGAAGATGATTCTACAATTCGCAGATAAATTCGTCAAGTGACCTAGGGGCATGCTGGAGGACGTGATCATCATTGTTCAAGGGATGCAATTCCCTATCGATTTTGTTGTGCTGGATATGGATGTCTCCACGCCTCTGCTCCTCGCCCCCATCATCCTTGGTCGACTGTTCTTGCGAACAGGTAATGCAGTAGTGAATTACGGCGCTAGGGAGATCACATTCTAGTCCAGTGACAGCAAAGTCAAGATAGTAACCATTTCCGATGAAAATCCTACAGAGGGAACATCTGCAACAGGTGTGCGGGTGATCAACTATTCCGAAGACTGCGATTTTTTGGCTGAAATTCAAGATACCAACCTATTTATGGATGACAATGAGATCCATGAATTCCTCTGCCCCGAGGAAGGAATGGAGAGTACAACCAAATTTTCCCATGTTGATTACGATGAGATTCTTGTTGAACTACCGGATGAGGTTTTAGTGGAGAACATGTGCCTTCAAGACCAAGAACATACCATTGAGGAATTATGTAATGAAGATGATATTATTGAAAACTTCTGTGAATTTTTTAATGATGAAACTGAACCGCTAAGGGTGGACACAGAACAGACAAAAGAACCACCACCTGCAACAATCATAGAAGTTACCACTGAAGAAGCTCCCACTCTGACGGAGCTAAAACCATTTCCCTCCAATATGAAGTACGCCTTCCTTGCAAATGAACTCAACATGTACCTGATCATCATCAATGCACATCTGATCGCACACCAAGAATCTCGTTTAATGGAGGTTCTTGAACAAAACTGCAAGGCTATTGGTTGGAGAACTTCGGATCTCCATGGGATCAATCATTCCCATTGCTCACATCACATTTTCCTTGAGGAAGATAGTTGTAAAAACCCCGGAACCCGAACATGGGTTTAATTGCAAAGTTGACTGAATCTGGGCTAAATTGCAAAATATGTAGTTACCCAGTATTCAAAATATTTGAGTGATGGTACTCGTCGAGATCTTTCCAACGGTATCAAGAACGTCGGAATCTGACATCGGACGAGGAAGTTATGGTTGTTTTACGACCGTGGGTCAGAAACTGGACCCGGATCCGAACCCGGATCCGTTTATCCGAACACGGGTATAAAATGAACATAATTAGGTCTAGGTTGACCAGACCTCATTCTCCACCTTCCAGCCGCCGGAGCTCCGCCCGGAGCACACCAGAGCCGCCAAGGTCGTTGGAGTTTGCCGGAATCATCCGATCGTAAAGCTGAAGGCATCCACGCAAAGATCTCGTCGTGGGGTACTCGTTTCTTACCTCCGTAAGGTATGGATCTTCCCCTCTTGCTGTTGTTTCTGCAATTTTATTCTTCTATGGGTTGGATTTTTGGGTTCATCATCGGATCGTCTCGGATTTGCAAGGTTGTGCACATGCATATATGTTTGTGCATGTGCGGGATGGTTGGTGAACATGAGGAGTTGTTGTGATGGTGCAAGCTAGGGAGAAAAGAAATCAGATATAGACCTGATTTTGATTCTGAAACATGCTAATCGCTGAGATTATGCTTGTTTCGATTTTTAATAGCATCCAATTAGTAGTTAACATATCCAGACCGGAGGATGTTTCCTACACTACATAGCAACAATCGCCAAAGCCAGATGAGTAAAAAAAAGATACCGACTCGGATATGTTGCACATATCATCTAATGTAAGTTCTTCCACAGTCTTGTCTAGGCATTTGTTAGACAAAGCCTACAAGTCCACGATTGGGGTTGACTCTTCTCCAAAGAATTTCCGTGATAATAAGATGGCAAGGTTTGTCTAATCCATGTTCACCTTAGGTGTGTTTGTTCTCTCCATATCATGACATTTACTAAATTATGGATGGATTGCCCACTAATAATAAATTTTGATTGGGCTTCCGTCCTGAACGTGCATTAAAAACTAGAATGTTGAAGCTTGGATTCTTCCTTTGATTGATGCTGGTGTTGTGCCATATCATACCCATCCTTTGCATTTGCTCCCTCATCTGGCTATTGTACAACAACAGTAGGTAGTTTTTTATTAAAAGATACACTTCCTTCTTTTAATGTTTATCATGTCAGACAAAGTTACATAGAAATTGATGGGAGACAGGCAACAAGCTGCGCCGCCAATCCCTTTTGAATGGCAAAACCA
The DNA here is from genome assembly GCA_037367405.1 of Ottelia alismoides. Taxonomy (NCBI): domain Eukaryota; kingdom Viridiplantae; phylum Streptophyta; class Magnoliopsida; order Alismatales; family Hydrocharitaceae; genus Ottelia; species Ottelia alismoides. The sequence continues at coordinate 634,917 of JAZKJV010006854.1, read as the reverse complement.
ATTCTTCGAAATACAACATCATAGACTTGGGAACCATAACATTGCTATGCATGATTTTTTGAATCCTCTTAAGGAGCTCCACTGCTTCAGTTGCCAAGAACCCAAATGTATCAAAATCAAAGGGGGTGAATACGTGTTGATTGTCAATGCAGGCCTTCTCATGCTTAGCCACTTTAGCTAAGGCAGCTTTTTGTGCAGCGCATCCCGCAACGAAATCACTCTTTATCGGACCCACCAATGGAGACACTCCAGTCAAATCAACACATGCATGCTTACCTCCAACCCACTCAAATATCAAAACATCTGCCGGTCTAAGTGTCGATCTCCCCTCTTGTGGATCAGTTAAAAAATTCACCGGTGCTTCTTTTTTTGAAGCAACACCTGCATGTCTGAGTATATCAAATAGAACATCTCTGACAAGATCATGTCTATATTTAAAACCTGGAAGCTCGCGACAATGAACGGATTGATCCCCAAAAGCATCTAAGCAAGATGTGCGGCATACTAGACAAGCCTCATCTGGTTGGAAAAGGGGAATCATGAGGCGGTACTTGAGAATACTACGATATTCAATGGGTGACATATGCAATCCAAGCCCCTCAATAGGAATGGCAAGTAGGAAATCTTGGGCATGTTCAGCTTGTAAACAATGGAAAATTGCTTTTTGCCTAGCAGACATGTCAAACTCAGCTTCCATATCTTTTACGATTTTGCTAAAAAAAGAATTCACCAAAGCATTCTGGGCTTTAGGGGGGCATCAACTAAGAAGATGAAGTGTTGTTGGGATAACAATAATTCCAGAATCTTATGCAACAGAAATGACGGTTGGAATCTTCTTTGTGATTCTCGGGATGTTGGCAGCAAAGGATCGAGTCGCAAGTGAGGTGTTAGATTTTCTTGTTTCACAACTATGCCAATTGTTGCAGTTTTGACAGTTTGATTGGCTGCACGAGTAATAATGGACGTACAAGTTGAACTCAACTAGAATGATAAATTAACTATGTTGAGTCACAACTGGGAGCGACCAAGTGAAGCTGTGTGGAATTGTTTATGTGCAGAGGGGATCATATTTGGGTGACAGTTGAATTGTTGGTAAGGTGTTTGTGGAAATGATTGTGTTACGATGGTGCCTGTTGACAGTGCGATGCTTAATCAGTGACCGATTGGAATGTTCGCAAATATGTTCCTGCAAATACTGACAATTTGTATATATTTCGACGATGTATGTGTTTGTTGGAAAAGTGGTTGGTGGATTTCAATTGGCAAATATTTTGTGCCGCCTTTCACATATTTGTAATTGGGTCGAAAGTCTGCTACATTGAGTTTACATACATTCTGGATGACGACATGTAAACCAGAGTTCAGAGTGTTATGAAACTAGCGGTCCTCATCAGTTCTCACTTGTCCATGAGGCTTGCGATACCCATCTTGCTCCATATGTTTGTGAATGTGCTTGTATTTATTTATGTGGAACCGTGAAGAACCCTCCAAGAATTTAACATAGCTATCCTGCTTTGCTTTGTTTACTTTGTGTGGACCACTGGTTCGTGAATAATTGGCTAGTTAGTGATAAATGATGCTTTCCACGTTAGTGGAGATATGCTCTGGTTGTTCTCTGATATTGATGTTGTAGCATCACTATATGCATTTGTCCTTATTAAGGTTATGTAGAATATACAATGAACCCAATCTAGCATATTCACCAATGTATGGGATGATGTTCTATTGTGGTTGTCCCATCTTTATTTTCGTATGTACTATTACTTTAATCGCCCCTTTTATTACTTTGATTTCATATGCATACCATTGTTAGTAATTCTTTTTTTTCATAAGCAAGTTATATATCTTGAGCGTGTTTCTGAAAACTTGCCTTGAACATTTTTGAGATAAACAACCTTGAAGCTATAGACTCGGTTTGTGTTGGTGAACTGTAAGCCTCAATTAGTTGAGGGGTAGTAATGTGATGGGTAACTTATCTTGAGGGATTAGAGGACCTTAGTGGCTAGGATTCATATGTGTATTACCATTGTTTAGTGGCTCGAATATGTACATAATGTAATGAAAATAAGTGAATTACCATAAGAATGGATATTTTACTCGAGCCGATTTAGTACCTAAGTGATCTCATATAAATCAACTCGACGATAAATCTTTGCGACAAAGAAGAAAAAAACCTCCAAGGAGAAGCATACCTCCTAGGAAACTCGGATAGAATCTTGGACAACTGTAAATAACCCGATCGTGAAATTAATTCTGCTTTAGTTCACCAGATGTTGTGTGCACTACTTAGTGCTCCTTTTCACGTCTTAGTGATTTTCTCGCCATGGCATGGAGTGGTTTGCACCTTGTGCTTTGTGCTGTGCTTTGGGTTTTGTGTGTTCTTCGCCTGGCGATGAGGCCTACGGGCTCCATGTGACTCCTCTTTAGACGGGTGCTACTAACATGGGGTGTGAGTGGTGTCCTTAAGCAGCATTAAACTACAGTCCAAGCTCATCTTTCCTTACCGACGTGACTTCTAGATACTTATAGGTGTTGGCCCCACGTATAAGTATCCGGATGCACCTTTGTGAGGAAAGACACCGAGACTTATTAAATAAAAAGCTGTAAAACTATTTAATTAGTAACGATTGTCCAGGATAAAATGTGTTGAATCAAATCATGCCCTTCTGTCGTGAACCTAATTGATGGAATGTGAACTTGAACTATTTTTTTAGCGTGTACGCTAGATAGTCATATTTGGGTTCGGACTGTAAGTCGAGTTGTTAGAAGTCACTTTCCACGGGATGATGTTCTTTGTGAGGTGTCATTTCTTAGTGGATGTTGGGAACATGAAAGTTGATTTATACTTTGTGGGTTTTCACAACTTCTTTTTGTACACTTTCTATTTACCCTTTTAATTGTTTTATATCCGTATTGGGTGCTTTGCTCATAAACCTATTTGCGTGAATTCGGAAGGTTTGCAGGAACAACAGTCGCGACAATAGGCGGTAAAGGGTTGATTTGGTTATATCTTTTGTGATATAGTGAGTTCCTTTTCTGTTGAGTTTTACTTGTACCTGTACTTCTTTTTGAGAGACATGATGGTGATGTATGCACGTGGCTATAAGTGCATGGTGTTGTATGCTTGTTGCTACACTTCTAGAGCATGGTGTATAATTTTTGTGGATATGATGTATAAATAGAATGAAAATGAAAAAAAAACAGTTCTTCCTTTTTTTACTTTTCTTCTAAAAGTTTGGTACAGCTTGATATTTCGAAAAAGAATCGTATGTGTACGTGTGTATGTGCTGAGTATCTGGACCCTGGGGGCATCACAACAGCAAACCCTCCCGCAAAATTCAGAGAAGGCTGAATCCAAACCTTCAAGATGTTGTCATGAAAGAGATTCAGAAATGGTGTGATACATGATTCATATATCCCATCTCCAACAGCAAGTGGGTGAGCCCACAACATGTAGTGTCGAAAAAATTAGGGATCACCATCGTGAAGAATGACAAAGGAGAGGAGATCACGACTAGAGTACCCACTTCTTTGTGAATGTGCATAGATTACAGAAAACTCAATCTCGCTACTAAGAAGAACCATTTTCCATTACCCTTCATCGATCAGATTCTTGAAAGACTTGCTATAAATGAGTATTTTTGCTTCTTGGATGGATATTTAGGCTAAAATCAAGTTTCTATATCTCCTGAAGACCAAGAGAAGATCACGTTCACATGTCCATTTGGTACAATGCATTCAGACAGATGTTGTTCGAGTTATGCAATGCCCCAGCCATTTTTAAGAGGTGTATGCTTGTAGTTTTTGCCGACATGGTGGGCAATTTTCTAGAAGTTTTCATGGATGATTTTTTTGGTTTGCAGGGACTCCTTTTATCAGTGTCTTGATTACTTAGACCAATTTCTTTGGAGGTGCTGTGAAGTAAATCTAGTGCTCTCGTGGGAGAAGAGCAACTTCATAGTGAATGAAGGAATTGTGCGGGGTCATGTTGTATCTAAACGTGACATGGAAGTTGACCCAGCCAAGGTGGAGGTGATTTCTAAGCTAGAGTCACCAACAACTCTCAAATAAGTACGGTCATACCTAGGCAATGTCGGTTTCTACCGACGATTTATCAAAGATTTTAGCAAGTTGGCCAGAACGTTGACAGAGCTGCTAGTTAAGGAAAATGATTTTATTGTCGACAACCGTGTGCTCCTTGCCTTTAATCAATTGAAAGAACTTACCACTCAGGCCCCTGTCCTGCATCCACCAATTTGGACTCAACCATTCGAGATAATGACAGATGTGTCAGATTATGCCACTGGTGTTGTACTTGGACAGAGGAAAGATAATATCCCATTTGTTATTCACTACGCTAGCCGAACGCTCGATGAAGCCCAAAGGAATTACACAGATTTAAGAAGGAGCTGTTAGCGGTAGTTTTTGCCTTGGAGAAGTTTTGATCCCATATCCTCGGGTCCAAGATTATCATCTACGCAGATCACTCGGTCATCTGATATTTACAACATAAGAAGGATGCCAAACCACATCTTATTCGGTGGATCCTTCTTCTCCAGGAGTTTGACCTTGAAATATGAGGTAAACATGGGGTCAAAAATGTGGTGGCCGATCATTTGTCTAGACTTCCCGAGCCTAAATCTTCTAAACCGAACTTGCAGCCTATTACAGAAACCTTTCCAGACGAGGCAATTCTGTCAATCACCTCGCTTCCCTGGTATGCTGATATTGTGAACTATCTTGTGTCCAAGAGAACTTCACAAGATTGGCTGAAGCTGGAAATGGATAAATTTTTGTCTAATATCCATTTCTTCCAGTGGGAGCATCCATATCCATTCCGTGAGGGGGCAGATTGCATCCGAAGAAGGTGTATTCTACAGGAGGGAATTATGAGTGTCCTTGTACTTTGTCATGATAAAGAATCTGGAGGAAACCATTCAGGAAAAAGAACGTCGACAAAGGTTCTCCAAACCAGCCTCTGGTGGCCAACCTTGTTCAAAGATGCAGACAAATACGTGAAGCATTGCATTGATTGCCAGAAGATGGGAGGAAACATTGCACTGTGAGAGACAATATCCCTAAATTTTATCCATATTTTCAGATGTATTTGATGCACAGGGAATTAATTTTATGGGCCCATTTCCGAACAGTCAAGGCTATGAATATATTCTGCTTGTTGTCGACTATGTGAGTTGTTGGGTGGAGGCGAACCGTGCCCGAACCGCCGATAGTCGGACTGTTTGTCGATTCGTAAGGGATCATATCATTGCATGGTTCGGGATCCCTAAGATTCTCATATCAGATGGGGGAAGTTATTTTATCAATAGAAAGGTGAAGAGAATAATGGAAGAATTCTGTATCGAATATCGTGTCGCTTCATCTTACCACCCGCAGTCCAATGGTGTGGCTGAATAATCTATTAGGGAGATAAAGACAAAAAAATTAAGTATAGGTGGGTATACCATATATACTGTATATATACTTTAGCCATAGCTCATATGTTAAAATTTTTGAAAAAAATTGGACTAGGGTTTAAGTTTACTTGTGAACAGATTTTTGTAAATTTTTTATCAAAATATTTTCAAAAATTGAGGGACTAAATTTTTTTGAATAAAATTAACCTTATTCAAAAATCCCATTAAATTTGAAAATTTGAAAATTTTCTTTGGTAGACTCTGACTACCCGGCCTAAAAATGAGTAGCTACTCTTCAGTGAGGGAACTATGGTCTCCCTTAGCAGAGTGGGTAATTTAGAAGACACCATGTAAGGCTCTGTCCTCAAGTAACTAAAGTCGTATTTTTACGGTCCGTACTTACACCCATACTGGCTAGAAGTGGATGCAACTATTCACATAAGCTTGGGCCAGCCATTATCTCTCTGAATAATTAAAAAAATTGCAAAAACTAAGAATCACAAAAAAATCGCTAACTCTGGAGTTGGTGTATTTCTGACACATTCACTATCACTCAAAGCTTGAGGATTTGAAGATGCTTGATTTATGAGATCTTGAGAGACTGAGTTAGCCAGCCTTAGTCATTAGGGTTTAAAACTTAATAATCCACGCATCCCTAGTTCGAGGATTTAAGCACTATATTGCACTCTTCATCTCTACCTTCTAAAGAATATGATCAAGACATCACTTTTACAACTGCATGATTGATGAGATGAGTTGAGTTATCATTTGAGTAACTAGGACTGGAGATTTGAGTTTAGACCCGATTTAATGATGCTCGAGGATGGGATAAAGTTAATGAAGGCTTCAAGAAACCTGAGTGTCAACAAAACCCTAGCCAATATGTGAACAAGTCCACATGATATCATTTGATATTTACCTACATGTCAGGGTGTAATGAAACCTAAACAACTATTAATTAGTATACGCCAACTTTTGATAAAATAAGTGGAGCTAGACAAATAATTAAATAAAATTCAAGAGAAGTTCTCTCAAAGAAAAGCTCAATCATTACAAGTACAAATTCTGCGAGCTTCCACCAAAGGAGAGCGCTCCCAACCATTTCAAGGTGTCCACTTGGACAAATGCTACTAGGACATAGGAGTCGGGCTAGCACCAAAAAAGGGCTCTGCATCGTATAGTGATACAAGTCTGGGTGTCGAATGTATCTTAGATGCTCAAAAGAGACACATCCCAGTGTACTCCCAGGGAAACAAGTACAAACGACTCTGAAATCTCTTTACGGACACAATGATCAACAAACCAAAAATAAACATGTGTTGAGTAATAATGTAAAATCCTTGAATACTAATGACTAATTAAGCCAAGATGGTGAATCATTAGTGAGCTTTATGGAAATTTGAGATGCCATTAGTGGCTAATTGTGATAATTGTATCTAGAGGTGATTAAGTGGCTAAGTATGATTAGTAATGTGATTACTATTCATGGGTGGGCCTTAGTTGCAATTAGGAAGAGTTGGTGGGGTTTATGATGCAAAATTCCCAAGGTTATAACCCCCATAGGCGTCACCCCCTCCCTCCCACTTCATCTTCTTCATCTTCTCCACCTCCCTTAGCCATGGCCAACCACCTCATGTCCTCTACCTTCTCTCTTTGATCCACTCCCCATTTCTCACCCAAATTTGAGTTTCAATAGCTCAAATCAAAGCTGGGAAGGAGAGGATCTTGGATCTTACATTGCATGTAAGATCAAGGGTCAAAGAAGAGGAGGAATCCAAGCTTGAAGCTCAAGGTGTGGACAGCCCAACATTTTTCTTGGAGAGTTCTTCTTCAAGCTTTTGAAAGCTTGATTTGAGGTACAAATTTAGCCCTTCTCTTGCTGCCATATGTAGAGTTTTTACCACTTATATCCCAGATCTAAAATCAAGCCTTAGTTTTGGGGTTTTTGGTTGAAAAAAAAATTGAGAAAAATAGACTTTATGTGCACGGTTTTCATTGTGTCCAGAATCTGTGTATCATCCTTTTAATCTAAGTTAGACATGTATTTTGAGGTCTTTCTTGGGTTCTCTTGGGTAGAATCATATGTTGATTAATACTCCATAAAGGTAGACTTAAATCCATAGAGTTAAATACGAAATTGCATGTGATTATAACATCTTAAAGAGGCTATACATGGACTGTCCACTGAAATTTTCAGATTTGTTGTTGTAAATGTTGGCCAATAACTTGCATGATTTGGGAGTCTTCTTTAAATTCCCTTGAGTAGATTTACTTACTAATTATGACCCCAATAAATTGGCTTATAATTCTTGGTTTTAAATTTGAAAATTTAGGTGATTAGAAATGTTTTGGATGTTGACATATGCATGTAACTGAATGTGTCCAGATCTGTCCATGAACTTTAAGTTAGTGTTTTAAGATGCATTTGAGGAGTTTCTCCATGATTCCTTGAGTGAAATTACTTGTTGGTATATACTCTTTCATATTAACCTTTAGTCCATGGAGTTGTTTTAGAAAAATAAGTAGTTTTGAAGAGTTGTTGACTACCTATATCCTACATGACATTGAATGTCCAGATCTGTCCATGCATTTTAAACTAGAGATTTAGGATGTATTTGGGGAGTTTCTTCATGTTTTCTTGAGTGTAATTACTGGTTAATATATACTCTTTCATATCAACCATTAGTCCATGGGTTTGTTTTAGAAAAATGAAGAGTTTTTGAGGAGTTATTGACTACCTATATGATATCTCCACTGAATGTTCAGATTGGAGATGGTTGCCTTAAGACTAAGAACATACATGATTTTGACAATATCCTTAGACATCCTTTGGGGGATTTGACTATAGATATATAGGGAATGTAATACACATGAAACCCATGTATTTGGATTGGTTTTGATGAAGATTTCGAGACTAATTTGGTTGCTGTCCATGAACAAAACTGTGACCAAATTCCATTGTAGAGTGCATGTTTAATCAAACTTTTAGGCATCCTTTAATAAGTTTTAAAAACACCAAGTCCCCTTGTTTCCCTATATTGAAATGGGAAATCAATTACTGATTTAATCCCAGTTAGGAGAGGGATTAAGATTGCAACCATATGCTTATTATACACATAGGTCTATGAGTGGAATAGATACATGTTTGGAGCATGTCATACTCTCTAACATACCCCTTTAAATGTTAGACCTTAAAGTAAATTAAACTCCTAAATAGCATCTTTAAAATCATGATGTTGGGTGTCAACTTAAAAGGACTAGATGCCTTGGATTATTATGAAGTATACACACACAATGACAATGTTTTGGGGTGATCAAAAAGTGAATAGGGTAAATCTCTATTTGTAATCATTTTAGAGCATGCCTAGGATAATTGCTACTTATAAAGGTGGGCTTGAAACACCTATTATGATATCTAGAAATTTGGGAACGATCTTAAAGATATATATATATATGTAGTTACTATACAGGAAAATAAGTCTATATGAACTTGCCATGAAGCAAGTCTTCCTCTAAGGAGTAGCCCGATCCTTGTAGGTTTTTCCAAATCTTTTGGGGCGTAGGAAAGAAAGAAGTTTCCGATAAGATAGCCAAGAACATAAGATTGATGTTCTTGAATAGGAAATTAGAGAGAGACTATCGTATCAGGTCTGTATCGTCGACCTTGGATCAATAGAGGTTCTTATAGAACAAGTTCGGGTCTAGGACCGATAACTTGTAGATGTGAAACAAATCAAAGAAACCATAGACGCTTAGGGAGTAACATGAAAAAGAAATGGTGATGTCACATATGATCAGCCATGGAGAATGGTGCTCCGACTGTGCGAGGGCGCGGTGACCCTCACCTGAGCAGGAGATGAGGTCGCTCAGGCTTGGGTAGCAGACATTGAGAGCATGGTTCTAGGATCCCAGTCTTTTTACGTGTTTTCTTCGAGCCGGCTCGGTTTTTACGCTTCGTTGGGATCCACGAGTTGTCTAGACCATTCCGCTGACCCGTTGGTTTTTCTTTGAGAGCCTAGGTTGGGGGTTCTCTGCAGTTAGTTACGAGCTCGTCTGGTTTTTACTTAGCTCTTCTCCTCCGGGAGTTGAGCAACGAGAGAGGAAGTCGGGTCCGGCAGGCTTACCTCTTCTCTTTCCTGCCTCCAGTGGCGTAGTAGTCGTACTACCACTGCCTTTCCCTTGGACCAAACTTCCACTGGGATTGGCGAGAGCAGACGAATCCCTTCGGGGGTTTCCTCACCGCTATAATTATTACTCTTCCATCAGGTTGTGTTATGGTGATGGGATTGTGATTAAAAGATTTGTGACAGGTTTGGTATCAGAGCAGAGTTACCCCGATACACGCATTCGCATAACTTAATAGCGAGAGTCTTCTGATTTTTCATGAAGCCGAATGGGAAATTTTTTTTTGACATTCAAAAGATTTATGTAACCACAAGCCACCAGAACATTTCATTCATATAAGTATCCCAAGAGGAGAAATAGTACAACTGATTATTTCCTAAAGTGTGCTTAACTATGCTATGATCCAATACAGGAAGGATCAGCATGGCACCCCGAGTAGCTCACGATCAGCCAGGAGAGATGGCACAGGTACTAGCTGCACTCGCTGATCTGCGAAAGAGACAGGATCAGATACTTGCCCAGCAGACTGAGTTGGCTGAGCGCCAGACTGGGATGGAGCTGAGGATGGAGGAGCTGTCTGACTCCTCATACCACCCATCCAGGGATGAGTCCGCTAGAGCCGAGCATCTATTCTCTTAGGAGATTCACCAGCATACTGAGGCAGAGATTCCGAGGGAGTCAGGAGCCGACAGAGCTGAGGTAGGCCAAGGGCCTACAGCAGGAGTAGAGGTCACAGGGTTTGTTCTTCCTACTGCACCGAGACACCATGATGTCTTCACATCCTACCAGAGAGCTGGAGTACCCAGATTTCAGGGCACGGGTACATCTGACGAGGCTGAGCAGTGGCTCAGGACGGTGATGAAGGTGTTCAGGATGATTCAGGCACCGCTAGAGTCGTGGTTACCTTTTGTTGAGTTCTCCCTTACTGGGTTTGCAGAGCGCTGGTGGGAGGCTACTGTGTCTGAGATGGGACGTGTGCCGACTTGGACAAACTTTGAGACCCACTTCAGAGGCCACTTCTTCTCAGGGAAGTGGAAGGAGACACAGCGCAGGTTGTTCGCAGAGCTGAGACAGGGCAGGATGACAGCGCGAGAGTACTTTGTGCGCTACACTGAGTTGTCACGCCACACATCTTCTGCAGCTGTTTTTCCAGAGGAGAATCTGGAGAAGTTTGTTAGTGGCATGAGAGAGGACGTTCAGGAGAAGTTGGTAGGGCTGAGACTGACTACCATTGCTGAGGTGACTGACGCAGCAGAGCGGATTGAGGACGCCCGCGAGAGACGTTTTGGGAGTACCTTTAGACCGCCACCGGTACCACAGAGGTCGTCTGGGCCTATTCGGCGGCAGTTCCAGCCACAGCGGTCAGCACGACGCTTTCGTCTGATAAGGACGGCTTCTTCTGGCAGTGTTCGCTCGACCCCCACGACTACTTTGGGAGGATCACTGGCTAGTAGAGGTCTTGAGGCAGCGCGGCCATCTGGGTCGCAGAGGTTTGGAGCACAGAGCGCGAGACCCGTAGAGAGTGTCGGTCCATCTTCTACGCCGAGCAGGGCGATCAGGTGCTACCAGTGCCAGCAGGTGGGACATATCAAGTCCCAGTGCCCACAGCTACAGACTCCACCACCTCCACCTCCACCGTGTTCGAGAGCTACCGGGAGGAGCTCCCAGTACAGAGGTCAGCAGAGACCAGCTCAGAGCGCAGCAGGATCCAGTGCCGGATCTATACGTCAGGGACAGATTCACGCAGTTACAGCTGAGCAGGCATGGTCCGCGGCCACGGTCGTGAAAGGTATGGTTTCCGTTTCGAGCCATCCTTTTCACGTGTTGTTTGATTCTGGTGCCACCCATTCGTTTCTTGCTGTGAGGCTTCTAGCCACATTGGGTAGAGTCGCGGAGGGCGTAGATCCTCCATTTCACATTCGAGGGCCTGGCGGACAGTTGTTCGTGATTTCAGAGATAGTTAGAGGGTTACCAGTGTCCATAGGCGGTCACGAGATGACTGCGGACTGCCTTCTACTACAGCTTGTTGAGTTCGACATGATTTTGGGCATGGATTGGTTGTCTACACATCACGCCTTAGTCGATTGTTACAGGAAGACGGTTGTCTTCAGGATCCCCGGCTTGACAGAGTTCACTTTTGAGGGGACATTGCAAGACTCTAGGATGGAGTATATTTCAGTGCTGAGAGCACAACGACTGGTTGATCAGGGATGTGACACTTTTCTGACCTTTGTTCAGGAGGTTGCAGATAGAGAGCCGATGGCTCAAGACATTAGAGTTGTGTCAGAGTATCCTGATGTGTTTCCTGAGAAGTTACTAGGACTACCTCCAGTTAGAGAGATCGAGTTTGGGATCTCGCTACTTCCCGATACGCAGCCGATCTCCATGGCTCCGTATCGCATGGCACCCGCAGAGCTGAGAGAGCTGAAGGTGCAGCTACAGGAGTTGCTTGACTTAGGCTTTGTGAGGCCGAGCACTTCACCTTGGGGTGCTCCTGTACTCTTTGTTCGGAAAAAGGATGGAACCATGCGGTTATGCATTGATTATAGACAGCTGAATAAGAGGACGGTGAAGAACCGTTATCCTCTGCCACGCATTGATGATCTATTTGATCAGCTGCAAGGATCTTCAGTGTTCTCGAAGATCGACCTCCACTCGGGTTACCATCAGTTGAGGATTCAGGAGACAGACGTCCTGAAGACAGCCTTTCGGATACGGTATGGCCACTACGAGTTTGTAGTGATGCCATTCGGACTGACGAATGCCCCCGCGGCATTCATGGACATGATGAACAGAGTATTCCGTCCTTACTTGGACAAGTTTGTTGTGGTGTTCATAGATGATGTGTTGGTTTACTCGAAGAATGAATGGGACCATGAGAACGACTTGAGAGCAGTGCTTGGTACCTTGAGAGAGCATAGACTGTATGCCAAGTTGAGTAAGTGTGAGTTTTGGCTACCTCAGGTCTCATTCTTGGGACACGTCATCTCAGGAGCAGGAGTCGCAGTGGACCCTGCGAAGATAGATGCTGTGATGTCTTGGGAACAACCCAAGACAGTGACACAGATCCGTAGTTTTCTTGGGTTGGCAGGCTATTACAGACGCTTTGTCAGCAACTTTTCGCGGATTGTACTACCTTTGACGCGTTTGACGCAGAAGGGAGTACCTTTTGTTTGGGATAGTTCGTGCGAGCAGGCCTTCAGGACACTGAAGGAGAGACTTACTACAGCTCCGATTCTTTCTCTACCATCAGGTACACAGGACTATGCGGTTTACACAGATGCGTCGGGTAATGGTTTGGGAGCAGTGCTGATTGATAACCTCCGAATTCGATGCGGTTATGTCGACTCACAAGGCGAGTCAACAGTCGGTGTTTGACCACACGAATCCCGAAATTAATCAACAATTAACCCACACTAAGATCAACTAATTAGAAACAATGTGGAGTTAAAATTTATTTTTAACTCTGCACAAATGATGTATATGGGCAAGTATGCAGAGAGTTCGAACACAGGGAGCAGACAGTGTAATTCAAAAATTGTGCTCAAGTGAATGTGTGTGTGATGTGTCTACACTAAGCAAGCAACTACAATTTTTGTGGGTTTTTAATTTTTGATTTTTTTTTTCTTTTTCAATGTTGGAAAGTAAAGGAAATATAAGACAAGGCAAAGTGAAATATTTATAAAAAAATGCACAAAAATGTTCCAAAATTCAGAAAATAAATGTTTTTGGTATTTTTAAGGTTTTTTACTGTTTTTATGAGTTTTGGGGATTTTTCAAGATGTTTTTGGTATTTTTAAAGTCTGAAATAAGGCAAACAGTGGAAATAAGGGTTGGCTGTGACAAAAATGCAAGTTAAAAATACCAACCAGTAGCAAAATTGTTTCACACTATTTTTCTAATAAAAGTAACAAAATAAGGAAGAAACAGAAGCTGAGTTTGCAATTTTTGGGTTTTTCTACTATTTTTTATATTTTTTTGAAGTTTTTGAGTGTTTTTATATTTTTAGTGTTTTTCTTTTGAAATTTTTAATGATTTTTGGACTGACACTAAAAGATGATAAAATAGACACTAGGTAATTTTTTTGGAATTTTTGGAGATGTTTTAATATTTTTTTTGGTATTTTCTAAGCTAGACAGTACACAAAAAGGCTGTTTTTGATTTTTAATAAATATGGAAATAAAATGAAATCAAAAACTAAATATATGGCGTCAAAGTGCACCTATCCAGGTACTTAATCCTATTTTTGTGGAATTTTTGGGCTTTAAGAAGATCACTCAAATAAATATAACAAGCATACAAATGTTAAACAGGCCTGGCAAGGGCATAAATGCAATATTCAAAACATCCAGGGGCTAACATGCAATTATCCACAAAATTTTGAACTTAATATTTAACTTCTGGAACCAAAATGCAAATACAAGACCCGCCTGGGCACGCCTACAAATTACCCACCAGGGCGCGTGACTTGCACGCGCCTGGGGGGGCCTGGAATGCAATAATACAAAAGCCTGGGGGCTTAGTTGCAAAATAACCTAAACTTTTACACTTAACGCCAAAATTTTAGGACCAAAAAGAAATACCCAAACGTACAGGGGTTCCTCTGCAAAATGCCCCCACCTCACGTGTACAGGTCACGTGAGGTGACGTGGCGGAGGACCTAAGTGCAAATATCCAAAGTTTGGGGGCCTACTTGCAAATATTACAAAATATTTAAGCTACTGACGCAAGTTTAAAAACTAAATATTAAATACAAAAATGCGCAAGGGGTGAGTTGCAAAATACCCTCTTGCGCGCGATCCAACGGCGGATGGAGGACCACTTAAACACGTGGCGCGTTGTGGACGGCCGATGGCGCTTCGCGGATGTGCGGCCAAGATTAGATCCTCCTGAGTTGATCTGACGGTCGAGGCTGAGGAAGATCCAACGGCAACTGTGCGATCTGGGACTCCTCCTCGATCCAACGGCTGGGAAGAGGGTTGCAAGAACGGGGAAGAACGCCGGCGAAGGTGAGCTTCTCCGACCTCGATCTCCCTCCTCCGGCGACGAATGGTCCTCAAAATGGACGAGGAGCTTCCTGGAACGGTCTTCTATCTCCTGGGGGCGTCAAAAATCCACGGGGAGGCCCGTGGTGCTCTCGGGCAGCGGGCGGAGCTGGAAGGCTGCTGCTGCTCCGGCGAGCTCCAAAACTCGCCTCCAGGCGCGCGTGAAGTGGCTTGGACCTGCAAACAAAGTCAAGGGGTCCAGGGCAAACTGCCTGCACCCTCGGGTGGCCTTGTGGATGGTCGAGTCGAAATGGAGATGCACGGCCGGAGGTGCGCTCCGGCCAAGGTGCTTGATTTGGCGAATCAGTGATCGTAACTTCAAATTTCTTTAGGGGTTTTCAAGCTTACACTAACAGGAATCTAAAGCAATAAAGGAAAAGGCGGGATGAAGGCCCTCGATGGCCGGAACCAGAGGATGAAGGTTACCTCAACGCCGGCGATTGGCGGAGGTGCTGGAGTCTTCCTCGACCTCGTTCGCCTTGGCTGAGAGGCTCGCGGCGGAGCTGTCACCTCCGGCAAGGCTTGGAGCGCAAGAGAGGCGGAGAGGGGTGGACCAAGGGGACTCAAAATCGATTTGAAAATGGGATGTCGGTTTTATTTGGTTGACTCAGTGGCTGAGGAGCTCCAAAGATCGAGATTTCTGGGGCGACTCAGTGATTCACACCCCCATGTAATCAATTGGCGGGCAAGAGGGATGAACGAGGAGGGATTGCGCAGAAGGAATCGAATCGAAATGGTGCAAGTCCGCTCCTCGAAAAAATGGAGAAATTGGGTCAAAGATAGGGCTGTCAGAGGCTACAGGGAGGTAAGGTACCTAGTTGACCGAGGTCAACTAGGGTTTGCACCTGGTTGGTCCACGTGGACCAACCAGGAAAAACCCTGGAAAAATCATTTATTAATTCAATTAAAAATAGTGAATGGTCGAATTAAATAAAAGTTATAAAATAAAAAATGTTCAAAATTTTATGTAGTATTTTATTCTGATTTTTATTTATTTTTATGACTTTTATTTTTACAAGTTTCCTTTTTAACCCTATATAGGTATAATACCTATGTATTTTGATATTTTATTTTATTTTATGTATCTTTAATCTTATTATTTTTATCTATGATTTTGTAAAATTATAACATACTTTTATATACATAAATAAATTTTTGTTTAATTTTTCTAAGATGTTTTGGATATTTAATAAAATACTAGTGTATTCTGTATAGGTACAAGTGTATATAGTATACCTATGTAGTATTTGTACAAGTATTTTTATTTTTATTTTTCTTTGCATTTTATTTCAATTTTAATGCACATATATACTATAAGTAATATTTACAAAATTATAAAAATATAAAAATTAATAAATAACGAATAAAGAATAAATTGAATATTTTATTCAGTATAGGTATACAACAGGGGTCCAAAACTCAACTTTCAGACCGTAGCTCCGCCAAATGCGAAACCACCACCATTGGGTAGATTATTTTATTCTATATACAATTAAAGGTGAGTATACTGCATTTTGATTTGTCGTTTGTGAGATACGGGTCTGGGAAGTTGGGATTTTGGATTCTTATTCAGACCATATCTTTTTGTCTGTACATGACTTTTCTGTGAAATCAATTTTGTCATTTTCTTTATGAAATTATATACAATTTTTATGTACAAAGTTTCTTTATTTGACGTGTAAAAAGTGGAACCAAAAATAGGTCCCAAAATGAATAAAGAATGAATAAAGAGTATAGGTGTTTTGACTGTGTTCCTGACCTTATCTCCCCCTACTTTATTCCTCGTCGACCTATTCATCAAGATGCCTAGGTCTCGGGGGTTTTGGGTCATAAAATATTTACAATATTTTATTCTTTTTCTTTTCTTTATTTATTCTATAATTTTGGCCTTAATTACAGTAATTTACACACTGTTGAGATGCACATGCATGAATGCCAAGATGCTGGTTTTAATGCTATTTACAGGCATTTGCTAGGGTTTTTGGTGCCAAAATGATAGAATAAAGATGATGAAATGTGGATTCATCATCCCCCTATACTTTACCTTTGCTAGTCCCTAGCAAACACTTATGCAATAAGTGCCAAAAGAGAAAAGAAAGAAAAGAAAAAGAAGAACATTAGATTAAGTTTAATTATCGAACTTGTCTTTGCAAAATCGAAGTTTGGAGCTTAAGTCGGACCTTTGGAAATTTAGTGCGGTCGGAACCTTAATGAGAACCAAGTTTGAAATCCAACAGTCCTTGAGAATCCCAAAACTCTGTCCAAGTCTCCTCAATAGCCAGGTCAGAAATACTTCAACTCATACGCAAACTCTTACGACTATGAGTCTGACTCGTACAGTGTAAGTGATATGTAGCTCCCCACCTCAGAAGTGACAAAGAAACAACCTCCCCTAACCTGGTAACTCTAATGCCTCGGTCTAGCAACTCTTTCCTCGAGAAGCGGGGTATTCCCTTCTAAGTTCAAGTGCAACCGGCTCAAGAAGAGGGGAAAGAAGTATAGACTTTTGGAAGCTCAGCCAGTGTAGCTGAGTCTCCCGCTGCAAGCTTCATGAGATGTAACATGGATACCATAAGCTTTTGCTTTATTGAACTATATACATACTCCGGTGGGATTATTAAATTTTCAATCCGACCCACCACTTTTTTGGAGTTATTTTTGCATTTTTTTTTTCAATTGCATCTGTACAACATATCTACATGGGCAGCATATACAAGAAATTTTCCTCTTGAGCCAGTAGACTATCCCTCTTTTGAAGCTTTATTGCAACCCACGGCTTCTGTCTTTAGACTTCATCACCACTAGACCAAGTTGAGGTGCACTTCCTTCACTATAAGAAGAAGAGAGGTTCCGCCTAGAAGTACTACCCTCATATGCTACCCCAAGCTAAAGGAAGCTGCCTCCTCACCACCTCATCCATGGAGAGCCATGTGAAAGGTGCAGGTGTCCAAGTTAGGTCATTATCAACAAGAGTCATGCGTGTGCTCCGAAATACTTTACTTAGGCAGTCAAGAATCCATTGAACCAAGTCCCGTGATCCTCAAAGAATTAAGTCAACTAGACCTGAAGTACCTCAAACCCAGTTCCTATAAGGTTCCTGTTATTAGGTAGATTATAAGGTCTAATCAAGCTCCAATCTCCGGATTTTACTTGGGCTTGTTCAACTATCAAACTCAATCCGAAAAATGCTCATGCTATGCAATGCAATGCAGAAAATATTTTTGTGATGCAATTTTCAGAGAGTTTGAACTTTTTATGGATTTTTGAAAAGATAATGATGATGCGTGCAGATGCCCTCTTTTTTTTTTCTTTTTTTTTTGTATTTTTCAAAAAGATATTTCAAATGTTTTTGGATTTTAATTTTGCAAATGTTTTTGGGATTTTTGAAAATAAAAAGATGTTGGCTGAAAACAAGGTGAAAGTTATGTACACGGGAGTGCTTCTTATATATACAAGAAGTGGATTTTACGAATTTACAAGGGTAAGTGGTCAATTTTTTATACATATATATAGTGGATTTTGGTGTGATGTAAGTATTCCTCAAACTTATTTGAAAACAATTTTCACACAATTTTTGAAAACTATAGTCCAAAATAATTTTTACAAACATTTTTACAAACATGTACACTCATTTGAAAATCATTTTGCAATCGGTTTTCAAAACAGTATATATAGGTTTTTCAAATATTTTTGCAACCATTTTTCAAACCATTTGCAAATCATTTTTCAAACATTTTATTTCACACAAAGAACATAAATTTTACAAATCACACCTTTTTACACAGGTTGAAAACATGTAACAAAATATTTTCAAAATAGTTTTCAATAAATGTTCACAAAGATTTTCAAACTATTTTTCAAACATTTTGCAAAAAACATTTTCACCTGATTTATTAATCAGTATATACAAAAAGAATTTTGAGGAATAATCACATCTTTTTATTAAAGGTTTTTAATGAATTTTAAAGAATTTTTAACCATATTATTAAGAAAGTACGAGTTATGGCTAAAGTATATACGTAGTATATACGACCCCCCTATACTTAGCTTGAGCTATGTCCTCATAGATCGGAGAGAAAAGAGAAGACATAACTCGTACTAAGTATAGACAAGTCTAAAGAATAAAGAATAAATGAATGAATCAACGAATGAGAAGTTGACCGTCCCCCCTATACTTAGGATCAAATAATCCTAAGTATAGCAGACTGTACACAAAGTAGGGAGGGTCAAGGGTGGGAATGAGCAGATCGTACTCAGATTGTCTCCCCCTATACTTAGGGTAAGATATCCCTAAGTATAGACAAGAAGAGGAGACAATGGAGAGGATCGAAAAGAATAGAAAGACTCAGGGTGCCAACCCCCCTATACTTAGGACAAAGTACGTCCTAAGTATGGAAAACTGTCTACAAGGGCGGCACATTTTTGATAGATAAGAGGATAGAACAGGAAAAGAAGAAAAGAAGAAAAGAAGAAAATAAATCAACAGACATCAGAGTGATATAAACAGATGGATCTGTACAGCGGAAGATAGACTTGATTACCATGTATGAGATGTAGATGATGAGAGTCAAAGGACACATCTCATACCAGAAGGATGGGGGCAACGTCAATGGTCGGTGGATCATGATCAAGATATAATTTCAAGCGTTGACCATTGACGCGGAAGGTAGAGGAAGATGACGGTTCGGATATGTCGATGCTGCCATTGTCATGTACCTTCCTGACCACATACGGTCCTTTCCACTTGCTCTGCAATTTTCCTGGAAATAACTTTAGCCTTGAATCAAACAACCATACTCTCTGATCTGGCTCAAACTGTTTATGGCTGATATGTGAATCATGCCATGTCTTCACTTTCTCTTTGTACTGTAGGCTGTTGGAAAAGGCTGTATCTCTCAATTCTTCCAGGGCTGCCAATTCTGCTCTTCTCTGGTCTCCTATACTCTCTGGATCTAGAAGCAACTCAGTAACTGCCCAAAAAGATTTGTGCTTGATTTCCACTGGCAAATGGCACGGCTTGCCATAGACGAGACGAAAGGGAGATGTTCCCAATGGATTTTTGAAAGATGTCCGATAGGCCCACAAGACCGAGTCCAAAAGCTGTGACCAATCCTTTCGGTCTGGGCGGACAACTTTCTGCAAGATAGTCTTTATCTCCCGATTCGATACTTCAGCAAGACCATTAGTCTGAGGGTGATAAGGAGTGGCAACCCGATGGTCAATACCGAACTCGTCAGCAAGGGCCCTAACTTTGTCATTGATGAAATGAGACCCCCCGTCTGAAATCAAGACTCTAGGTACACCGAACCGTGAAATGATATTTTTCCTCAAGAATTTACACACGGTTTTTGCATCTGCGGCTCGGGCGGGTATGGCCTCAACCCATCGGCTGACATAATCCACAGCGAGTAAAATATGCTCGAATCCCTGACTCTTAGGAAATGGGCCCATGAAATCAATTCCCCATGCATCAAAAACCTCACAGAAGTGAATGGGTTGCATGGGCATCATGTCTCTCTGTCCGCAGGTTCCCATTTTCTGACAGTCAGTACATCTCTTCACGAACTCATCAGAATCCTTGAAGAGAGTAGGCCACCATAGGCCGGATTGAAGCACCTTTTGTGCTGTCCTTTTTCCAGAATGATGTCCTCCTGCCTCAAGCTTGTGGCAGTATGTGAGGACGCTATGCTGCTCTTCTTGAGGAATGCACCTCCTCCAGATACTGTCCCCTCCTTCATGATAAAGGACAGGATCCTCCCAATGGTAAAACTTGGCCTTAGCTAGGAAGGTCTCAAGTTTCTGCCTGGGCCAACCCTGAGGGACTGTCTTGGCAACAAGATAGTTTACAAAGTCGGCATACCATGGGAGTGAGGTGACAGCTAAGATCACCTCATCTGGAAATGTCTCTGAGATAGGTGCGCTGGGCTCAGATTCCTCAAGATTCTCCAACCTGGAGAGATGATCCGCCACCACATTCTTGACTCCAGGCTTGTCCTTAATTTCAATATCAAATTCCTGGAGTAGAAGGATCCATCTGGTCAGACGTGCTTTGGCATCCTTCTTTGCCATTAAGTACCGGATGGCGGTATGATCAGTGTAAATGGTCACTCTAGATCCGAGAATGTAAGATCGATACTTATCAAGAGCGAAGACTACGGCCAGCATCTCTTTCTCAGTCACAGTGTAATTCCTTTGAGCGGCATCTAAGGTTCGGCTGGCGTAGTGAATGGCAAATGGTAATCCATCCCTCCTCTGTCCAAGCACAGCCCCAACGGCAAAATCTGAAGCATCCGTCATGATCTCGAATGGGAGAGACCAATCGGGTGGCTGAAGGACAGGAGCTGAAACAACCATATTTTTGAGAGTCTCAAATGATTCAAGACACTTATCATTGACAATAAACTCGGTGTCTTTGGTTAGCAAGTCAGTTAACGGTCGGGCAATTCGACTGAAGTCCTGAATAAACCGTCGGTAGAAACCGACATGCCCCAGAAAAGACCGTAACTGACGCAGATTGGACGGCGGATTGAGTTTTCTGATGATGTCCACCTTAGCCGGATCGACCTCCATGCCCCTGTTGGAGACGATATGACCAAGGACCGTCCCTTGAGTCATCATGAAATGACTCTTCTCCCAGGATAAGACTAGATTGACCTCTATGCAGCGCTTCAGCACACGGTCTAGGCAGTCAAGACAAGCATCAAACCCATCGCCATAGACCGAGAAGTCATCCATGAAGACCTCTAAACAGTCACCCACCATGTCCGAGAAGATGGACAACATGCACCTTTGGAATGTCGCCGGAGCGTTACATAGACCAAAGGGCATCCGTCTGAAAGCATAAGTCCCAAACGGACAGGTGAATGTCGTTTTCTCCTGGTCTTCGGGCGCAATGGCCACTTGATTATATCCAGAGTACCCATCAAGAAAACAGTAATGGCTCTTCCCAGCTAACCGCTCGATAATCTGATCAATAAATGGTAGCGGGAAGTGATCCTTCTTGGTGGCCTCATTCAATCGTCTGTAGTCCACACAGACCCTCCAAGAAGTTGGTACTCTGGTAGCGATCTCCTCTCCGGACTCATTGATAACTGTAGTGATACCCGTCTTCTTGGGTACCACATGGAGTGGACTAACCCATTTGGAGTCGGAGATGGGATAGATGAAATCAGCGCTCCACCACTTGGAAATTTCTTTCATGACTACGTCTCGAAGATTCGGGTTCAGCCGTCGCTGGAACTCACGCGACGGCTTAGCGTCATCCTCGAGATAGATGTGGTGGGAGCACAGCTTCGGGCTCAGCCCCTGGAGATCAGCTATACTCCAACCGATTGCCTTGCGGTTTCTTTCAAGAACCTCCATCAGACGGGATTCTTGTTCTCCAGTCAAATCTGCTGAGATAATGACTGGGTGCATTTCTGGCTCTCCAGCAAGGAATCTGTACTTCATAGACTGCGGCAGAGGTTTTCTTTCCGGACAACTGGGAGGTGGCAGATCTGGCTTCTGATATGTCTGTGTGAATGCAACCAAGTCTGCATGGGAGAACTCTCGCTCTGCATGAATATCTGACGAAGGGTGGCCTGATTGATCATCAATGAACTGCACTGGCACGCACTCTGTCACGGCTGTCGGCTCAGAAGGAATCAGACAAGGTAAATAATCATCAAAATCATCCCAGTCTATGTCTGAATCCGAGGGATCAGAAGAAGATGAGCAAGATTGAAATTCTTCGGCACCACTCATCACAACACTATCAGCCTCAGAGATATCCTCATCCAGGGATGTGCTATCCCGGCTCTCGATTGCCATGAGCTTGAGATAGAGTGAATCTGCAGGCAAGGCGAGGGTCGGTGCTGCGGGATCTTTCCAACTGAATTCGTCATCAGACATCTCAAAATCACAAACCTGGTGGATGTCTAGCTCTTCCTCTGTCAGCTGCTCGGCTTCGCTGGACTGCTCTGAGCATTCTGCCTCTCTGGCTCGGATCTCTTCGATCGTCTCTATTTGTATGGTTTCGCCCTCTACGCGAAAGCATACCTTCCCACTATCATGGTCGGTCACCGCCTTGGCTGTGGCCAAGAATGGACGTCCGAGAATGATGGGGGCATCAGTTACCGCCTCAGGGATCTCCATGTCCAACACAACGAAGTCCACGGGGAATTTCAGGCCCTGAATGGTAACGACCACGTCTTTCAATACCCCCTTCGGCCTCTTAATCGACCTATCAGCAAACTGAAGGACGGTTCTGCTTCGAAGAAGAGGGCCAAACTCGAACTGCTTGAGTAAGGCTGCCGGAAGGAGGTTAATTGAAGAGCCGCTGTCTAATAAAGTACGATCAAACTGTTGCTCCTGAATCTCGCATCTGACATAGGGAGCTCCTGCGTCTGGTCGCTTGGCTGGCAATGTGTTCTGAATGGCGCAGCAAGTGTTATGCGTGAGCATATGGATTTGATCTCTGTGCCTCTTCTTCCTTCGGACAGTAGTTGTCTCTTTCAGATTCTTCTTGAAGAAGGGGATATGCTCAAACGCTTCTCGTAGAGTCAGCTGAATATGAAATCTGTCAATCATCTCATTGCCGAACTCTACCTGCTGATTTTTTTTGGGATTTTCTTTTTTATTTCCCTTCGCTCGGCGGAGTGCCTCAGGGAAGGGGACGGTAGGTGCCTCCTCAGATGGAGGACTCGGAATCGGTCTCTGTGCCTGTGAAGATGGAGAATCCATACAATAATCATCATTCAACACATGTGGATCCGCAATTTGAACAGAAACCTTTCCTTTATTCATATTTTTGTTTTTGTTTTTCTTCCCACAGTCTCTCGATACAAAATGTGGTGAAGTCACAGAAGTCGGCTCAACAAAAGTAGATGTGGTGGCCTCAGCACCACCACTCGCACCTGTCTTCGCGGCATCAGCACCGCGCTCTGGTTCGGCATCCAAAATGGTGGCATCAGCACCACCGTCTGCATCGGGTATCACAACGGCATCAGCACCGTTGTCCTGTACTCCATTGTTGGTGGTATCAGCACCACCGTCTTCAATATCATCTGTAGCGGCATCAGTACCGCTCCTCTGCTCCTCTGGCGCTCCTGGTTCGGCTTCGGGTTGTCGCTCAGAGGAGGCGCCGCCGGCTGGCATCCTACCGCTCCTAGTAGTAACAAAATCAGCATCATAATAGGAATAAGACATGTCACTCAAATGATCACTAGGAGAGGTGTCCTCTGTAAACTCTACCTGCTCAGATTTTCTTTTGTAATTATTAGGGTTTGGTTCGATCTGAGCTGGTATGGCGGCCTTTCCTTTGATAATGTCCCGCATCTCCTGCCGGAACTCATCCATTTCTTGCCTGAAGGATGCTCGCTGTTCAGATAGCAAGCGGGCAAGATCATCAAGGGCTGGGTTCTCGTAGGCTGGACCCTGAGAACCGGATGTCTGTCCCTGCTGGACATGGGGTTGCTGATGCTGGAATTGCTGCTGGAATTGAGGGGGAGGCTGGTGATAAGATTGCTGAGGCTGCTGGCGCGGCTGCTGTGGCTGGCTGCTCTGCTGTCCTTGATAGGCGGGACGAGGGCCACTGTGGTATTGCTGGGGCTGGTTGTACTGGGGCTGCTGGTGTTGCTGCTGTGGCTGGCTGCTCTGCTGTCCTTGAGCCGGAGGATACTGTTGGGATGAGGGAGCACCATTTCCCCAACGGAATCCGGGGTGATCCCTACGGATTGCGGGCTGAGGGTATCGGTCATACCATATCCCGTTGACTTCCATCAACGGTTCCTGCTCAAAGGAAGGTGGAGGGAGAACTGCCAGTGGTTGCTCCGGCTGATAAACCACCATCTGAGTCTCCTGAGATGGCGGTTGCTCTGGATGGTACTGCAACAATGGAACCGGCTCCGCCTGGATATGGTTCACCTGGCGGTATGAGGTGGATGCCTGGTTGGGATTGTTGCTGCTGGAAGCAACCTGTGACCTGGGAGGCTGTTGTGAGTGGGCCTGTGCCTCCTGAATACAGAGAATTTGAGTCTTCAGGTCACTCATGGTTTTTGTAAGAAGGTCCATCTAGGCTAGACCTTGGTTTTGCTTCTTCTCAAGGATCTCCATGCGGTCCAGCTTTTCACTGATAATGCCCATGTCGGCTGCTGCTGATTCGGCTTGGGCCGCGGCTACCGACGGTGTGCTAGGACCGGCATCGATGCGGGCGATCCTCTGAAATGATCCCGCTCCTTGCGGGGGCTTCTGCTGAGTGTAGACTCTGGCTTGGGTCATCACTGTAGAATTTTCTGCCATACCTTCGTATATGGCCCAGACATCGTCTTCACCTTTGGAAAAATATGATCCACCGCAAGAGGCGTTCACAAGCCCCTGCAGCTCCGGTGTCAGCCCACAGAAGAAACTCTGCACCAGATGGGGCTTAGAGATATCGTGATGTGGACACCGGTCTATGAGCTCTCTGAATCGATCCCATGCTTCATGGAACTGTTCATTTGGGATCATGACGAAATTGCTGATCATGGCTCGCGCTGCATTTGTCCGGCCGAGAGGATAGTATTTCTTCAAATACACGGACCGGAGATCTGCCCAAGTGTCGACAAATCGCCCTAGATGCTTGAGCCAGTATGCGGCTCTGTCAACCAATGAGAATGGGAAGGCAATCATCTTGATAGTGTCCTCGGTCAACAGCCGATCGTGGATGGTGCTGCATATCATCTCAAACTCTTGGAGGTGGAGGTGCGGCTCTTCGGTTGGCAACCCATGGAACTTGGGTAGCATCTGAATTGTGTTGTGCCGAAGCTCGAAGTCTCCATGGATAGGTGGGAGTCTGATCCACCGGTGAGTGAGGGATGAAGCTGGGTTGTGTAATTCCCTCATGATAGTCTGTGGCGGTCGCTCACCGTCTGGGTCGCCTCCTCCTGCATCGGGTCCTCCTCCTCCTCCACCGCCACCGCCACCGCCCCCAGGTCGATGTTCTCTCAGCTGTGCTATCTCTCTCATCAGATCACCCATAAATGTCCCCTGGTCACGGATCTGTCTCTGCATATTCTCCAGGGACGCTAGCAGGGAATTGTTGATGGCCGCTTGATCAATAATGAACGGCGGGTGATCGTGATCATCTTGGTGTTCGCCTCTGTCTGCCATTGCTTGATGTTCTGAAAATGCAAAAGAGGCCATCTCAGGTGCTGTGGAATGGGCTGAACTCTGTGATGCACTGAACTCTGAAATGATTGGACTGAGGGAAGGAGAATGGGAAGGGTGGTCGAGGGGGAACAGGGTGGATGTGAACTCGGGCTCGGAGAGCGGACTCTCCGAGTTATTCCTAGATGAATAGGGAGGAGTGCTGGATAGCGGTGCCGACAAGGTCGGCCTAAGAGACCTCCGTCCCATCATCTTGATTGTTCGGAATAGAGCAGGGAAGATGCAAGAAGAAGAAAATGAGATGCAACAAAATTTTGCACAATTGTGCGGTATTTTTGATCTTGACCTTAATAAGTCTAGAAATCAAACACAAAGCAAGGGTAAGTTCACCAACTCAACTCGTGAAGCCGTGAAGGTTCGGCTTTTATCTTGTCAATTTTAGCTTGTTTTTCAGGTAATTATCTTTTCACGAGTCCTTAGAGCGCTACGCCTATAGGAGAGAGAGTACTGCCAGGAGAGTATCCCCGTACTTGTCCTCCTCCTGTGTAACCTGTAACTTGCGCTTTTTGAGGTCCTTGTAACCCTTCCTGGATCCCTACTCAGCCAAAGAAAAGAGGGAGGAAGCCGATAGGCGAAACCGATACTTCGGACCTCGCTCGCAACGGAATCACCCGTGAGCGTACAAGGTCCTACTCGGACGCAGCCGGTGAGACAGACACACCCGTGAAGGCGTGGCCTAGGCTCGGTACTTCGGACAGGGTCGGCGCTCTCACAATAGAGAGTCACCAATGGCGACCAAGTCCTACTCGACTACGTACGATAGTAGCGCCAATACTTCGGAAATTCAGGCGATACACAAGGCAGCCACAAGTTGGGTTTTGGGCTCTAATCCTTACGAAGCGCTCACCTCACTGGGAAGGAAACCTTCCTATGCAACCTGAAAACAAGTGAGGGTGTTACTCTCTCCCAAGCAATGAATCCAATTACCGTTTTTATTTTGGTCAAGTTTTCTTTAGCAGTCCCTTTTTTAATTTTTTTGGTGTTATCGCTTCTTTTGAGTTAATTCAAGCAAGCGCCTAACGTTTTTGTATTTTTTTTCCTTTATCCTACTTTGTCCAAAAACAGAGGGAGAATAGAGTCGGAAAAGCCGTGCAAGTCGACACCAAGGTGGAAATCTCACCTTTGTGCCTAGATGATGCGTGCAAAGTAAGAAGACTTACAGCGAATCCCAGCTCTCTCCATGCGGGATGCAAAGCAGAATATTTAAACCTAATCTATATGGCGAAATGCAGGCGGAAATCGTCCTAGAACAGGCAACTGCTAGCGATAGAACCACAAGTTAGCTAATAACTTTTAATCCGAGTGTCCGGTCTTGGCTCACCCCTCCTCTGCCCAACACATTTGGAGTAGGAGAAAGCGCTTGTTCGGGTGTGAGCTCGCGGCGCGTGGATTTGGAAGCTACTCGCTAACTGTTTAATTTAGTCTAAGTCCAAAACGTAACTATAGGAGCATGCAAAGTTAATTAGGTGTTTGGACCTATTCTAATCGAGTCAAGCAGGACCTAGATCTAGGAGCTCAATCCACAAAAGAAAGTGAAAAATGAAACTCAAAACCGGAAAATGACTGCGATGAAAACACGAGGAAAACGGCGGTGAGCCCCCGGGTGAACAAACACCCGGAAATTAGGCCCGAATGTCTAAGTCCAAGTCCAAGTCCTGTGTACCTGTATTATTACAAATTAATTGAATATCACTCTCTCACAAAAAATAAAAACTAATCTAGGCCACTCTCTCACTCTCCTTGCTCTCTCCTGCCGGCTTGGCTCAAGAAAAGCCGGCTCCACGTCCCAAGGTTGCGTCGGGTCACCTAAGCCACCCGCCTCGCTCCGCGGTCCCTCGCAAGAAGACAAAAGAGATGGTCAGATAGTTCAATCAATATGTATATCAAAATGTAAGAGAAGGATAATGCTATGGTAAACAAACACACAATCAATCAAAAATGTGAACTACAAGCTGTTGCTCCCCGGCAACGGCGCCATTTGATAACCTCCGAATTCGATGCGGTTATGTCGACTCACAAGGCGAGTCAACAGTCGGTGTTTGACCACACGAATCCCGAAATTAATCAACAATTAACCCACACTAAGATCAACTAATTAGAAACAATGTGGAGTTAAAATTTATTTTTAACTCTGCACAAATGATGTATATGGGCAAGTATGCAGAGAGTTCGAACACAGGGAGCAGACAGTGTAATTCAAAAATTGTGCTCAAGTGAATGTGTGTGTGATGTGTCTACACTAAGCAAGCAACTACAATTTTTGTGGGTTTTTAATTTTTGATTTTTTTTTCTTTTTCAATGTTGGAAAGTAAAGGAAATATAAGACAAGGCAAAGTGAAATATTTATAAAAAAATGCACAAAAATGTTCCAAAATTCAGAAAATAAATGTTTTTGGTATTTTTAAGGTTTTTTACTGTTTTTATGAGTTTTGGGGATTTTTCAAGATGTTTTT
The DNA here is from genome assembly GCA_037367405.1 of Ottelia alismoides. NCBI lineage: Eukaryota > Viridiplantae > Streptophyta > Magnoliopsida > Alismatales > Hydrocharitaceae > Ottelia > Ottelia alismoides. Next base: position 606,696 of record JAZKJV010006854.1, on the reverse strand, counting down.
GGTATTTTTAAAGTCTGAAATAAGGCAAACAGTGGAAATAAGGGTTGGCTGTGACAAAAATGCAAGTTAAAAATACCAACCAGTAGCAAAATTGTTTCACACTATTTTTCTAATAAAAGTAACAAAATAAGGAAGAAACAGAAGCTGAGTTTGAAATTTTTGGGTTTTTCTACTATTTTTTATATTTTTTTGAAGTTTTTGAGTGTTTTTATATTTTTAGTGTTTTTCTTTTGAAATTTTTAATGATTTTTGGACTGACACTAAAAGATGATAAAATAGACACTAGGTAATTTTTTTGGAATTTTTGGAGATGTTTTAATATTTTTTTTGGTATTTTCTAAGCTAGACAGTACACAAAAAGGCTGTTTTTGATTTTTAATAAATATGGAAATAAAATGAAATCAAAAACTAAATATATGGCGTCAAAGTGCACCTATCCAGGTACTTAATCCTATTTTTGTGGAATTTTTGGGCTTTAAGAAGATCACTCAAATAAATATAACAAGCATACAAATGTTAAACAGGCCTGGCAAGGGCATAAATGCAATATTCAAAACATCCAGGGGCTAACATGCAATTATCCACAAAATTTTGAACTTAATATTTAACTTCTGGAACCAAAATGCAAATACAAGACCCGCCTGGGCACGCCTACAAATTACCCACCAGGGCGCGTGACTGCACGCGCCTGGGGGGGACTGGAATGCAATAATACAAAAGCCTGGGGGCTTAGTTGCAAAATAACCTAAACTTTTACACTTAACGCCAAAATTTTAGGACCAAAAAGAAATACCCAAACGTACAGGGGTTCCTCTGCAAAATGCCCCCACCTCACGTGTACAGGTCACGTGAGGTGACGTGGCGGAGGACCTAAGTGCAAATATCCAAAGTTTGGGGGCCTACTTGCAAATATTACAAAATATTTAAGCTACTGACGCAAGTTTAAAAACTAAATATTAAATACAAAAATGCGCAAGGGGTGAGTTGCAAAATACCCTCTTGCGCGCGATCCAACGGCGGATGGAGGACCACTTAAACACGTGGCGCGTTGTGGACGGCCGATGGCGCTTCGCGGATGTGCGGCCAAGATTAGATCCTCCTGAGTTGATCTGACGGTCGAGGCTGAGGAAGATCCAACGGCAACTGTGCGATCTGGGACTCCTCCTCGATCCAACGGCTGGGAAGAGGGTTGCAAGAACGGGGAAGAACGTCGGCGAAGGTGAGCTTCTCCGACCTCGATCTCCCTCCTCCGGCGACGAATGGTCCTCAAAATGGACGAGGAGCTTCCTGGAACGGTCTTCTATCTCCTGGGGGCGTCAAAAATCCACGGGGAGGCCCGTGGTGCTCTCGGGCAGCGGGCGGAGCTGGAAGGCTGCTGCTGCTCCGGCGAGCTCCAAAACTCGCCTCCAGGCGCGCGTGAAGTGGCTTGGACCTGCAAACAAAGTCAAGGGGTCCAGGGCAAACTGCCTGGACCCTCGGGTGGCCTTGTGGATGGTCGAGTCGAAATGGAGATGCACGGCCGGAGGTGCGCTCCGGCCAAGGTGCTTGATTTGGCGAATCAGTGATCGTAACTTCAAATTTCTTTAGGGGTTTTCAAGCTTACACTAACAGGAATCTAAAGCAATAAAGGAAAAGGCGGGATGAAGGCCCTCGATGGCCGGAACCAGAGGATGAAGGTTACCTCGACGCCGGCGATTGGCGGAGGTGCTGGAGTCTTCCTCGACCTCGTTCGCCTTGGCTGAGAGGCTCGCGGCGGAGCTGTCACCTCCGGCAAGGCTTGGAGCGCAAGAGAGGCGGAGAGGGGTGGACCAAGGGGACTCAAAATCGATTTGAAAATGGGATGTCGGTTTTATTTGGTTGACTCAGTGGCTGAGGAGCTCCAAAGATCGGGATTTCTGGGGCGACTCAGTGATTCACACCCCCATGTAATCAATTGGCGGGCAAGAGGGATGAACGTGGAGGGATTGCGCAGAAGGAATCGAATCGAAATGGTGCAAGTCCGCTCCTCGAAAAAATGGAGAAATTGGGTCAAAGATAGGGCTGTCAGAGGCTACAGGGAGGTAAGGTACCTAGTTGACCGAGGTCAACTAGGGTTTGCACCTGGTTGGTCTACGTGGACCAACCAGGAAAAACCCTGGAAAAATCATTTATTAATTCAATTAAAAATAGTGAATGGTCGAATTAAATAAAAGTTATAAAATAAAAAATGTTCAAAATTTTATGTAGTATTTTATTCTGATTTTTATTTATTTTTATGACTTTTATTTTTACAAGTTGCCTTTTTAACCCTATATAGGTATAATACCTATGTATTTTGATATTTTATTTTATTTTATGTATCTTTAATCTTATTATTTTTATCTATGATTTTGTAAAATTATAACATACTTTTATATACATAAATAAATTTTTGTTTAATTTTTCTAAGATGTTTTGGATATTTAATAAAATACTAGTGTATTCTGTATAGGTACAAGTGTATATAGTATACCTATGTAGTATTTGTACAAGTATTTTTATTTTTATTTTTCTTTGCATTTTATTTCGATTTTAATGCACATATATACTATAAGTAATATTTACAAAATTATAAAAATATAAAAATTAATAAATAACGAATAAAGAATAAATTGAATATTTTATTCAGTATAGGTATACAACAGGGGTCCAAAACTCAACTTTCAGACCGTAGCTCCGCCAAATGCGAAACCACCACCATTGGGTAGATTATTTTATTCTATATACAATTAAAGGTGAGTATACTGCATTTGGATTTGTCGTTTGTGAGATACGGGTCTGGGAAGTTGGGATTTTGGATTCTTATTCAGACCATATCTTTTTGTCTGTACATGACTTTTCTGTGAAATCAATTTTGTCGTTTTATTTATGAAATTATATACAATTTTTATGTACAAAGTTTCTTTATTTGACGTGTAAAAAGTGGAACCAAAAATAGGTCCCAAAATGAATAAAGAATGAATAAAGAGTATAGGTGTTTTGACTGTGTTCCTGACCTTATCTCCCCCTACTTTATTCCTCGTCGACCTATTCATCAAGATGCCTAGGTCTCGGGGGTTTTGGGTCATAAAATATTTACAATATTTTATTCTTTTTCTTTTCTTTATTTATTCTATAATTTTGGCCTTAATTACAGTAATTTACACACTGTTGAGATGCACATGCATGAATGCCAAGATGCTGGTTTTAATGCTATTTACAGGCATTTGCTAGGGTTTTTGGTGCCAAAATGATAGAATAAAGATGATGAAATGTGGATTCATCACTGATGCAGAGGGGGAATGTGATTGACTATGCTTCGAGACAGTTGAGACCGCATGAGCGGAATTACCCCACACACGATCTTGAGTTGGCGGTAGTGGTCTTCGCTTTGAAGACCTGGCGTCACTACTTGTACGGGGTTAACTTTGAGCTCTTCACATACCACAAGAGTCTGAAGTACATATTTGATCAGAAGGAGCTGAACATGAGGCAGCGCAGATGGTTAGAGCTGCTGAAGGACTACGATTGCACGATCTCTTACCATCCTGGTAAGGGAAACGTGGTTGCAGACGCCCTTAGCAGGAGAGCGCACACAGAGGGTACGATGAACTGGCTATACACTTGGGACTTACTTGCAGCACTGATGGATTGGCATCTAGAGGACGGTGCGTCTTCTCCCATCTCCGTACCTCCTAGGTACAGCAGCCTTTGGGACCGTATTGTGTCAGGTCAGCAGACAGACCTGTGGATTCGCGACAGATACATGCGGGCAGTGAAGGACGAGTTTGACGATTTTGTTGTTGCAGAGTCTATTCTGTGGAAGGCGGGTCGGGTAGTGGTTCCCAACGATGAGCAGCTACGAAGAGACATACTTGACGAGGCGCATTGTTCGCATCTTTCCATTCATCCCGGCAGTACGAAGATGTACCACGATCTTCACCGACATTTCTGGATAGCTGGGCATGTCAGCAGGTGTTTGACTTGCCAGATGGTGAAGGCAGAGCATAGACGACCACCTGGATTACTGCAGCCTCTCCCCATTCCTGAGTGGAAGTGGGAGAGCATTTCGATGGACTTTGTTACAGGATTGCCAAGGACACCAGGAGGCCATGATTCCATTTGGGTCATTGTTGACAGGTTGACGAAGTCAGCCCATTTTATACCTGTTAGCATGACTTATACACCTTCTCAGTTGGCCAGATTGTACATACAGTACATTGTGAGGTTACGTGGCATACCCCGAGAGGTAGTGTCTGACAGAGACTCGAGGTTCACTTCCCATTACTGGCAGCAGTTCATGTCAGCTTTACAGACCGAGCTGAAGATGAGTTCAACGTATCACCCTCAGACGGACGGACAGAGCGAGCGTACGATACAGACCTTGGAGGATCTTTTACGCGCATGTTCTCTAGAGTGGAAGGGATCCTGGAAGGATCATTTACCTCTTGTTGAGTTCACTTATAACAACAGCCATCATTCGAGCATCGGCATGGCGCCATTCGAGGCTCTTTACGGGCGGAGATGCCTTACGCCAATCAGTTGGCGCGAGGTAGGCGATCATGCGTTGTATACCGTGGATCTCTTGGAGGAGACTGCGAGGGTTGTTGACTTGGTAAGGAGGAAGCTCTTGACGGCACAAAGTCGCCAGAAGAGCTATGCAGATCGCCGACGCCGACACTTGGAGTTTCAGGTTGGGGATTTTGTGTTCCTGCGTGTATCGCCCATGAAGGGGATACAACGGTTCGGAGTTCGTGGCAAGCTGGCGCCACGTTTTGTTGGGCCATTTGAGATACTTTCACGTGTCGGGAAGGTGGCGTACAGACTGGCACTTCCCCCACGTTTGGCGGCTATACACGACATATTCCATGTGTCGAACTTGAGGAAGTATGTGCACGATCCTCGGCACATCATCAGCTATGAGAGCCTTGACATAGAGCCAGAGTTGACATACGAGGAGGAGCCAGTACAGATACTTGATTTTGCTGTCAGGAGGCTTCGGAACCAGGAGATTCCCTTGGTCAAGATCCTATGGCACCGACAGGGTGTTGAGGAGGCGACATGGGAGACCGAAGCAGCTATGCGAGAGAAATACATGCGACTCTTCTTAGGTACTTTCGCAGTTTAGTTTATCAGTTCTCTGTATGGCAAATTATTTCACTTTCTGGGTAAAAACCTTCTTTGAGGTTTTTATGGGTTAAAAACCTTTTGAGGTTTTTATGATAGACCGACGAACCCAACTTAGAAGTGGAGTCTCGAGGACGAGAATCTCTTTGAGGTTTTTGTGATTGTAAAATCCTTGAAAACTAATGACTAATTAAGCCAAGATGGTGAATCATTAGTGAGCTTGATGGAAATTTGAGATGCCATTAGTGGCTAATTGTGATAATTGTAGCTAGAGGTGATTAAGTGGCTAAGTATGATTAGTAATGTGATTACTATTCATGGGTGGGCCTTAGTTGCAATTAGGAGGAGTTGGTGGGGTTTATGATGCAAAATTCCCAAGGTTATAACCCCCATAGGCGTCACCCCCTCCCTCCCACTTCATCTTCTTCATCTTCTCCACCTCCCTTAGCCATGGCCAACCACCTCATGTCCTCCACCTTCTCTCTTTGATCCACTCCCCATTTCTCACCCAAATTTGAGTTTCAATAGCTCAAATCAAAGCTGGGAAGGAGAGGATCTTGGATCTTACATTGCATGTAAGATCAAGGGCCAAAGAAGAGGAGGAATCCAAGCTTGAAGCTCAAGGTGTGGACAGCCCAACATTTTTCTTGGAGAGTTCTTCTTCAAGCTTTTGAAAGCTTGATTTGAGGTACAAATTTAGCCCTTCTCTTGCTGCCATATGTAGAGTTTTTACCACTTATATCCCAGATCTAAAATCAATCCTTAATTTTGGGGTTTTTGGTTGAAAAAAAATTGAGAAAAATAGACTTTATGTGCACGGTTTTCATTGTGTCCAGAATCTGTGTATCATCCTTTTAATCTAAGTTAGACATGTATTTTGAGGTCTTTCTTGGGTTCTCTTGGGTAGAATCATATGTTGATTAATACTCCATAAAGGTAGACTTAAATCCATGGGGTTAAATACGAAATTGCATGTGATTATAACATCTTAAAGAGGCTATACATGGACTGTCCACTGAAATTTTCAGATTTGTTGTTGTAAATGTTGGCCAATAACTTGCATGATTTGGGAGTCTTCTTTAAATTCCCTTGAGTAGATTTACTTACTGATTATGACCCCAATAGATTGGCTTATAATTATTGGTTTTAAATTTGAAAATTTAGGTGATTAGAAATGTTTTGGATGTTGACATATGCATGTAACTGAATGTGTCCAGATCTGTCCATGAACTTTAAGTTAGTGTTTTAAGATGCATTTGAGGAGTTTCTCCATGTTTCCTTGAGTGAAATTACTTGTTGGTATATACTCTTTCATATTAAACTTTAGTCCATGGAGTTGTTTTAGAAAAATAAGTAGTTTTGAAGAGTTGTTGACTACCTATATCCTACATGACATTGAATGTCCAGATCTGTCCATGCATTTTAAACTAGAGTATTAGGATGTATTTGGAGAGTTTCTTCATGTTTTCTTGAGTGTAATTACTGGTTAATATATACTCTTTCATATCAACCATTAATCCATGGGTTTGTTTTAGAAAAATGAAGAGTTCTTGAGGAGTTATTGACTACCTA